>JAFEMH010001854.1:0-411430 GCA_022495995.1 Adenophora triphylla var. japonica | reverse complement strand
ATATGGCAAATGTTATTACAAACAAGTCTAAAATAGTATGTAATCAACCTTGGGAATCGGGGGAGGCCGGAAATTACTTCATGGCTCGGGAGGCCCCACTGCTTGGTATCGTGAGCCTCGGTTAGAAGTCATGGGTAGACGCCTAGTCTATGGGGAGCCAAGTGTGATATCCGATTAATGAGTGTTTAATGCAAAGATTGGTGTATCGGCGGGAACTGGTGATGACCAAAGAAAGGGATCAAGGAAATATGGGTGATATGAGAGCCATGAGGAAACCGTAATGCGTAAATGATGAATATGTCTGTGGTTTTCCCACAAAATATGGCACTCTGTGGTCAGCTCAACAAATAACCCGAGGGAAGACAAGCGACGGGGTTAGAAAAGTTTGTAAAAATGACTCCACCAAGCTACAATGCGGATCTAGATCCGCATCTTGCGTAAAGCAAGTAAAGATACTTGGAAGCTAAGAATAAAATTTTTGTGGGCAATGGAAAGTCCTGACGAAGAAAAGGTTAGATGTGTCAGATTTAAACCGGAAGGTCCCGCAGCACTCGGTGGCAGAGATACTTAAGGAGAGTTGGGAGCGGACCATTACGCCCCAAACTTGGGATAACTTCACCAGGGAGATTCAAAGAACACTTCATTCCATTGGATTACACTCTGACAAGAAGAGAGGGTCAATTCTTGATGCTCGAGCGAAAAGGGACGATGACAGTGGCCCTGTATTCGGCGAAGTTTACAGAGTTAGCAAGGTATTGTCCACATTTAGTACCAGAGGAGGAGAGGAGAGTCTACAGGTTCGTGAAAAGGCTGAGATTGGAGTTCCGAAAGCAGCTGTTGACGCATGATTTCCCCAACTATCAAGCAGCAGTGAACATGGCATATAGAATTGAAAATGATATTGAAGAACATCGGCTGACCTGAAGGCACAGCGATGGTGGAAGCAAGCCCAAGTCTCCAAGTGAAGCGAGCTCGGGGGCGAAGCAGGGAGTCGGCCAAAGCCTTCAACTCTGGAGTGGCTAGAGGAGGAGAAATGTTACGGTTTCAACCTCGTCTTGATTCTGCCAGCTTCTTGGGACTTAGGCTTGCAATTTTTGTAAGAAGGTGGGACATTCTGAAGACAAATGTTGGAGCAAACAAGGGAGATGTACGAATTGTGGAGAAATGGGGCACTTCAGAAAAGATTGTCCTAGATTTCGACGGGGTCAAGCTGCGGGTGGCAGACAACAGGGTGGCCAGCCAAGGGGTGGCGTGAAGAGGGATACTAAGGGAAATCCTAAGGAGAGAGTGCAAGGTAGAGTGTTTGCCTTCGGTCGAGGTGAGAGTAGGTGATCCCACCGCGGTCATTAGAGAGTATAGTACATGTCTCAGGGCGTCGGGGCTCGTATTCTTATAGACCCTGGGTCATCCGATTCTTATGTGGCATCTCATTTTGCATTCACGTTACACAAATTGCCTAAGTTGTTGCCTTATGTGCTAGAGGTCTCTACTCCTGTGGGAGAGTGCCTCGAATCCTCTTTGATTTATTATGATTGTGAGGTGATCATATGTGGGCATGTATTGCCAGTGGATTTGGTAGGGTTACCGATCCGAGATTTTGATGTCATTCTAGGCATAGATTGGTTGAGTAATTTTCATGCCTTAGTAGACTGTCGCAAGAAGCGAGTCTCTTTTTCTATGCCTAATGTGCCTGTGTTTATATTTGATGCGGATAAGTCTTTATTTATTTGGCATTCATGTTATATCTGCATTAAAGGCTAGAAAATTATTATCAAAAGGGTGTGAGGGGTACTTGGCGTATGTGTTAGACTTTAGTAAGAAGTCTCCCGAGCTATCTCAGGTCCCAGTTGTGAATGAGTTTATTGATGTATTCTCAACTGAGTATTCTATGCCTCCGGATAGAGAGGTGGAGTTCTGTATTGATTTATTGCCAGGTACTTCACCAATTTCCAAAGCACCTTACAGAATGGCTCCAGCTGAGTTAAAAGAATTGAAAATTCAGTTACAGAAATTGTTAGACGGGGGTTTCATTCGTCCAAGTGTTTTACCCTGGGGAGCACCGGTTTTGTTTGTCAGGAAGAAGGATGGTACGTTGAGGTTATGTATTGATTATAGACTGTTGAATCAAGCTGCTATCAAAAACAAATATCCTCTTCCTCATATTGATGACTTATTTGATCAACTTCAAGGTTCTGTTATCTATTCCAAGCTTGACTTGCGTATCGGATACCATCAGTTGAAAATCAGACCAGATGATATTTCTAAAACAGCCTTCAGAACAAGGTACGGTCATTATGAATTTATTGTTATGCCTTTTGGGTTGACCAATGCACAGGCAGTATTTATGGACATGATGAATAGAATCTTCAAGCCGTATCTTGACAGTTTTGTTGTGGTTTTTATTGATGATATTCTGGTATATTCCAAATCCCGGGAAGAACATGAGAAGCATTTGAAAATTGTTTTATCTTCGTGGAGAAATGATATTTGCCAAGTTCGATGCAAATGTGAGTTTTGGCTTGAACAGATTTCTTTCTGGGTCACGTGGTATCAAGTACGGGTATTGCCGTAGATCCTACGAAGATTGAGGTCGTAGTCAACTGGAAACAACCTTCTACAGTGACTGAGGTTCGTAGTTTCCTTGGGTTAGCGGGATATTATCGAAGATTTATAGAGGGATTTTCGAGAATTGCAACTCTGTTGACCAGATTGACTCAGAAGGATATACCATTTGTATGGAATGCTAAGTGTGAAGCTGGTTTTACTGAGTTGAAAAAGAGATTGACTTCAGCTCTGATTCTTACCATTCCAGATGGATGCGAGAATTTTGTTATTTTCAGTGACGCCTCCAAAGAAGGATTGGGTTGTGTTCTTATGCAAAATGGGAAAGTAATTGCTTATGCTTCAAGGAAGTTATCACCAGCGGAGCAGAACTATCCTACTCACGACATGGAGTTGGCTACTATTGTCTTTGCATTGCATAAGTGAAAGCACTATTTATATGGAGCAAAATTTGAGATATTGTGAATGTGTGCCCAAATTTTTGTGTTTGTTGGATTCACGCGAGTTTGAAGACATCCGGTTTAATTTGAAAAACGGAGTCGCCACGCCATTTTGATTACCTCAAAACTTTGAAAAAAAGGTTTTATGGGTTCGGAGGTTAAGTTACCCCTTGGGAAGAACGGATCGTCGTTCACCCAAGGTGCCTTGCCGGAGCAAGTCTCCCAAGATCCCATTAATCGTGCTTGCTTGCGTGCTTTCTTGTGTGCATGTGTTTGAAAATAAGGAGGGAATGTCCCAAGTCGTCTTCCGGACGTACAAACCATTTGTTGGTTGTCGCTCGGGATTTCTTGGATTTTATGTATTCGGGATTATGATCCCGTCCTCATCTTGGACTTGTGATCATCGCATTTTTGGACCTTGGGACTTGCGTGATCGAGAGAATGACTCTCTTTATAGTCAAAGATGAGGTTCCTTAGAAAAGGAGGGTCCTTAGCCCATCAATCCTACACTTTAAGATGGTCGAGCTCGTATAGATGCTTCATACTCATCTTAAGTGATAATCGGAGATATAGGGTTCAAAGGTGTCCCTTTCTAAAGAGATTATGAAACCTTTATGGAAGGAACGATGTAAAGATAGGATCTTTTACACCGGTCCGTCCGAGGTTACTAATGGGGACATGGGGGAATGCATGTAAAAATGACATTTTTAATGAAAAGATGACATTTTTGGGTTGCAAAGGATGCATTTGGTTTAAAGAAATGATCTTTATTGCAAAGGATGCATAAAGACACAATTTTTATGCAAATGATGCATTTTTATGAAGAAATTGGAATTCAATATGCAAAGGATGCATAAAGATTGCATTTTGAAAAGCATAGGATGCTAGTTTATGGTAAAGACATGATCTTTAAAGCAAATGATGCTTGGAAAAGGTATTTTGAATGCAAAGGATGCATTTTGATTGAAAAGATTTGATTTTTATATGCAAAGGATGCATAAAGATGACATTTTTATTGGAAAATAGGGGTTTTAGGTGCAAAGGATGCACCTTTATGGATAAAGACTACATTTTTAATGGCAAATGATGCCTAATGCATGCAAAGGGGAAGGGGAATATAAAGATATGATCTTTAATCTACCAAGTCCCAAGCAAGATAAAAGCAATGCAATGAGCAATTATAGAGCAATTAAGATGCAAGGTTAGGGCGTGCGAGGTTACCAATGGCTTCCTTTTCTTCTTTGGATGAAGCTAGGAGGAGAGGATTGATCTTGAGCCTTCAAGGAGGAGGGAGATAACTTCTTGAGCTTCTTCTTCACCTTCTTGAACTTCCAGCTGCTCTTGGGAGGTTTCTTCACGTATTATGAGTATTTGTGGGTGATTTTGTTCATGATCAAAATGGGTAGAGGAGGGCTCTATTTATAGGCAGTCTGGAAATCGCCAATGAAGCCGTGCGGCTAGGGACCTCGAGCTAATGCAGCCGTGCGGCATTATCCCTTGTGACTCAGCATTTCTAGAACCATGCAAGGTGGCAATATCTAGAAGCTTCCTCCCAATTAAGAAAAACGTGTTTCTTAATTGGGAAGGCTCCTTTCGGCCTTTAATCAATTTGGAGCAGTTAGGAATATTTCCGGAACACTAGGAAGGTCAGGGGAATTACTGGGAAACTTACCGAAATTGCCGGGAAATTTAACCGGAAGGCATGAGCCAGATTTGGGTACTTACAGAAGCCCCTCGGCAACGTCACTTGCAAGGCGAGTGGGGTTGTCGATAGAAAAGGATCCGATCTGGCGAATGCCGAGACGGATTGAGAGACCGAAGTGGTCGAGTGGCTGAACCTGCGGAAGGCTACCTACGTATCCGGAGGAATCAAGCCAGCCGTAGTTCGGAATAGATCCGCGAGGAATGGAGAAGAGAAAGCGGTCTCTTCTTTGGGGAAGTAAAGAAAATGACCTAGGAGGTCAAGCAATTGATCCTACTGGGGATATGCTAGGAGTGACCGATGTGGTCAGATATCTGAACCTCTATGAGGGATTACTTCATCGCTGATGAGTGACGAAGGAACAGGGTGACCAAAGTGGTCGGATGGCTGGACCTTTTATAAAAGGCTACCTACGTATCCCGGAGGAATCAAGCCTTGATCGTAGTTCAAGCATCACTAGATAGTTAGGAACGATGTCTAGGATCCTTGAAGGTTTTGACAATTAATGGAGGCTGTCACCTGAGGAAACTAGAGCTTACGTCACTATCGAGGAGATAGAGGTAGCTAAAGTTGAGAGAAACTTGAGCGTACGTCACTATCTGGGATAGAGGTAGCTTAAGTTTAGAGAACTTAGCATACGTCACTATCCGGGATAGAGGTAGCTTAAGTTAAGAGGAACTCGAGCATACGTCACTATCCGGGATAGAGGTAGCTTAAGTTAAGAGGAACTCGAGCATACGTCACTATTCGGGATAGAGGTAGCTTAAGTTTAGAGAACTTAGCATACGTCACTATTCGGGATAGAGGTAGCTTAAGTTAAGAGGAACTCGAGCATACGTCACTATTCGGGATAGAGGTAGCTTAAGTTTAGAGAACTTAGCATACGTCACTATTCGGGATAGAGGTAAGCTAAGTTTAGAGTTCTGACAATTCGGAGGTTGTCACCTAGCGTTATCCCGTTATAACGGAATTAACGGAGGCGACTGGGAAGAAAGCTCAATTGCTTAGGAGATAAGGGATATCTTCTGAAAAAGATGTTATCTTAGTTAAAAGATAACGGGAATTGCATGCCCAAGTGGAAGGTCCAGGGGCAGGATTGTAATTTTCTGCTCAGAGCGAATGAGGCCGCCCGGCATGAGATGGAGAAAAAGAAGCCGTACGGCTAGAAGCTTGATTTTTCCAGATTATTTAAAACAGATTTGAACGGGCATTGGGCATTATTGCCGCCCAAGAGCTGCCGAGGAAGAGAGAGAAGAGGGAGAGAATTTCTTCAAAATCCTTCAATTCCCTTTGCTTCTATCGATTGGAATGGATCCGGAGGGCAATCCTCTACCGAGGCAAGCAAGAAGAAACATCTCCGCGGCTACGAGAAGGAGGAGGAAAGAGCTCGTTCGAACGGAAAGAAAGTATGACTTTCTTACGCCTCCGTCGGAGCTTTACCCGGGGAGAAGAGAGCACAAATCGACGAACCCGCGTCCGGTTGGGGTAAGCATTCTTATTTGGCTCAATTCCGTCGATTTTGATTGAGTATTGATTGACTTAGGGCTTGACCCGAATTTTAGGAATTTTCTAGGATTTTCCTAGGATTTTTGAATGACTTTGAGACATTGACGATGAACCTATGAGGCTAAGAATATGCAATGTGCAATTTGTTTGACAAAAATAATGGGAATGACCCACTTTTTCTCGAAAATAAAGTAAGAATGATAATTGTCAAAAATGAGACGGAGTTCTTGCATGTGCTAGAACTAGGTCAAAAATTTTGATTATCAATGAGAAAACAAGATTTTTGGAAGATGAAAAGGATTCATGCATGCCATTTTTGAAAGAATAATGCTTATGTGCAGAGAATTGTGAAAATTGTGATTTTGTGCTTTAGGAAAGCAATGGGACTTGACATGACGTGTTTCAAGTGATGAAAGATGTTTTTTTGATGCAAATGATGCTAGAAAAACTTTTGTGAATGCTTTTCTTTTGAAAATATGTGCACTTTTTGAATATATGCATGCTTTTGAAAATGATGAATGATTGACACACTTCTTTGTTGTGCTTGTCTACGGGAGAACAAGTCCAGGGGACCATACGAGATAGCGATCGAGACTTTGGCGAGAGGATGCCGGATTTCGAGAAGAATGGGGTGAATCCCAAGCGGTGGTGCGGGCTACCGTCCTAGATTTATTCATCGAGGCTATCGGCGGGGATCCACATCACCTCGAAGAGCGAGGGCTTGGTCCGGGCCCTATCGAGTTTTGGTGGGATAGCACCCATAGCTTCCATCGAGTAGGAGAGGGCGACGGTGACTCCTGGCGATTTCACGGCTATTGCGGTCTACGGTTCCTTTGGGAGGCCCGTGACTTGGAGAGACCACATTACGGTGAGGAGTTCGAGCTTTGGTCGGGTTTGAGGCGATTCCCAAGGGGTGGGTATGGAGACGCGGAATGTCGAGGTGGCGATCCCGAGCTGCATACGGGACTTTGCCGTTAGCGATGTGACTTCCCGGCCCAGTGGCTAGAGCATTTGTGTGGTTGATGCTTGTCGGTCACCATTTTTGCTAATTACGGGACAGCCATGACTTGCCTCCTCGACTCTCTGGAGGATGTTGATGGGATAGGGACGGTCTCTTGGGGAGAGGCCGGATTGGCGGAGCTCTACTTCTCTTTGGACATGTATAGTTGGAACAAAGCTGCTTCCATGGACTGTTTCTCCTTTGCCCTTGAGGTAGTCTCTCTTTTCTTTTCTCTTTCTACTTTCTGCCTTTGAGACTTTTATGAAAGAGAAATGACCCTTTTGATGTTTTGAACATGCAGGTGCAGTTACGTGAGGTGATCGGGTTCTTTCCGTGGAACCAACGGAGCGATATCACCATCTTCCTGCTATGGTTATTTGGAGGAGATGCGAGAGGATAAGTTCACGGGAAAGACCCGGATTACTTTCGACTACAAGATGGTGAGGCCGGTCATCAACGGGGATGGGCACGACGGAGTGGACTTCTACCCTTGGGGCGGTATCAGGAGATTTTCTTTGGGAGAGGCCATTGAGGCGACGAGGCGAGAGGAGATGGCTCAGGGCGACATGTGATGTCATATATTTGGGGACCGTTTCTCGAGCGGCATGGCCATGTCCCTCCATTGGACGCCATTACTCCTCGGGATCCTCCGGCACGGATCTGCGGCCCGGGGATTGGCCGGAGGATGAGATTGCTAGGTACCGGGCGGGCGTGGCCGCCGAGGAGTACTGACATGGATACCCCTACGTTTGTGTTTGTGGAGCGGCGGCGAGCGCCACGAAGCTAGTGAAGGCTGGCGGTCACTCGGGGATATGGGGAGGATGAGCCTGCGACCGCCGATCCCTCCTGCGCATCTGTCCTATGTGGTCCATGGAGTTCCGAGGAGGATGAGGATTCTGTCCCAGAGACTAGGGAGCCCCGGTATACCACTGCCGCTGACGGCCTTTGTAAGTATACTTTTAGGGTCTTTCCCTTTTCGGCTTTCTTTGCTTTTTGCAATTACGAGATTTTACGAGATTTTTGAGATTTTTCTCTTCTTTTTCTCGGAGTTCCGGCTCGCACTTATGATAGGTGGTCGGGCGAGAATAGGGGCTGGAAGGACATGTGCCGGTCCCTTACGAGGAAGGCGCTGCGCTTGAGGCGGCGGCGGATGCACGGGAGCCGGGCGCAGAGACGGCATGTCGGGGCACGGCGTCTACCTCATCGGCCTCGGAGTACTCTTCCCGGTGCCATGCCTCGGGGCGGGGACCCAATGCGACATTACGGAGCGGTGGTGAGTACGGGCACGATAATGTCCATTTGTCGATGTGAGCGACCGGGAGGACTTGATGAGGGAGGCTAGCGTTTATGAGTGAGGCGGTGATGAGGAAGAGGAAGAATCGGAGGCCTAGGAGGTCTCTAGAGTGGATTTAGGAACAAAACAAACAATTAACACATTTGATGCACACTTTGTTTATTTTTTGCTTTATTTGGGCGCCGATGGGCGAAGACATTGTATTAATGCTTTATTTACTTTCCTAATTTATGCTTTTAAATTTGCATATTATACGAGCCTCGGGGCAGCTTTTTGCTTGGAATTGGGGCTGGCGGGCCAAAATGATTTATAATGGTATATAAATGCTTGAATGGCTTACGGATATGTTTTTGTACGGGTTTTGGTTGAAAAAGTGGGGTGAAAACTCCCTTGGGCAGCAACTTGGTTCTTTGCAGAATTTTCTGCGAGATGGCTAATGTAGCCGTGCGGTTTTGTCCGAGGGCAAATGAAGCCGTGCGGCTCACGGTTCTGTCAGGCGGTTATTTTACGAATAAAAGCAAGGCTTGGCCATTTCATTTCATTTTCAACTCTAGACTTGTCCCAATTGTTCCCGAGCACATTTTGGACTTAAAGACACCATCTTTGGTCATTTTGCAATGGAGAAGCCCGTCGGATTGCAAAGGGAAGCGAGACCGTTTTACGTCCGATCTTCAATCTTGGGTGAAGCACAACTTCCAATCTCACAAGGGGCTGCTTGATTCTTCCTTCAAGATCAAGTCTTTGTGGCATTTGAGGGATCTCCGCCCGATTGGGACCTTTTGAGAAGCGGCGGCAAGGTTTTGGGACGTCAGGAGACATGTTTCTTGCTTTTCTTACAACGAGATTGTCCCAACGCATGAAGACTTCCGAGCCTTGATTGGGGGTCGAGATTGAGGCTATATCTATTCCGCTGATCGGAGACGTGCCGGTGGCGGTAAAGCTTGCATCTTTTACGAGATTTCTGCAGGAGAGAGGCGAGGGATGATGATAGCCCGGACGGGATTGACCTTTACGATATCCGGGCGGAGTTTGGGTCTCCGGCTATGGCTGCGACCACGGTGGCTATGGATGCCTTCATTCTCTGCATATTTTACGCTTTGTTCACTGGCGAGTCAGTGGGGATCTGTCATGGCGGTCTCTTAGACATGGTCGGAAGGCTGCGAGAGTGGGAAGGACATTGTCCCATTGGTTTTGGGAGAGACACTTCATGGCATCGATAGGATGGCTAGGGAGACCATTTCATGAGGTGCAGGAGTCAGTGTGCTGACTTTGTGGGTAGGAGAGGCTCGGGGCTTTGCCGGGGGCTTTGCCGACTCGGTGCCCTTGGGTGATTTCTCGGAGAGGTGCGCAGAGGCAACGGGACCGGGGGTAGGCGGGAGGCGACGATGGCTAGGCTATCCACTTCGGACATCCGTTGGTGGATACCTCATTGGAGGTTGCGGACCCGGGAGGATATTTCGGGAGTCTTATCTTTGTGAGGGTTCCGGGGTTCTGCTGGTCATCCTTCTACATTCCACTGCTTGGTATCCGGGCGGTTTGGGGCATTACGGGAGCCATTGAGTGATTGGGAGGACATCCGGACCATGGAGGTGGTGCCATTGGATATGAGAGATCCGGCCCGGCTTCTCATTCTTCTCGAGGGCTTGGACATATCTTTGCTTTCCCACCCGGGGCTATCTTCGGGAGCGGGAAGAGCACCATCTTGACCCTTTGTCTACTTGGTAGTACGAGAGGGAAATGGGAGCGACTCGGGTCATTTTGGGGGAAAGACGTCGAGGCTTTATTGGGAGGCGGCTGCGACTCGAGTAGGACTACGAGGAGGCGAGGCTAAGGCGAGTCGCCATAACCGGTCGGGTGACACGATCGGGGATATGGAGGCTCGATACAAGAGATTGTCAGAGGTCGCTCCTTTGGCGAGGCTCGGAGGGAGGAAGTGCGGACTCGTGCTCGTGTAGAGAGGGCACTTATTGACACGGGTTTGATAGAGGCTCCGGTGAGGATACTAGGAGATCGGGATAAGGGATACCGACCTTATAGAAAAGAAGAGAAAGAAAACTCGACGGGGTCGAGGTAAAGGGAAGAAGACCAAAGAAGACTCGGCGAATGACGGCGACGGATCTTTTCTTAGGATTCCCTTATTGCCATTTTGCAAACACATTAGTTTATTTAGGCATTTTTTGTATTTTAGATCTTTGTAGCGAGGTTAGCGAGTCAAGAGTAGACCGTGCTTGAACTCATCAAGAAGTTTTTAACTTGTAATGAACAAGAAATATTATCTTAGAAATTAATCAAGACACATTTCATGGAAATTCAAATGTCTTATTGATTGGGACCCGTTTTATGAAAACTGAAATACCCTTTATTATTTAGGACGCACTTCATGGAAGCTTGATTGTCCTTTTTATTGTTTAGACCGAACCATATATGGCTGCCCTACGTTCCCCTTTTACAAGAAAGACTAAGGGGCTCGGGTCTTCGTAGTTCATTACGGTGAACTATATATATTTTTCTTTTTTATGTGCAACCATTGTCTTTTGCCTAGACCGCCCTTTTTGGGGTTTCGGCCTAGTTTGGGCATTACTCTTTTTGCACTAAGATTTTTCTCTCTTTTTTTTTATGTGCAACCTTTGTCTTTTGCCTAGACCGCCCTTTTTGGGGTTTTCGGCCCTATTTGGGTATTACTCTTTTGCACTTTTTTTTTATTTTTCTTTTAGACATAGTATCTTTTGAGCTTATCACCGTTATTTGGGTGGACAAAGGGATTGCCGTCCAGGTGCAAGCTTCATGGCTCCTCCCGATAGTATCTTACGCACCACATAAGGGCCGATCCAAACGGGTTCCCATTTTCCCGGGGTTGTCTGCGGTAGGGGCTTCACTTTCAATACTAAGTCACCCTCTTTGATGTCTACGGCCTTGACCTTTTTATCAAACGCTCACGGCCATCCGCCTCTGGTAGGCTCGGGTGTGTTCCATGGCTTTTAGCCTTCTTTCATCAAGCGGGGCTAACTCATCATGCCAATGCGCAACCATTCTACTTCATTGACACTATTTTCCAGGAGGACCCTTAATGACGGGATTTCCAACTCCACTGGTAACACTTTGCTTCCATCCCGTAGGTTAAGGCAAAAGGAGTTTCTCCTGTAGTTGTTACGACGGACGTTACGTAGCCCCGAGTGCCAAGTGCGGCTTTTCGGGCCAATCGCGACCACGGGTGGCCATTTTCCGGATGATCCGTTCGAGCGTCTTATTAGCGGCTTCCACGGCTCCATTAGTCGAGGTGCGTACGGAGACGACTTGTGGCGAGTGATTACGAATTCGACGGCAACCTATCGCGGTCCCCTTCAAAGTGCGACCCATTATCGGAAATGATCTCGTTGGGCACCCCATATACGCACATTATGTTTTCTTTGATGAATTGGGCAACCTTCTTGGAAGTGAGGACCTTGTAGGACTTGGCCTCTACCCACTTGGTAAAGTAGTCGATGGCTACTAGCACAAATTCATGCCCATTGCTTCTGTAGGGGCTATTTTCCCTATTACGTCAATACCCCAAGTTGCAAACGGCCAAGGAGTCGTCATGCAATACAGGTCATGAGGCGGGAGATGGTTGAGGTTGGCAAATCGGCGGCACTTGTCGCATGCTCGGACGTCTTGGACACGATCTGTTTCCATGGAAATCCGGTAGTAACCCATTACGAGGATCACTTGCATCGGGGCTCGGCATTCATATGAGGACCGCAGGGACCATTGTGGACTTCAGTTATCAACTCTTTGGCCTTTTCTCGAGTGACGCACAAGAGGAGTGGTCCTTGGTACCGCTTCTTGTATAGGTTGCCTCCTAGAATGACATAATGGGAGGCCAACCTTTTCAAGGCTTGTAAGCTTTTGGTTACGACTCCTTCTTTTGGTCTACCTTCTTTGTCTACTGAAAGTGACTCTCCATCTTTGAGGAAGCTGGTAAATTTGATTGTACCGGGGTTCCTTTATAGGCTCGGGTCCCAGGTCTACTTCACAACAGAAGGTTGGGGCTTCTCTTCTACCCACTCTGAAGGGTTTTATGGCTTTTCCTTCGGGGATCTCTACCAATGAGGCTAGAGTAGCTAAGGCATTTGCGAATCTGTTCTTTTCCCTTGGCAAGTAGTGGAAGGTCACTTCTCTGAGCTGTCCGATCCAACTCCTCCATATGGGCATGATACCGCTGCGAGGTTAGGGTCCACAGTCTTCCATTTGTTGGAAACCTGGTTGATGATCGAGTGAGTCTCAGTAAACTTCTAGCTCCTTGACATTCCTTTCTAAGGCGGCTTCCAAACCGGCAATGCGAGGCTTCGTACTCGGCAACATTGTTCGTGGCGGGGAAGTTCAACTTGAGGGCTATGGGTGTATGCTCATCTTTCGGATCGACCGGTAGCATCCCGATACCGTTTCCTCTTTTGTTAGCGGCTCAGTCAAAGAATAATTGCCATCGGTTTCGAGGCTCGGCTTGCAAAGATCCCTTCATGCAGGAATTGGGGTTCGGGCCCTCTGTCTTCATTGCGGGGAAGTTCGCCGGGTGGTCGACAACGCTTGACCCTTGATGGCCTTTACGGTCACATAGTTGATGTCGTACTCTGCTAAGAAGAAGGACCACTTTGCTAGACGCATCGAGAGGGAAGGCTTATCAAAGATGTACTTGATGGGGTCCATTTTTGAGACCAAATTCACGGGGTGGGCTTGCATATAATGCTTGAACTTGCCGACTACCCGGACCCGATCTGCACGGAGTCTTTTCACATCTTGAGTAATTGAGCTCACTTCCTGCGGCTTCCGGTGACAAAGTAAATGGCATTCTCTACCCGAGAGTCTTTCTTCTCTGAGCAAGCATAGCCCCAAGCTGCCGTATCGGTGACGGTGAGATAGAGCGAGAAGAGGTTTACTGTCTATGTGGGGGGCATAGCCTTTGGAGGATGTACCAAGTATGCCTTGATGCGGTCAAAAGCATCTGGCATTCTTCGGTCCATTACGTGTCTACGTTCTTCTTCATGAGCTTGAAGATGGGCTCGCACATAGTGGTCAGGCGATTGGCGAAGCGGCTAATGTCTTTGCGGTTTTCCCATAAAGCTCTTGACTTACATGCAGGTCGAGGTGGCCTCATATCCATAATGGCTTTGATCTTTTGGGGGTCAACTTCGATACCTCGCTCAGTGACCATATACCCAAGCACTTTTCCCCTTGTCACTCAGAAGGTGCATTTTAGCGGGGTTTAGTCTCATGGAATGTTGTCTCGGCCTCTCAAAGAACTTCCGCGAGTCAACAAAGTCTTGCCGTCCTCGCCTTTGGAGTGGATTATCATGTCGTCTACGTAGACCTCAATCTCCTTGTGGATCATGTCATGAAAAAGCGCGGTCGCTGCCCTTTGGTAAGTAGCCGGCGTTCTTAAGCCCAAATGGCATCAACGTATAACAGTAAGTTCCCCACGGTGTGGTGAAGAGTACATCTTTTCTTGGTCTTCCTCGGCCATCTTGATCTGGTTGTAGCACAAAGCCATCGACGAAGGATTTGACTTCGTAGTTGGCGATGGAGTCCACGGGATGTCTATGTTTGGCAAGGGTAATCGTCCTTGGGGCTGGCCTTGTTTAGATCTCGGAAATCCACACGGCGGCGCACCTTCCCATTGGCCTTGGTGACGGTCACAATATTGGATAACCATGTCGGATATTCGATGACTACGATGAATCCTACCCGCAGTAGCTTCTCAATCTCTTCTTTGACTGTAGAGACCATTACGGCTTGATCTTCCTCAATTTACGCTTTCGGCTTAGCATCTGGTGCTAGAGGGATTACGTGCTCTACTATCGAAGCTGTCTAGCCCGGCATATCCTGTATGACCATGCAAACACGTCGACGTATTCCACTGAGCGGATCGATCGGTCTGTCCCGTTGACCCACTGGAAGAAGTTTCCGATCTGTGTCTCTTTAGGTTCCTCGACGGTACCCAAGTTCACACTTGTCAAAACCTCCTCGGCGGCTTGGGCCGGTTTTCCTCTTTTACGAAACACGCTTAAAGATTTCTTTAATGTATTGTTCATTTAGTGTGTTTGCATCTTGTTCAAATGATTCATTATTAAGCTGTTGTTAAGTTTTGAGTTAATTTATCATTTGTTAAGTTGGCAATAAGAGGATACTCGAAAGATCTGTCATTTCATTCAAAATAAGGGGAAAGATGACATCGATTACATTTTGATAGTCCTCGGGCGTGAGGCCTTCGGATGACTCGGAAGGTGGAATTCAAAGGTTCCTAACTTTGTATGGACAACGGGTGTTTGACACGGCCCAGGTTGAGAAGGACGAGTACCAATCCAAGCTCCGCTATCATTTCTTTGTCGGCGCTATCGGTCTGAGAACGTCTCCCAATTCTTCAACGGCATCTCTGTCTTAGTTACCAAAGTGCGGGGATCAAAAGGATTTTCACCACCGTCTCCAATTACGGCAACTATCTCGGTATACGAGTGAAGTCGATCAAATCAGGGATCTGTGCTTCTTCATCAAACAAGCGTAGCAAAGCCCCACTCATTGTCTTCACTATTGGCGGCTTCTATCTGGGCGATCTTCGGAAGAGCTAACTCGAAAGCGAGAGAAGTCCATTACCACTGGATGCGACTCTTTGGCCATACGAGTTTCCTTTGAAGACATACTCGTTACGAACGGTAGTGGTAGCCCCAGGAATGTACGGCAAGTCAAGGAACATTCTTCGAATAGGATTGGATGGCTTTCCCCTCATTTTCTCAAGATTTTCCGAAGGGTTTTACGAGGAGATGCGGTGATCACTTTTATCATGTTGTGTCCCGCCTTTTGTAAAGTAATGGGTCGGGGATAAGCTGTAGGGATGAAGTGGGCCCCTTTAACTTTTATGCCATTCGGTTTGTACCCCAAGCCGTATGCGGTAGTCTGCTCCTTTACATCGATGATGGTATTGCGACCACTGAAGTCTTCTACCCTATCCAAGTCCGGAAGATAACCCATTTTTCTCATCATTCTCATGGCGGGAGGGATTTTATCGGAAGTAGTAGTGAGGTCGGTGCAACACACTTGTGCTTTGGAAGGAGCTACGAGAGAATCTGTCAATGCCAACCCTTCGTCATCATGTTTGATTTCCAATATCGAGATGTCTCAGTCTTGGTTCCTTCTACCGTGACACTTTGTCTCCATAAATGGTGGTGATAGTACCATCATTTGACTGAAATTTGACGCCTTGGTGCAAAGTAGAGGCTACCCCATTTATCTGGTGGATCCGGGGCCGTCCTAGTAGAGCGGTAAATGAAATCGGAATATCAATCACTTGAAAATCAACGTCCATGACCTTTTTCCGAACCACGGCTTGAGAGTAGCAATCCCCAAGCGGCCGTGCGGTGGAGTCATAGGCTTTAATAGTCGACTAGAAGGCTTCAAATCGGTTGGCTTCAAGTCCAATAAGTCCATCATCTTGGGCGGCAAGACATTCATTGCGAGACCCTCCATCGACTAATACCCAGTGGCAATCGACGCTCTTCTAAGCGGGTTTGTGATGTAAAGAGGTTCGTTATGACTAGCCCCATACTTTGGCGGGTCAGTCGGTGAAGGTAATGATGTTTCCGTAGTGGATACTTCCAATCATTTGGACGACCTCGTGCGGGGTGACATCTATGGGCACCATGGTCTTGGCCAAACTTTCTTCTAGCTTCAACTTATGAGGGTATGAAGAGGTTAACGGGGACCACAAGGAGATATTGGCTTGGGTACACTTCAGGCGAGTCAATTTGGATCCTCTTTGTCGAGTCTGGTTTTTCTACTTAGGCTTATAAGACCTCTTATCTGTCTTTGGCTCAGAGACGGCATTCCTTTTGTCACCCTTAGGCTGCTCAATACTCATCTGTCCGGATCGAGTCATCACATAGACATTAGATTTTCCGGGTCATTATTCCCTCTTTGGAGGATTACATTAGCTCTTTCAAAGTCGGAGCGGGCTCTTGCTTGGCGTATGGCCAATTCTGGCGATTAATCGATTAATGGCACTACTTTGGAGGCGTAGGCTGCTTCTCGAATACGATCCCAAGTTAACGGCTTTCGACCTTCTCGGGGTTCGACTCTCGATTGGCTTAGCGGTTAGGTGGTTTCGGCTTTTCCTTCTCCGTTTAGAGCCTTCACGGTCTCATTCAAACTTTTCAAAGTCAACATGCAACGGGAGTTATCACCTTCGGGGTTTGGAGCACAGCGTGGCTTTCTCATCCAGGGTCCAACAATTTTTCAACGAGTGGGATCACATTCCTCATCATTGTCAAGCATGTCCCTTCTTTCTCTAGGGGTCGGCCTTCGCGGCATCTTTGACATTGGCCAAACATTTTACGAAGTGAGAAATTCCATCATCAATAAGGATTTACTGCGGGGTCAAACCTCATGGCGGGTTTGTTCTTCTTGTCGGGAAGGTTTTACGGGCTTTTTGGCTTCGGGCTAACCACTCTTCTCTTGTTCCTTCCGGCACTTCGGCCAGTGTCTTCATCGGTATCAGCTGCGGTAACTCTCGCGGGAACTTTCGTCTTGACTGCGATGACTAATGAGGGCAAAAGCGGTCGGGATACTTGACGCCATATAAGAGGTATCTTGGACTCCTCCTCGACTTGGGAATTACCAAGAAAACATCGTTGTCGTCGCGGGACATAAAGGGGGCCCAGGGTCGCCTCGAGACTTAAGACTCTTTCCGGGGCATCCATACACTCTTCTTCGACAAGGTCTCGGGAGTGACTACTAACACCGTAACGAGTCTACTCTCACGATGAGAGTTTGGCTTCCGCGATGCTTACGTTTTCCGGATCGGCGGGTGGAGCCCACTTTCCTCTTTCGGCTAGGGCTTCAATTAAATCCCTCCATTCACCGACCAAGTCTTTGTAAGGAGTATTGAACTCTAGGATGTAGGACTCATATCTTGCCTCATCTAAGCTAGCATCCTTTTCCTTTTCCGAGCCTATACACAGCGTGCAAATACACTTTGAAGTGATTTCATCCCCTATTCCGGTACGTGGTTTTCTACCTCATCTTGCCCTTTAGGTTTCACTTGCGACTCCAAGTCCATTCCTTCTCTTGAACTGTCATCATCACTGTAAATCCATCCATTCCTATTCTCGTTTCCGATCGATTCTTCACTACCAGCTGTCGAGAGATAGGCAAATTCACGGCGTTGACGAAATTAGAGAGGTCGGGGTGGTGCTGGGATTCCAAAGTAAAGAGATTTGGATTAAGAAATTTGAAAGGAGGGAAAGAGTCCCACGGGGATGCAAAGGTGTGAGGGTGTCGGGACCACGACGGCTCGGGATGTTGGGGAAGACCGAAAAGGGACAGTCTTTGGCGATGGATTATATGTGAATGGAGGAGGGGATTGGCTATAGGCTAGCTCTTCTTCCCTAGTCACTGGTTACCCAAACCGGTGTTGTTCTCTGTCGAATCGGACATTCGACTCTGGGTGACCAAGCGAGGATTACAGTGAACTGTCCGAGAATTCCCCGCGCTAACAAGTCGGCGACCGGTGTTCTCACCCACTTCTTTCTCGGCTGCGGGAAAGGGATAGGAAAGGTTTAGACTCGGGGTAGGTGTTTAGAATTTGAAGGCTCGGGCAATATGCAAATTAGAATCTTCGAGTTTACTTAAAACAGTGTCTTTTATTAATATCTATTTGGTTGGAAAAGGGGTTTGCCCTTCTTTTCGTAACTACTCTAGATCTGGATCGGTGGGTTCCGTCACTACGTCTATAAGCCCCTCGTATTCCACTGTATTTCGACCTCCCGGGGTGGACGGCCCGGGCGAGGGTCACATAGGGCACTCGGATCCCACCGACCGAGAGTAAAGAACGCTCCTAACGGGTCTAGCGGGTCATAGGAACTTTCAACGCACGAGCGATGCGGATTATAGTCAAGGCAATACCGGGAAAGTCTCGTCTTTCTGCCTTGATAGAATTTTGACAGAATTTCGCTTGAGCGAATGACATTTTGACTTTCGGTAATGTCCGAGAAGATAATAGGCATGGGTCGGGTGGCAAAAGCCGGATGACACAGTGTCACATTGAACTTCGTTGCATACGTCGGGCGTGAGTTAGAATCGAAGTCAATGCCGGGTCAAGATCTTGCCAATTTTTCCTTGTCGGAATTTTAGCAGAGCTTCGCTTGAGCGAAAGATCTTTTGATTTGTTGGCAAAGACTCAGTCTTGACTCTTATGCATTCCGTGCAGGTCAAGGTCAATAGTCAATGTCGGAGTCGAGATCTCGCCAATTTTTCCTTGTCGGAATTTTGGCAGAGTTCCTCTTCCGTTATGAACTAAGGCTTGACCTTTACGAGGGTATGCAACTGGGCTATATGACACGGACTAGACCAAAAACCAACCAAAAGTCAGGTTTTTTGAAACGTGTGACACGGGTGTGCATTGGTCGGCCTTTGGCTGCCATGGGGAGGTTGGGATGATTCCGTGCGCGCCGGGAGCATCGTAAGGGCTGTCCGTGATTGCAGCTGGAACCACCCTTGGGTTTGAAGGACGTGCGTGCAAAGTGTACGGGATATATCGGGTGCGCGTAGTGTGCGGTCTCCTAAAAATGTTCCTTTTGAGTTAAAACAGAGAGATTTTCATAATGTGTTTTAAAGGAATGATTTTCGGGACGGGGAAAATGCAACACATAAGCACGTAAATTTTATGGGAGCCCCGGTCAGTCATGGAGCTGAGTAGCCCCAAGCTGCTAGGACTGCCAGATTAACCATGATTTTTCCTTGTGGAATTGCCACTGAGGTCGCCCGGTCAGAATCCAAGGAGGATTGAGCCGTACGACTGCATGGATCAATTTTCCAGGTTCCACTCCTTTTGCTATTTTTTCGGGTTGTTTCCCGTTCAAAGTATGCACAGATTCCAAGATGCAAATGATGCAATGCAAGGTAAAGAAAGCAAGCATGATTAATGAAATCAGCGACGGGAGTCTAACCCGCTCAAAGGGAAAAGCTTTCTTTTATATTTTTTTCAAATTTTTTTTTTTGAAAAGGGATACTGGTACGTGGGATTGTTAAACCACCGGTTTTCCCAACTCCCACATCAGGGAGTGTACAGGAAGGGCAAGTGGTTTCCACCTATATACCGAGTATCGATTTTTTGTTTTGAAAATAAAAGCTTTTCTCCTTTGGGATATCCCCAGCGGAGTCGCCAAACTGTGAATGTGTGCCCAAATTTTTGTGTTTGTTGGATTCACGCGAGTTTGAAGACATCCGATTTAATTTGAAAAACAGAGTCGCCACGCCATTTTGATTACCTCAAAACTTTGAAAAAAAGGTTTAATGGGTTCGGAGGTTAAGTTATCCCTTGGGAAGAACGGATCGTCGTTCACCCAAGGTGCCTTGCCGGAGCAATTCTCCCAAGATCCCATTAATCGTGCTTGCTTGCGTGCTTTCTTGTGTGCATGTGTTTGAAAATAAGGAGAGGAAATGTCCCAAGTCGTCTTCCGGACGTACAAACCATTTGTTGGTTGTCGCTCGGGATTTCTTGGATTTTATGTATTCGGGATTATGATCACGTCCTCATCTTGGACTTGTGATCATCGCATTTTTGGACCTTGGGACTTGCGTGATCGAGAGAATGACTCTCTTTATAGTCAAAGAAGAGGTTCCTTAGAAAAGGAGGGTCCTTAGCCCATCAATCCTACACTTTAAGATGGTCGAGCTCGTATAGATGCTTCATACTCATTTTAAGTGATAATCGGAGATATAGGGTTCAAAGGTGTCCCTTTCTAAAGAGATTATGAAACCTTTATGAAAGGAACGATGTAAAGATAGGATCTTTTACACCGGTCCGTTCCAAGGTTGCTAATGGGGGAATGGGGGAATGCATGTAAAAATGACATTTTTAATGAAAAGATGACATTTTTGGGTTGCAAAGGATGCATTTGATTTAAAGAAATGATCTTTATTGCAAAGGATGCATAAAGACACAATTTTTATGCAAATGATGCATTTTTATGAAGAAATTGGAATTCAATATGCAAAGGATGCATAAAGATTGCATTTTGAAAAGCATAGGATGCTAGTTTATGATAAAGACATGATCTTTAAAGCAAATGATGCTTGGAAAAGGTATTTTGAATGCAAAGGATGCATTTTTATTGAAAAGATTTGATTTTTATATGCAAAGGATGCATAAAGATGACTTTTTTATGGAAAATAGGGGTTTTAGGTGCAAAGGATGCACCTTTATGGATAAAGACTACATTTTTAAAGGCAAATGGTGCCTAATGCATGCAAAGGGGAAGGGGGAATATAAAGATATGATCTTTAATCTACCAAGTCCCAAGCAAGATAAAAGCAATGCAATGAGCAATTATAGAGCAATTAAGATGCAAGGTTAGGGCGTGCGAGGTTACCAATGGCTTCCTTTTCTTCTTTGGATGAAGCTAGGAGGAGAGGATTGATCTTGAGCCTTCAAGGAGGAGGGAGATAACTTCTTGAGCTTCTTCTTCACCTTCTTGAACTTCCAGCTGTTCTTGGGAGGTTTCTTCACGTATTATGAGTATTTGTGGGTGATTTTGTTCATGATCAAAATGGGTAGAGGAGGGCTCTATTTATAGGCAGTCTGGAAATCGCCAATGAAGCCGTGCGGCTAGGGACCTCGAGCTAATGCAGCCGTGCGGCATTATCCCTTGTGACTCAGCATTTCTAGAACCATGCAAGGTGGCAATATCTAGAAGCTTCCTCCCAATTAAGAAAAACGTGTTTCTTAATTGGGAAGGCTCCCTTTCAGCCTTTAATCAATTTGGAACAGTTTCGGAATATTTCCGGAACACTAGGAAGGTCCGGGGAATTACCGGGAAACTTACCGAAATTGCCGGGAAATTTAACCGGAAGGCATGAGCCAGATTTGGGTACTTACAGATATTCACTGACCACAAGAGTCTGAAATACCTGTTTACCCAAAAGGAGTTGAACAACAGGCAGAGGCGTTGGTTAGAGCTGCTGAAGGACTATGATTGTGTCATTTCCTATCATCCATGGAAGGCTAATATAGTAGCAGATGCTATTAGCCGTAAGGCTCATTTATCATCCCTGATGTCCCGTGAATTGAGAAGTGAAATGCTATTTGCGAATGTCCGAGCCGTTCCTACTCTATATGGAGATCTTATGGAAGCTCAGCAAAGTGACATTGAATTGAAGAAAATTTTGGAGAAATTGCAAGATGGAAAGACTGGGGAGTTTGTGTTGAACAAAGATGGGATTTTAACATTCAAGGGCAGAATCTGCGTACCTTCTTTCCCAGAGATTAAAAGGCAAGTGTTGGAGAAAGGTCACAAGTCCAGATTTGCTATTCATTCTGGAAGCACGAAGATGTATCAGGAGTTGAAGAAAGGGTATTGGTGGAATGGCATGAAGAAGGAAATTGCTGAGTTTGTATCAAAGTGCCTGACTTGCCAACAAATCAAAGCTGAACATCAAAGGCCCGCGGGATCACTTCAACCACTGGATATTTCGGAATGGAAATGGAAGGCATCTCTATGGATTTTGTGACTGGATTACCTCCTACTTCGAAGAAGATGGATGCTATATGGGTGATTGAGGACAGATTGACCAAGTCTGCACATTTTTTACCAGTTTCAACCAAGTATTCATTGGAGAGATTGGCCCAGTTGTACATTCGCGAGATTGTGAAACTGTTTGGAGTGCCTGTCAACATTGTTTCAGATAGAGATCCGAGATTCACCTCCCATTTTTGGAGGGCTTTACATGAAGCTTTGGGTTCCAAGTTGAGTTTTAGCACAGCGTTTCATCCTCAGACCGATGGACAGACCGAGAGAACCATTCAGATTCTTGAGGACATGTTACGGGCGTGTGTGATGGATTTCCACTCAACTTGGGAAGATCATTTGCCTTTAGTGGAATTTGCGTATAATAACAGCTACCAGTCCAGTATTAAGATGGCACCATATGAGGCATTGTATAGGAGGAAATGTAGGTCTCCAATGTGTTGGGACGAGGTTGGTGAAGCTAGACTTTGGGGTCCATATTTGGTTAGAGATTCAACTGAGAAGATTAAAGTGATTCGTGACAGATTGAAGACAACCCAGAGTCGCCAGAAAAGCTACGCCGACAACAGAAGAAGGGAGTTGTCATTTCAGGTTGGTGATTTGGTATTTTTTAGATTTCACCGAGGATGGGAATTAAAAGGTTTGGCAACAAAGGGAAGTTGGCACCAAGGTTTGTTGGTCCATTCGAGGTTTTAGAGAAGGTGGGTGAGTTAGCTTATAGACTGGCTTTACCTCCATCTCTTCCTTCTCTCCATGATGTATTCCATGTTTCCATGTTGCGAAAGTATTGCCATGATTCTTCGCATGTCTTGAGTTCTCCTCCCGAGGATGTCCAGGCAGATATGACTCACGTGGAGGTACCATTGAGGATTCTGGAGTGACAGGTCTGGGAATTGCGTACCAAGAGTATTCCTATGGTGAAAGTTTTATGGAAAAATCACACCATTGAGGAAGCTACTTGGGAGTTGGAATCTGAGATGAGAGAGAAGTATCCTGGGTTATTTGATCATTCAGGTAAGTGAATTTCAAATTTGGGACGAATTTTATTTAAGGGGGTGTGAGTGTCACGACCCTAAACCTAGGCACTATATTGGTCATGTGGTGAGCACGTGGGGGTGGGGTGCATTGCATCTCATGTTAGGCATTATATGATCATTACAATGTTTATGTGGTTATTTTTATAGTTTTGCTAACCTATGTGATTTTAGGTTGGTAATAAAGTAATTTTAATTATAATGTCTAAATGGAAAAAATGGGAATTTGGTAGTAAAGTTATAATACTTTAAATTTTAAATGAAAAGTTATAAAAGTTGTCGAGGAACTTTAGTGAAAATATAAATTTAAGGTGGTTGGTTGTAAAGAGTTAGAACTTGGAGGAGCTAGAGTGTAAAATTGCTATATAAATCCTTAAAACTACCCAAAACATTCATTCTCTTCTCCCTCAGTTCTCTCTCTCATTCCTACGTTCCTATTAACCTAGGGTTACCTTCCTAAAATCCTTAAAAATCATCAGTTGATCTGTTCTTCATTTTGACTTCAAATAAACGATCAGGGAGTCGAGTGGAACAATTCTAGCCGATTAGAATTTTTCATATTTCGAAATATTGGTAAGTTATTATGATTTCTTTCAATAATAGTTCATGCCATGTTAAATGATGATATTAGGTGATATAAATGAGTTTTGAAAATTTTGGATCATTTACTTGGCTTTTGGAAAGGGAAAGAAAATGGATTGTGGTTGAGTGAGGTGAATTCATGGCATGGGGGTTTGGGTTGGAAGGTGATAAAGTAGCTAGGTTGTGTTGTATGGCTTTGGGAACATTTTAATGAAGTTGGAAATGGTATACTAATGTTAAGGCAGATGGAGAGGATCAAAATATGGTATTTCTTCTCCTTAGCTGCTGATGTTTCAGTATGAACAGGAGTTTCTGGGCAAGGGCACGACTCGTGCCCTGGAGCACGAGTCGTTCCACCCGTTGTCCATTCGTATTACTAGTTGTACTACTCAAAGCAGTCGTGCTGGGGTTGGGCACGAGTCGTGTCATGGGGCACGAGTGTGTTGGTTTCAGAGTATCAATTTCCAAGTGTTTAAACCCTAGTCTACCTAATATAGTTTTAACTCCTTTTTTACTATAACTCTAGTACAACATTAGGACTTTACAATGAAGTCTTAAATGGTTCAAAATGATATAGGGAAGGTCTTTAAATATGGTCATGAAAATGGTTAGAAGGCCTTGTAAAACTTTAACCAAAGTTGATAAAAACTTGGTAAATTGAGATGGAACATTTATAGAAGATACTCAATATTGTGTAATGAATATGTAGGGCTTACTTGTTATTCATTGTGGCCATATTTTATTACATATTCATGGTTGGTTGTGCACATAGAGTATGAAATACATGTTGCATTACTTCATTGGTTTGAACATGAGTATTAATACCATGTTATTGGATTGTTGTTATTCAATAGTGTTTAAATATATGTTGCACTATTGTGATGATTTAACATGAGTAATATTACCATGTTATGTATTGATATCCCAAAGTGTGAATTTATTTTCAAGTATCTATTATGTGCTTGAATGTGTTTATATCAGCTGATCAGTGGGGGTATAATGGAATATGATCACTTATGAGAAATTGTTCCATAAGGTGATCAGATTACATTATACCTGTGACTATCCCCTTCTGTGGCCACAGACTGGGGTTACATGCTTCTGTATCGAGCCAAAAGCCTTACAGATAGATGCGGTTCTTATATGTTTCTCCGCATTAGGAGTCTTATAAGATGTGAATATGCCTAAGCAGTTCACAAATGAGTGGAGTTTTACTCCCGATGTTGTACGACTTATTGTTCAGACGGGAAAGGTAAAATGAGGTAATGTAATGTATTTACTTACCAATGTGATTATGAGCAACTTGTTTATGTGTTGCATATTATATGGCATATTGTTGCATCCATAATAACTTATTGAGATTTATTTTCACCCCTTCTCCCTTTACTGTTTAGATCCAGCTGAGACAGGAGGACCAGATCGGCGAGGCCGGAAAGGAGTTTGGACCGCTTACTTTTGGGTTGTCAGGGTATGTTATGGTTTGGGAGTTGGGAGTAGGTGGTGGATGTTATTCTTTTGGGGGAGATTTGTATATAAAACTTTTACAAACCATTTTCAGTGTGTTTGTGTTGTAACTAATATGGGATTGGTTTTCTTTCAAAGTTGGCTTTTGTAAGCATTTACATTTGTAGTGTTGTAACTAAAACAGGTTATGACTTTTGAAAGTTCGTTTATATACCACCTCCAAGTGGAGAGGTTAGGTTGATTTGTTAAAGATTGTTATATTTTTAAGTTAATTAAACAACAAAAAGTTTTTTTAATGGAGGTGATTTGGGACCCTCCAGCTCGGGACACGAGTTTATAGGTCCCGGGTCGTGGAGGCCCCATAGAATTCCTACTCAGGGATATCCATTTATGAATGGAATATTGATGGCTTAAATGATAAACAAATAATAGATGTAATACATAGAATTATTATGTATTCTACCGTCTGAAAACATCATGGAAATAGCGATAGTTCAATAGCGTCCTTCATAACCACTGGTTTTGTAGGACAATTAAGAGGTTGGTGGGATCATTATCTTAATGAGAATCAAAGAACAGAAATTCTAAACAAAAAAAAATTGGTAAAAATTGAACCAAGTAACCCTAATATTAGTACAACTATAACCACTACTAGAGAAGAAGATGCAGGATATAATCTGTGTATTTCAATCCTACAACATTTTGTAGGAACTACAGCCCCAATTGGTGAGAAGTTGCAAACACTTCTCCAAAACCTTAGATGTCCTTCTTTAACCCACTTCAGATGGTATAAAGATACATTTTTATCTAGGGTATAACAATTAACAAACCCTAATCCAACCCATTAGAAATCTAAATTTATAGATGGCCTTCCTCATCTCTTTGCTGAAAAGGTTCGGCAATCCTTAAGAATAAAGAATGATGGAATAAATACTAACTATTTCGATTTACCCTATGGACAACTAATTAGTAGTTGTATAAATGAAGGATTAGCTTTGTGTAATGACATTAAGCTAAAGAATCAATTAAAAAAGCAAAGAATATCAGAAAAACATCAACTTGGTGAATTCTGTGAACAATTTGCTTTTGACCTAAGAAAACCTCTTAGGCCCCCAAAGCATACTAAAGCCAAGAAAAACAAAAAATTGTTTATAAGAATAATAAATCTTATAAAAATAAAGCGAAATATTACGTAAATCCTTACAAAAAGAATTATAAAAGGCTTTATTATAATGCTAAACCCCGGCCAAAGGGAAAAGCATTTATGCCAACTAAAGAAAAAAGAAAAGCAAAAAAGCTTGATATAATTAAGTTGCCACAAATGTGGTAAGATTGGTCATTATACTAATCAATATTGGACTAAAAAGACACTTAATGAAATAGGAGATGAACAATTACGTTCATAATTAGAAAAAGTGATGCTTATTAGTTCTGAATCAGAACAAGAATTCTCTAATGAAGAAGATTTATGATTAAATTATGAAACTTTTTCAGAGTCATCATCCCCTGACAAAAAGGATCGTCAGTGCAATGAAATCAATTACTGGAAATCTATAGTAGATATGAATGGATTAAATGTCATAAATACCGATCAAGAGAAGGCATTAAAAATAATAGAAACAATCATAGATCTCGATTTAAAAATAAAAATGATTAAAGTTTTAATTAAAGAAAATTCAAATAATCTCCTTTAATAATGGAAGCACCTTACCAATTAAGTGAAATTTTGCACAGATTTTAACAATCTAATGTCAAAGAAACAGCTGTTTCAATTATTGATTTAAAAAGAGAAATAAATCTATTAAAATCTGAAATATCTCAGATTAAACAAAACAATAAAGTATTATCAACAAGAATAACCTTGTTAGAAACAAAATCTCCTGAAAAGTTGAAAGAAATAAAAGATGTTGCTTCCACTAGTAATACTAATAAACACTGGATACCTAAATTTTTTGGAACAAGTCACATCATAAAAATGGTTTGTAAGAATAGTTCTAGTAATTAATAGAGATTATATCTTAGATAATGAAATAGCACTAATAGAATGTGGTGATGACTTAAATTGTTTACAAGAAGGAATAATTCGTACAAAATATTTCTCAAAAACAACCCAATCTCTAACCTAGGCAGGAGGAGATAAATTAAGGGTTAAATATAAACTATAAGATACCTATATTTGTAATCAAAATATTTGCTAACCCACATCTTTTATTTTGGTAAAAGGTCTTACTCACAGAATTATATTAGGAACTCCGTTCCTCTATACTATAATGTCGATTAATAATATTGACCAAAAAGAAATTTCTACCATAATAGATGGAAAAGAAATTACATTTGACTTTATAACAGACCCTCAAACTCGTATGCTTAATGAAGTTAGGAATATTCTTCTAAACATAGAAAAACAATTATGTTTTCTTAAAGAAGAAATAAAAATTTTAAATATTAATGAACAACTAAAAAAAAAGAGTAATATTCAAAATAAAATAAAATTAGTTGAACAACCTTACCTAATGCCTTTTGGGACAGAAAGAAACATTTTGTTTTTTACCTTATATAGATAATTTTGATGAAAAACAAATACCTACAAAGGCTGGGTCAGCTCAAATGAATCGAGAATATTTAGAATTATGTAAAAATGAGATAAATTCTCTTTTAGAGAAAAAATTAATTCGTAAATCTAAATCCCCTTGGAGTTGTACAGCTTTCTATATAAATAATGCAGATGAAAGGGAACGATGTGTTCCTAGGTTAGTAATCAACTATAAACCACTTAATAAAGTGTTAAAATGGACTAGGTATCCAATTTCCAATAAAAAAAAGACTTATTAGATAAAACGATGCTTTAATCTTTTCTAAATTCGATATAAAATCTAGATATTGGCATATTCAAATTAATGAACCTGATATATACAAGACTGCCTTCACAGTTCCCTTTGGACATTTTGAATGGAATGTGGTACCATTCGGTCTAAAAAATGCTCCTTCTGAATTTCAGAATATTATGAACGAGATATTTAATCCCTATACAGAATTTATAATTGTATACATTGATGATGTTTTAGTATTCTCTAAAACCATTGAACAACATATGAAACATTTAAAAATATTTAAAAACTTTATAATACATAATGGGTTAGTTATATCTTCCCCCAAAATGAAATTGTTCTAACCCAAGTTAGAATTTTAGGACATATAATTAATCAAGGAAAAATTATTCCCATAGATAGAAGTATTGAATTTGCTTCTAAATTTCCTGATATCATAACTGATATAAAGCAATTACAAAGATTTTTGGAAAGTTTGAATTATTTCAGATTATTATGAAAACTTAGCAAAAGATACACCTATATATATATATATATATATATATGACCAAGGATTTATAGATTAATGAGTCTCTAAATCTCTTTTTTCAAGAAAGACTCAATCTTATCCGGCGAAAGAAATACCAAATTAAGGAATATTTTCACTAATACTACTCCCCAAAAGGCTCTACCAATGTATAAAAAACTTAATGTACTTGTACTTAAACCTTTTTTGGCTTAATGTTTAAACATTTACTATCTAAACAAAATAAAAATAATAATAGAGATTATTTAAAAAATATTTCTGAATTATAACATGCAAAAATTGAAGAAAAGCTTAGAGCACCCACATTGGTGACTTTTTGTTAAGTCGTGGATGTGGATCTCAATCCTCTCCACAATGGTGATCTTTGGTTGGGGGCATCAATGACTTGAAGAAAAAAATGTTTGGAAAAGGACTTGAAGGCCTAGGGAAAGAGTGGCCCTCTCTCACTCTCCACAGTGTGTGTTTTATAGACATAGGAAATAGGAAGTGGGACAAATTGCAAGTGGAAAAAGATGACAGGTCATTGTTTCAGAAGTTTAAAAACAATGGCCATATTTGTGGGCTTTTGTTTTAACAACGGCCATAATTTTTAACGACTATAAATTTTTAAAAAAAATTGTCACAATTTTAACAACGGTCATATATTTGTTTCAACTATAAATATACACAAATTTTACATATATTGGACATCTTCATTTTCTCTATTTGATTAAAAATTAGCCATTATCTCCTTAAAATTTCTTTTAAAATATTTTATTTCGTAATTATGGATCTAAATTATCCTAATTACTATGAAAACAGCCAAAATTTCCAAACAAATTCAAATGTCAATAGAAATTATCCAAATTCGCACATGCCTATAAATCCAAATTTATTAAACCATCCTCAACTATCTCAATTGATGTGATTTCAACAAATTTCTAATATTCCCAATGCTCCAAATTTATTTCAAAATCAATAAAATCCTAATTTCTTTTCTTCCCCAAATATGTTGTCTTCTCAAAATGTCCAATTTCATTATTCAAATCTCGAATTTTCAACATCCCAACAATATAATAAATCTCCTAAAACTCCTGTTGGTGACGTAGGTATCTCAAGAATTTTATTTCAAGATATTGAAGATAATGTTGATGAAGAGAATCCCACTGTTCCTACTAACCAACCCGCGAATCCAAAAGTAAGAAAGATAGGCGGGTATGGACCATAGCTGAAGATAGAGCTCTATGTTTGGCTTACCTTGAGGCCGGTGGAGATACGATCACTGGAACAGATCAAAAGAAATGTGATCTTTGGACAAATATAATGAAAATGTTTGCAGCATCTCAAAGAGAAAATTCAATCAACATAAATGAAAGGAACATTGAGTCGTGGAAATGTCGCTGGAGAAGAATTAACTTACAAGTGAGTAAGTGGGTTGACATATACGCAGAATCACAACGAAAAAAACGGAGCGGGTTGTATTGAGGACAAAGTTCTAGGAGAAGCTCGAGAAATATGGGAAAAAACTAACAATTGGCACAAAATTCTTCTCGAGCACTGTTGAAATTTGCTAAAATACTATCCGAAGTGGCAAGGTGGAATGATTGCGGAAGATCAAGAAAGCGGTCACAGTTCAAAGAGATCTAACTCAGATACTCCAACTATTGAGGTTCGTCCTTTAGTAGTGAAGAGGGCTAAGCAAAAAGGTAAGCAAACTAGTTCTTCTAGTGTTGATATAGATGATGTAACAAATTGCATCAATAGTCTGAATACAAATCGCGCGCTAGATGTTGAGCGACTTCAACTTGAGCAGCATTACCTTGATTTTTTTTAAAGAAAAAGAAGAAAAAAGACGAGCGGAAAAGGAGCGGAATAAAAGGTTCAAACTTTACATTGTACAATGGGAAAATCAGTATTGTCAGTGAAAGAAATGGAGCTCTATGATATTTTGTACGAAGAATTAAAGGATATTTAATTATATTAGTTTAATTTCTAATTTGTGTAATGTTTGCTTAAATTCTAATTATTGTAATCTTTTTCTTATTTATGTAATTTATTGTTTTTAGTTTATTTATTACTGTAATATTTATCAAAAGTTTATTGTGATTTTTATTTCAAGTATTGATATGTCACTAGTTTTATCTTTTAGTGAATAAAATGATGAAATCAACACGGATGCTTTTATTGTTATGTCACTTTATAAGAAACTGACAAAATTGATAACTCATTTCAACAATAAAGCTTGAAAAGATGTTTCATCTTTACAGCATTCAATGTTGATAAATTGACATATCACTGTAATCTCAATTATTTTTTTCTTCTATTAAAGAGATCATTTCATATAAGTTTTATACACCCAATCTAGACTCATCCTCTATTTCTTCTTCAATGTGCCTTAAAATTTCCTTTTAGTTAAACAAAAATGTATTTCTCATCAAGCTCATCGTCGTCAAGTGCAAGTAATAACGATCTCGAAGAAAGGTTTACTAGAGTAAAGGAATGGAATAAATCGATTGATGAAAGGCGCCAAAATGAGAATCGATTGTACGCTCATTCATTCCTCTAATTCCATCAACTATTGAGAGGCCCTTGCCTGAAGGTCGAAGAAGATACATACGCATAGAACGCGAAGAAGGCCGTAAGATACTATATAAACAATATTTTGCTGAACACACAAGTTATCCGGAAGAAATGTTTCATCGCATATATCGAATGAGACGCCATGTCTTCTGTCGTATCACGAAAGCATTGCGTGCATCTGATGATTATTTCCACCAAAAAGTCGATGCTAGTGGTAGACTTGGTTTATCGATTGATCAAAAATGCACTGCCGCAATGTGAATTTTAGCATATTGTACCGCATACGAATCACTTGATAAACATCTAAATGTCGCTGAAACTACAGCGAATGAGTGTATTCTTCATTTTGTTTTGTTGAAGGTGTCATAATCCATTTCCGCGATCGTTACATGAGAAGGCCGAATTCTGATGATATAACTACGTTACTCTGACAAGGAGAGGAGCGCGGATTTCCAGAAATGATGGGCAGTATCGATTGTATGCATTGGACTTGGAAAAATTGTCCACGAGGTTGGAGAGGGCAATTTCAAGGTAGAAATAAAACACCAACGTTAATCCTAGAAGTCGTAGCCTCGCGCAATATGTGGATTTAGCATGTATTCTTTGGAACACCAGGTTCTTATAATGACATATTCGGCTGTTAATTATACTGTGAATAATCATTCATATAATATAGGATATTATCTTACTGATGGAATATATCCTAAATGGACGACTTTTATTCAATCAATCAGTGCCCCGCAAACGGCAAAGCATAAATTATTTGCTAAGAAACAAGGGTCGGTAAGAAAAATGTGAAAGCTCGATTTGCTATAATTCGACAACTTGCTCTAACATGGAGTAGGGGTATCTTGGGTAAAATTATGCTGCTTGTATCATCATTCACAATATGATAGTTGAGGACGAACGCTCAACCTATACATATTTTGATCCAACAGACTATGAAGAAGATTCCACTCAAAATCAAGCATTAACTAGCAGTGGACATCAAAGGTTTACTTTCTCTAATGTTCGAGAATATGACTTATCATTATATATGAGTAATCGAAGTCGAGTTCGAGATACAAATATCAACAAGTCACTGAAAAAAGATTTGATTGAGAATATTTGGGAAAAAAATAATGAAGAAATTGATGATAATTAAAATTGTGTGTTAGAGTGTGTCCTATGTAATTTTAATTTTTTATGTTGTATGCTATATTATGTAATCTTTTAATTTCAATTGTATTTGTAAATAATTTTCATGTTACATATTCTATAAGAAGATGTTATTAACTTATCATATTTAAAAAGATTATTAAATAATAATTATATTAATAAAATTATTTAATTAATAATTTATTATAATAAAAAGATATAAATTAGTATCATGTATAATTAGCAATAATAAAATAATATGAATATTGATAATAATTGTTATATATGTGAGTAAGAAATAGAAAATATAGTGGGGTATAGTAAAAAATATGAGAGAAATTGATGAACTAAGTCACCACTGTGGGTAAAATTATGTGAAGTTAAGGTTATTGATGATCGATGATGTGCAGCTGATGCGGAAGAGAGAGAAGCTGGTGATTAATCACCATGGTTTTAAGAACCTCAACTGAATTAATGGAGTTGGGCCCTGGGCCCCTCACCCACCATGGTCCATGGGTTATTAAATATTTGAAACCCCCCCCCCCTCGAGCCTCCCTGTCCAAATTTTATTCATTTTTAATTAGACTCGTTTTGTAAATTTCAAGTAGCGAGTTCTCCTAATATTATAATTCTGTATATACTCCTCACCTTCATTGACCAGTCAAATAAAATTCCTAAATACCGAAACTACCCCTACCCCTCAAACAAAACCCACCCCTACCCCCCCCCCCCCCTCACACTTATACCAAAAAACACACACACACTCAATCACACACTCTCTCTCTGTCTCTCCTCTCTCAACCTAATGCCCCTTTCTTCGGCCGGCAAACTTCCTCGGCTCCTCACCTACCTTCGGCCACCGTCTCCCTCTCCGGCACTCCTTTCCCCGACCTCGCACCTATCGTCGCCAAGCCATCACCTCCTGCCTCACTTTCTCCATCTCCAAGTCAAGATCTGATGCAACTCGTACGACGAGATCAACCCATTTTTATTCAGATCGTACATCTGAAACGCCTCCTTAAGCTCCTTCACGTCGTCAACATTGTTGTTGCTGCTCTTTAGGAATCCGGCGAACTAGTCGAGATTGATGAATTTGTCGTTGTCTTCTTCGGCTTCACCACACCACATCGCAAACATTCCTCTCTCACTCCGATCTTCGAAAGTTCTCTCCATTAATGGCTAGATATACATATCTCCGGCGAGATCTACATTATTCCAGTTAGATTTTCATTATTTTCGGCTAGATCCACAAAATATCCGGCCAGATCTAGATTATTTCTAGTGATTAGATTCTTGATTAGTTACACATTTCTAATCTATATTACAAAATGTGAATTCTTATTGAACTTGTAGATTTTGGCGTTAGTAACGTGACAACAAATCTTTATTGGTTAAAAAATGTGGTGGTTGAACTGGTCAAAGATTTATGAATGTGGTCAACAAAATTGTTGTTATTATTGAAATTTTTGATTTTCTTTTTGTTGAAAAATTTGTCTTATAAGTCAATTATAAGAGACGGAGTAGTTTTATAATTCACTTATAAGAGTTGTAAATATATAAATTATGAGATTAATTTGTTGTTATTGAAATTTTTATTTTTATTTTTTGTTGAAAATTTTGCATTATAAGTCAATTATAAAATACAAAGTATTCTTATAATTCACTTATAAGAGTTATAATGTGTAAATATAAGATTAATTCGTTGTTATTATTGAAATTTTTGATTTTTTTAGTTGAAAAATTTGTCTTTTATAAGTCAATAATAAGAGACGAATTAATTTTATAAGTCAATTATAAGAGATAAAATAGTCTTATAATTCATTTATAAGAGTTAAAATGTGTAAATTATGAAACTAATTCGTTGTTATTATTGAATTTTTTGATTTTTTTTTGTTGAAAAATTTGTCTTATAAGTCAAATAGACAAATTAGTCTTATAATTCATTTATAAGAGTTGTAAATGTGTAAATTATGAGATTAATTTGTTGTTATTTTTGAAAAAAAAAAAATCTTTTTTGAAAATTGTCTTATAAGTCAATTATAAGAGACAAAGTAGTTTTATAATTCACTTATAAGAGTTATAATGTGTATATTATGAGATTAATTTGTTGTTATTATTGAATTTTTTGAATTTTTTTTTGTTGAAAAATTTGTCGTATAAGTCAATTATAAGAGAAAAAGTAGTCTTATAATTTGAAAAATATAAAAAAATAAGTATTTTTGAAAAGGCTAAAGACCGTTGTGATGATTTGAAAAATTCAATTATTAATTTGTAATTTTGAGACTAAAGTGACCAGACTGAAACTATTTTGAGTCCAATGACTGATCCGAAATGTCAAAAAGTCTAGTGACCAATATATAATATTAAAAATTCCAGTGACTAATATAGTTTTCAGATTTAGGATTGGGTTCAGTCCCCTGACGAACCACCCGTCACACGCTTGCAAAAAAAAATAAGGGTATTTATGTCTTTCAGTTTTTGTATTACCGAAGGGTGTCCGGGGAATTAACCAAATGTTGTTTCCTAAATTGAAATTAAATCTTACCTGAGGGGATAGAGGAAATCGCCCTAAATATTTTTACACCCAAAATTAATTACTCTCGAACCCAACTTCTTTCAAGTATGACTTTTACTTTTTAATTACTATCTTCATCCCAAAATTTCCAAAATAAATAGTTAATTAAAAAAAAAAAAAAACTTATTCATTTTGGTACAAGGGAGTGAGAAAACATTTTTACATGCAAAAATTTTATTACTCTGGAACCCTACTTCATTTAAGTACGACTTTTATAAAAATAATATTTGATTTTATAACTCAAAACTCATTTATGGACAATATTTTGAGACTGACAATTATATAGAGAATGAGGAAATTCATGTGTGTAACAAATATTGTCACAGAAAACATGTTTTCTCACCCATAACAGGCTTTTTTATGCTATTTTTTTTTCTTCATGCACCTCAAGGTATATCTCTGCAAATATAGTCTTCCACCGACCCGAAAAGTTTGTCCCACTTTTTAGTTGTTAATTTGAATCAATTTTGAATAATAATAAGTTTTACATTTTCATTAGGATAGTTAAAATAAACTTCAATTATTGCTCAAAAGTTGACTCAAATTAACAACTAAAAAAGATGAGTATTTTTTCGGGACGGAGGGAGTATTATGCTACAATGCAAAACTTGAATTCAGTATGAAATTTCACGTGGCCAAACTGTAACTTCAGTTGTCAGGTGTGTTTTGGAGTTGGGGGCGCCAAGAAAGTTCAGTTTTGAACTTTCTCAGGCTTATTTCACGTCAACTATGATGGTGAGAGGAGGCGAGAGTGCTCTAAACAATGAATCACTTGGAAATTCTAAAGTCTTTAACAAATACGGAAGTATATAAAAGCAAGAGAAGAGGGCAGAATTACAAAAAAGCATAATCACCTTAATACTTGTGTATGAGATTCTTGTATGCTTCCTTATTTTCCGAGTAATATTTAACTTCTGCCTGTAAAAAAAAAAAAAAATCATGCTCAACACTTGCACTTACAGTTGATACCATTCAAAAAACATGCTCCGTAATTGATAAACTGTCAGAAAAGTACCTTCCGAACTCCCCTTACAGCAACCAAAAGTTTTTCGCCCAAGAGATCTTGTAGTACAATGTCTTCTTCAAGAGCTTGTATGGATTCAGAAAGAGATGCTGGCAATCTTTCAAGTTTGTCACGTATGCCATCAGGATTTTCATCTGATTTAAACGGGCGTAAAAAAAAAAAAAAAAAAGATTTTAGCATTGACACGTTAGATAATTCCTTGCAGCAATCCGGTTAAGACTTTTCTATAACTAAAGAATATTATTATTTGCAAGTCAGGCACCAAAACATTGAAAATTTTATGGAGTTACTAGGAAAGTAAAGCAAATAATGCAGGTAGAATACTCAATAAATTTCATATAAACAAGCAGCATAAATGACAGATGAACTCGAACTTGGTTCCAATAAAATTCTCCCTGTACCAAAACATATTACACCAAATTGGAAAAAACGGGAATCAAGGAAAAGCAGTGAAGTACGGGTTGTGAGTATGATAAGTGGGTCAAACTAAATAAAGAGATATTATAAATTGGCCATTTTGGGAAAATATAGTTTGGGACAACCAAAATAAAAATTAGTGGAGTTTATTATGGGACGGAGGGAGTATGCCTTACCGACAGGATCAGGTAGAGAGAGATTTGTGCGAAGGCCATCAATTCCAGCAGCAATTATAGCAGCCAGGGCTAGATATGGATTTGCACACCCATCAAATGCTTTGATCTCAAAGTTGCTTACGAAACCATCAGCAACTCCAGGTGGGCACGCAGTTCTTAAAGGAGCCTCTTTATTTTCCTTTCCCCAGCAAAGATATGCTCCACTCCATGTATTTGGCTGTATACGATCATAACTACAGATAGAAGATGGTTGAAGAGGGATGTTAGACATGAAAATGTGTTCTTTAGGAATTATAGAGCCGGATAAAGTTCAGATTTGGTCCATCCAGAGACTTAAAATTTATCAAAAGTAGGCAAAACAAAAGAGAAACGTTAGCAGTTTTGATCAAAGTGTCAACTCAATCGCAAGCCAATTATATTAGTTCTTCCTCGATAAAGATAGTCTCACTTTTTTTAGATAATTGAACTTTGACCAATAATTTTTTGTTAATTTATTTATCCCAATGAACATCTAAAAGTTATTGTGTCCATAACAAGTTTTAAAATTTCAATCGGATACATAAATTAAAATAAAATTATTGGTCAAAGTTTGATCAGTTAACATAAAATTATTTGTCAAAGTTTGATCAACTTTATCTCAAAAAAAGTGGGACTATCTTTATTGGACCTAGGTAGTCTTTGCATAAACCACGAAAAAGTGGGATCATGCAGTAAATTTTGTTTCAATCACAATATAGTTGCAATTAGAAACTGGCTACATAGGTGATTTCAAAATTTAATTGAAGTTTCATACATTATACCCTGCAATCTTGGATTTTTGAGTCAACGTATTTAACTATGAATAGATCTATCGCCAAAACAAAATTGGCTTCAAAACAATTGATGTCAGCTCTGCTTTTCCCAAAACAGTATAGGCATAAGAAGCAACAAAAAGACAAATTAACAACAGAGGTTCACCTGTTCGGAAGAGGTGCTGTAAATGCCAAAAGAGAAGGAAGATGCTTTAGAACTCCGGCCATGAATTTCTCCCCAATACTAGAAATTCCATGGAGAGTTGAACCAGTTGCCATAAATACATTTTCCCCATTTTGGGACAAACTGATATGCACGTGTGAACCAGAGCCGATTTCATCTAATGCATACCTGCAGACAAGGGGAATCAATGTCACCAAATGAAAAAGACTCATGGATCTTATTGCTGAGAAGTTATGTTAGAAAAGATGAGTGAAAATGTCACGTTTGTTGGGCAAGTCAATAACCTCCCTCCGTCCCATCGTGCTTTCCTTTTTGGTTTGACGCAAATTAAATGTCGTGTTTCTAAGTAAGGAAGTAGACTTGGTGCAATTTTACCATTGTACAAACAATGTGCAAACATGAAAAGCGCATTCCTTAAAAATGTTGACAAGTCAAATGGGACATTTACTATGGGACGGAGGCAGTATAACGCCAATGGTATAGATGGGTTTCTTTATGCGGACTTTGAATGAAATTGCTCATGACACACTATATAAAAACTCAGTCAGCTAACACATTTAGTACTCGTATATGCATGTTCAAAGCATCTTATGTCCGCCTCATGCGTTATAAACACAGCATACAAAGAGAGTGGTATGATGCATATAGGTTCGGGTAAATACATTAAAATTAGGAATACAGAAAAAACGTACTTTGGCATGAAAGTAGCCAACAATCCATGCTTCCTTGCAACAGCTCTGATTATTTCACGTGTATAAATTAAGTTGTCAGCAGCACTGGTACAGGTTGTGTACCCCAATGCCATTTCAAACTGACCTTTACCAGATTCTGCATGTAGCTGCAGCATTAAGGAAGGATAAAGAAGAAGAAACAGAGGATCAGAAATAAGAAAATAGCATTTCATTTGGTGCACCGCCTTGGGATTGTGTGTGTGTGCGTGTATTTTTATATGATTACAGTTACTCTTTTTTTTTTTAATCTTTCTGTTTTAGAGGGGGGGAAGAGTTGCCTGTGGAAGACATGCTATGACAACTTCATTTGACTTCTATCAGAAGTAGTTATCAACACAAATGCATATGCAAACAAAAGATATTTTCTTTTTTACCTGTTCTACTGGAATATTCAATGACTGGAGTGCAGCAACAACATCGTGAAATATGGGAGAAGCAGCATCAAATGATGCTGCCGAGCAGTAAGGTGTTTTATCAAACGGTACCCATTCTTCCTTGCCATCCCTACACAGTTCATTATAATTATGCCATAGTACAGACTAGGAACAAGAAGAATCATAGAGAAAAAAGTACTCTCTCCATCCCATAAAAAATGATGCAGTTGACTAGTTAATGTTTTTAAGAAATGTCCTTAGATTGTTTGTACAATTAATGTACAATGGTAAAGTTACACTAAGACTATTTCCTGATTTAGAAACACGACATTTATTTTGGGACAGACCAAAAAAGGAAAGTGTAACATTTTTTATGGGACGGAAGGAGTATAACATACCGTAGTACACATTTTAAGAGAAAGAACTCATTTTCGAATCCAGCATTCATTACCTGAAAATGTAGCATTTACATGCTAAGAAACATTTAATCGTTAACATGCACGGAGTACAAAAAGAACCAGATGAGCGTACCAGGTTGAATTCATCTTTCAAGACTTTTGAAACTCGCCGCAGTGTGTCTCTAGGGCAATACTCCCATACTTCCCCAGGTTTTTTATACATGTCAGCCAAAACCATTTCTTCTTGCTTCAGCCTGTAGATGAACATATATCAAACATGGTTAAGAATTATAGATCCGAGTCAAGATTTGATTTATTCCATTATCAAGTAAGATTATAATTTAATCTCCGTTGATGCAATGTTTGGGTTCCACAAGATAACTAATGAAACTGCTATATTAACTAATCATTCCCTAAACAAAACAGGAGAAATGCATAAAAGAAGTTCTAACTAGGCATTAAAATTATACCAATCTCATTGTAAAATGTCTGATGTGACATGGTTAGTAGCGGATCTACGCCCATGCAAATGGGTGTCAGTGCACCCCCGAATATAAAAGTTTGTATAGTTGCGTGGTAAAGTGTTATGTTTTGAGCCCTGAGATTGTGGGTTCAAGTCCCACAACAATCCTTTTTTTATTCACAACTTACATTTTAAAGCTGTATAGTTTTATTTGTGCACCCACTTAAAGAAGTTCATGGATCCGCCACTGGACATGGTGAATGCTTCTTACTGTTATTTCAGATAATAAAACGCAGGTCTTATTGCATCTAGTCTATGACAGTAGAACGGTATGAACATCACTGAAATATAAATTAACAGGTTTACTATGCATTATTCTCGATTACCTGACACAATATTCCCACTGTAAAGATCAATACAGAAGATAAGATGAAAATTTTCAGTAGAGGAACTAAACGAAAAATCACGTAGAGGATAAATCAACGTCATATATTGGAATAAATAAAGAGAAAGACGACTAAACGACAAATATATGCACGCCATATGATGTGAAGCTAGTTTAATTCCTTTGGAAGATATGCAGTACCATGGAATTGTACGTTTGGTTGATAGATCAGGTATCAGTCTAATTTCACCCACTCCAGTAAGATTGGTCTCATCAGCAGGACCATCAGTTGATGAACTCATTCCCATAGACGCGCAAGTTAAACCTACTCCATTCTTCTTAACGAATTCGTGAAAGCGCGTTTCTGTAACAACCTGAAAAGAGAGATAAATTAGGACTGAGTGGCATTTTTGTCCTATACATATCTTCAAACGAAGATTAAGAGATTGCTCAAAAGAATGCATATTGAGCTAAATTTATGAGGCCTACTACTTGATATCATACATTCAAAGGTTGCTGAAAAGAATGCAACCCCAGTGAAATGTGTAACAAAGTGCTATGAGTGTCTATGGACTGTGTTCAAGTACATTAAACTTATTATAGATCTTTCCACACATGAATATAATGATAAATTTAATACTCCCTCCGTCACTAAATTAATATTTTATTCAAGGACATTCTGAAAATATGTACTTTTTATACAATTAAATGACAAAGATACATAAATATTCTAGTCATTCACTTTCCAAACATTTAGTTTTGCAAGTACAAAGTAAATAGTGAATTTTTTTTAGTAAAGAAACATTTAGGGACAAAGCTATTTACAAAAAGGACTTTCCGTTTGGGACAAAAATTTCTTGAAAATGGACATTAATTTAGGGGACGGAGGAGTAATCAGTAGAACTTCAAAGCACAGTTGCAGTTAATTACAGAAGAAGAAATGAAATCAACTTACACGACACCTGTGTTGTCCAGAAGTATCTATCCACATAATACGAACAAGCACGATTTCTTGTTCTGGAAAATTAGACTCCTCCTTCAAAATGGTAGGTGAAACAACGTGTTTCAAATCCAAGGGTTTTATATCAACATCAACCTTGTAAAATTTCTTTGAATTTTCAGCAAAGATGTCTCTGACAGCTTCAAGGGCTTCAGGGAGTGAAAGATCACCATCAATACAAGCATCACGTAGAACTGAGAAAATCACTTCCCGTGATCTCTTTGCACCTGTAAGGTACATTAATCAATCAACAAACATATACAGTCAAGTTAATTTCAATCAGCGATTTTCTTCACACACTTTGCATATGGTAATGTACTTTGGACATGCATCTTACAAGGTTCGTTCCTTTTTAGTAAACTAATGAATATTTTTTCTAATTCAAACACCTGATTTCTTCCAAAAAAAAAAACAGATAAGTTTCTGAAGAAGCTTAATGATAATCATCAAACTGAAGTTAGTTTCTTAAAGCTTTTTGAACAAGAACTTTGATCAGTATGGTTGAAACTTGAAGGGAATTTGCCCCATAAGTTCCTTTTGGAACAAATCACTTCCCACTGAGTTCCTCATTGTATTAAAATGCCCCATAAGTTCTCATGTTGTATTATGTATAATACAACATTTAGTTATGTAGTAGTTTAAAATCATAATACTGCATCCGCACCACCGCCTCCGCCGCCGCCGTCTGCTATCGCCGCATGCCGGATTCCGGTCAATTTTCGCCGGAATTCGGTCAATTTCACCGGAATCCGGCCGCCGATCGCCGGAATCCGGTCGCCGGAGGTCGGAATCTGGTCGCCGGTCCATGGGCTTCGGACTCCGGTCACCGGCTGCCGCCGGAATGCAGTATTATGGCCTTAATTGATGTTGTATTTTCGAAACATAATACAACATCATAATACAACATGGGGAAGGAACTTATCGGGCATTATGAAACTTTTTTAGAACTTATCGGGCATAGTCCCAAACTTGAAAGTAATAACTGAAATTTAAGACATCATGGCAAGACAATGCTAAAATCTCAGTCGCACCATCTGCGAAGATGTTAACACGAGCTATCACAATCAATCGAAGCAGATTGCAGCGTCTGATTTGTCACCATAATTGGCAAATACGCTGGGACGTTTGCAGTAGCAAGCTTGTCAAATAAAAGCCTGTTTCTCTAAGGTCTTTTCCAGTATTTTTTTGTTATTTTGTTCTATCTTTCTTTTCTTCATAACTGACATATAATATGTTGTTTATTTATTTCCCAATGGACAAATATATATATATATATATATATATATATATATATATATGTATATATATAATTTCCAATCTCCATACATTTACCAAAAGAGTTTCGCTAAGTGAAAAAGAGCTCTGCTCAAATGAGTGGATTTGAATTTAACCCTGTATCAAGCCAATAGCAATCTCTTCAAGAAGGGAGCAGCTCATTTGCTCCCAACATACCATGTAATTACAACACATTTAAGAGATCACCAGTATTCTAGAAGGATTGACCATTTTCAGACAGCTATGATGTAAGAGCAGAGGTATCGTTCATGCATCCTAGAACATCAAAGCATGTGCATTTGCTCCCGTATATAAACAGGTAAAGATAAATGCTTATAGTTTCATTCACATGTATATAAACAGCATAATTCTTAAAGAGAATGTTTCTGATTTACCAACCTAGATAAAAAGTTTCAGGGAATGCGTAGCCATCGGTGCTGAACATCACCTGCAAATAGGATTATGTCCCAAAATCAATTGAGACGAAAACAGAAACCCAGACACCAAATAGAATGTTCATATACTATCTCAATATAAGCATAAAAGATAAGAGAGAAACACATACAATCTTAAAGCTATATATTCTTTGTAGCATCCAAGTTGTGTCCATAAAGAGGTCAAGACATGGTCTTGCTCAGCATGGGAACCATGAGGAGATGGATTCATATTTGATGCCCCATAATTTTAGACCATGCATCGGCACTAACTTTTGGGGATTTCAGAATAACGGCAAGCTATGCAACGCACATCAATAGAAATGTTGCCACATTATTTCACTGTACTATCCGCATGAAATTCCAAAAATTGATGTTGATGATATTCTTAATGGGGCATAAATAACAATTTTTAAAATCTAATGAAGACAATTATATTTTCATATTTCTTTTTCAGATTTTAGTCAAGTTTACTACAAAAATAAAAGTAAAGATGCTCCATATGAATATGGCATATTTGGATAGAACAGCACAAGTAGATACTATACATTAGAGGTAGTTTCTTATTAGACACTATCAAAATGCCAAATTGGCAGTTCGTGCACGGGACCATCCTTTTTTCATATCTGTAGTTAATGTGGAATAGTAAAATATAACAAATATGTTACATGCATGAGTATCACCTTCTTTATCGGAGCCAGCTCCAAAAGCTCTTTGACTGATGAAATCATGCCATGGACACTAAGCTTTGGGATGGCCAATCCAAAATCAAGATAGACCTGAAACGCAGGACAACCCTTCTGTAACTAAACTTATAAAAAAAAAAAAAATCAAAGCCACAATATCACATCAACACCAAGTCTATATGGAGTCTCTGAGTTCTTACCTGAGGGTAAACACAGGCTAGATATGACGCTTCCTTTGAAAATGGGTAGGATGCATGTAAAAGCACAAACCGACATTCGGAGAATCTTTTATCTTCAAGAATGTTGCGGAGAAGAAGGGGATTCGAAAGCTTCAAGTCCAAATCTTTGTCCCCAAAGCTAATTGGGTAAAACGACAATCTGTTTTAGTTAGTGACAAAATTAAATTGGACAGCTGAAAGAGAAAACATATTATCTCATATCTCGAACTTCTGTATTTCAGTAAATGGAGACTAGCAAAGAATTTTAGCACCTGAAACCTTGGGCCTCAATTGGTACCCGGGAAAGGAATCAATTGTGTGAATCCATCACTAGCAACAGGATTCCAGATAACTGGATGCAAATTGAATTCTAAACGACCCTTTAAACACTAGGAATGTGATTACTCATGTTTTACAAGTTCCTAATATATTGTTTGGTAGGAAATAAAACAACTTGGAATTCTAAGATAAATTTAAGAGAAATTACAAAATTACCCCAAGTAAACATGTCAAGTAATCCTGACTACCATTCCATAATAAAGAGTTAGGCATTAGCAATAATACCAACTCCACAAAACTAACAGCTAATGTCAATGGAAACATCGTATAAAATCGGCTTAATTTGAAGCAGTAAAAAAAAAAACTGAACTACTTGAGATCAAATGGGATTACAAATACACAATGAACACATGTTCTGATAATACAAATGTCCAAAAGTTATGAATCCAAAGACCTACTCCGTTAAGATTGGGATTCCTCAAATTTTAGTACTCAATTACAAGATTTTAGTATCCGATTCCTATACCAAGATTAATTTGAACATACCAAATGCATTCAATCCATTTCACATAATCAATTCCACATCTGTTTACCAATTGATGCCTCACAGTCAAAACCTTCAATAATATTTCTATTTGTCATCTTAATTTTTTACATGATCTAATAAGTGTTGAGTATAAAGCAAACTAGTGCAACAACAACCCTCTTACCCAGTGTGTATCTGCATTGGCAAGTCAAATGATACAGCCACCTCCAAAGAACGCACAAAGATATAATCAATGAAGTTTTTATTTGTAATGCGGACAGGATTCCCAGCTGTACAAATGAATAATCAGGAGAACTGTTGCAATTTAGTAAATTAGGGTTTTATATGATAGATATTACCTCGTAAAACATCATTAAGACCTTCATCTGCCTCTTCCTTTGTGACTTTTGGGTTAATTTCAAGTCCACTGCGGTATGCAGCTATGCTTTTAAGGCCAGCTACTTTATCAGCAACTGTAGCAAAGATAAGGAAACTAACATACACTTATAATATCAATTGGTAAAAATAAGAAAATAGAACTAAACAGTGATCTAAAAGGATATGACTTCAATCTATTGATAAAGTCTTCACTGAAGGAATCCAATGTCCAGGTCTTTCCACTTTTACTCCCCTGTATGAAAATTACTTAACTTACAAATAGAACACTAATGATCTGCCATGGTTTAAGTATCCAATAATGTTTAAAATCCCATACAATATAGGTATAAATACCAAAAATCAGAGGAACCATCCACATATTATTATCGACGCAAGTATCCTAATTACTAGTGCCACCAGTAAACATGTTGAGAATATAAGTTTAGATGATTTCTCATTCGCATTGCTCAAAATTGTTTCGCGAATGTTCCCATGCTATATGAGCATTCCTGATGCACATTTCTATAAAGTAGACTCTCAAAAGTTCCAATCACTTCTTGGCATTTTGTTTATAACGATTTTCCTAAATTTGGATTATACATCAAAAACCAACATTACCGAATGCCAAACAACAAAATGTTTACCAATCACCAAAATGAAAAGCAATTTTATTAGCCACCAAGTACAGATTTGTATTCCCATATCAAACAGAGCATGTAAAACATGATTTATCAATTATTAGAACAAAGACAAGAGTTCTTTTCTTGACCATGCTAAGCATACTTGTACCTTGTTAAATTACACCTTAATTATTTCTATTTATAAAAAAATGGGACAATTTTTTTGGGACAAGCCAAAAGGAAAACTAGGACAAGTTTTTTGAGACGGTGAAGTATTATCTGTGGAACTATAATATAGGAAGGCATACATCAAGAGTCATGGTATCAGAAGACAAAGATGAACTTACTTCATTAAGAATCTCTTCAGCCAGACGCTCTATTCTTAATATTCTGCCAACAGCTGGCACGAAAGTCCGGTGCCACTCGATATCAAGTTTCTTTTCTAATTCCAATCCATCATCAATTAGTATGGAAGAGATTCTTGCAGATTTGAAGCACTTGGCCGAGATTGAGTCCAATCCAGAGAAATTTCGGTATTCTTGAACACCTTTCAAAGATACCTCAGAGTCATAGAGTTCAGCAATGTCCCTCAAGCTTCGCTGCATTATCCAATTAAGTAGTGTCACAAGGGATTTCTTTTATTTTCATAGCAAAATGGCACTCAAATGATACTTAAGTTTGTGCTAGAAGAATTATATATACAGCTTAGAAATTTGGCAAAATACTCTTTTATCCAGGACTTGGACCAGTAACATCAGAAAGATAGCACAAGTGGAAGCAAATACCAACTGTTAAATCCACCAAACTTAAATGAAGGCATCAACTAATAGATTAGCATGATACTCCCCTCCGTCCCATAATAAGTATTGTAGTTGACTTGTCAAACATTTTAATGAATGTGTTTTACCTGTTTGTACATTGCTTGTACCAGGGTAAAATTGCACTGATACTAATTCCTAGATTGAAATACTACACTTATTTTGGGCCGGACAAAAGTAAAATGTTGACATTTATTATGGGATGGAGAGAGTACTTGGTAATTCCATTGATTCATCCAGGATTTGGGGTAAGTTAATAAATCTAGGGTCAGCATCTACTTATCTTCAATCAAACCCAAAGATTAACTTAAAGTTCATCATTAGGACACATAGTAACAGAACCTTTTATCAAGAAATTAGGCATTACTAACACGGACATTCATGAATTAATCGGTTAATCAACTGATTAGGTGTCAAACTCAATTACTCCCTCTGTCCCAAAACAAATGTTCATTTCTGTTCGAAAATTTGAACAAAATTTAAGCAAAAATGGACATTCATTTTAACAGCACAACCAAAGTAACTCATGTTTAAAGCAATTTCTGCAACCTTAAAATCAGACATTCAAAAATAAGCAAGCGACAGCTCAATTTACCTTGAAACTGAGGGTGTGAGGTGCGTAAGATAAGGCGTCGCCGGAGGCTTCAGAGAAGCAACTGATGAAAGGGAAGGTGGAGTCAGCGGCGACGAGGTTGTGAGCGTGAGCATCGATTAGCTCCACAGTGTCAATTGCTTCTCTTAACTCTGCAAATTTCTCCATTTTTGTCCTCTGTGGCTCTCTATTACTGCGTGCAAGTGTGTGTACAGTGGTTTGGAAATAAGATCAGAGCAATTTCGATTGGAGTTCCCTCTCGATTGACTACTAACCGTTGACTTGAGTGATACCGCACAATTTGGTGATAGGCCAATCCGGTCGGCCCTATCTATCCGTGCGGATCAATCCGTGGGCAGGACGGATTGAAGCCTGTCAGTCCGTTTGATGAAATGGGCTTAAATTTGGCTTGGTCCGACTCATTTTTTCGGTTCAACCGTTCAAGCCCGCTTGTTTGGCTCAAATTTGAAGATTTACAGGTCAAACGGGTTTTTCTAATTTTATTTTTTTTAATAAGATCTCGGACTAGTATTTATTTATTTTTATTTTTTTATTAATTTTTTATTGACTAGAAAATAATATTTTAGACTTTATTTATTACTGATATTTTTTACAAAAATATATATAAAAAAAGATAGAAAAAAAACTAAATAAATGAAAGTATATAAAAGAAAAGAGGGACGGACTATCCTTTATTTATTTTTATTAATTTTTTATTGACTAGAAAATAATATTTTAGATTTTTTTATTGTTACAAATAGGTATATAAAAAAAGATAGAAAAAAACTAAGCAAATGAAAGTATATATAAAAGAAAAGAGGAACGGACAATCCATTTTTTATTTTCATTTTTTTATTAATTTTTTATTGACTAGAAAATAATATTTTAGACTTTTTTTACTCCCTACATCCTAGAGTGAGATTTTTAGGTTTTTTTCGGTTTGTCAGAAGGAATTTTGAGCAATATGGTAAATACTTTAGGATTTAGTGTGGATTTTAAGAGTTGGGGTAAAGTAAAAACATTATTAATATTTTTAAAAGGTTAAATTACTATTATTATTATTAAATATTTTTCTCTTAATTATTACTATTGTGTACTACCTCCATTTCATCTCAATTGAGCCATGACATCTTTGCACGCTTTTTAAGAATTTTTTTAAAAATGAGTAAAGAATTGAAAGTGGGTAGAAGATTAGAGGAGAGAGAATGTAAAAGTTAAAAATATTTAATAGGAGAGAGAATGAGTGGGAGGAATAGTAAGTTAATGACTGATTTTTTTGTAAATATGTTAAAATTATAAGGGTATAATGAATGGTTTTTTTGTAAATATATAAACATTATGAGGATATAAATGTCTGAAACATTGTTCACTTCTTTCCATTTATGAAATGTCTCATTTGAAGTGGGATGTCCCAAAAAGGAAAGTGGCTCAATTGAAGTGGAACGGAGGGAGTAATATTCAATTATTAATAATATTAGTAAACATTTCTTTACATATATGGCAATGATTTAGGATATGCATGGAGTTTAGGATATGCAATATAGGATTTAGGGTATAAGATATATGATAAATGGTTTAAATATGGCATATAATTTAGAATACAGGTTATGAGGTATATGATTTAGGGTCTTAGGTATGGGATATAAATATGATTTAAGGTATAGGGTTAGGGTTAGGGTTAGGGTTAGGGTTAGGGTATAGGCTTTATAGGGTTTAGGGTATAGTGGTATATACTACAAGGTTTAGGGTATAGGGGTATATACTTTAGAGTTTAGGTATATGATTTAGAATTTAGGATATAAATATGATTTAAGGTATATGGGTTAAGGTATGGGATATATAGGGTTTAGGGTTTAGTGTTTAGTGAGTGGTATATATAGGGTTTAGGGTTTAGTATTTAGTGGGTGGTATAAATATGATTTAAGATATATGATTTAGGGTTAGGGTATGGGATATATAGGGTTTAGGGTTTATAAATGTGTGTTTATTTTTTTATTAATTTTTTATTGACTAGGAAATAATATTTTAGACTTTTTTTTATTACTGATATTTTTTACAAAAAGGTATATAAAAAAAAAAAAAACTAAAACAAATGAAAGTGTATAAAAGAAAAGAGGGACGGGCTACCCTTTATTTATTTTTATTTTTTTATTAATTTTTTATTGACTAAAAAATAATATTTTAGACTTTTTTATTACTGATATTTGTTACAAATAGGTATATAAAAAAAGATACAAAAAACTAAACAATTTAAAGTATATAAATTGTTTAGTAGAATAAAAAAAAACTATTTTTTACAAATAGGTTCGTGCGGACCTCATTGTAAACGGGTCACGGACCAAACGGATCTTTCGATCCGCGGGCCAAAGACCGGTCCGTGCAGACTTCCTTGATCCAAGCCCACCCCGTATGCAAAGCGGGTTGGGCGGACTAAGGGCCACGGGCTTGGCGGGCGCGGGCCAAACGGGCCCCGGGCAACGGTCCGTGCGGACCTCCCATGAATTTGAGCCGATTTTGGCCATCTCCACCGCACATGATTCGTGTTTGATGTACGAACGGGAAGGATTCGATGGATATGGGGCACTTGTTTTCGAATCGCTCCTGCCATTTAAGTTTCGGTTCCTCTCTTTCCCATATTTCAACGGATGAGATGGGTTTAAGTTCAACGGAGTTTATAAATTTTGAAACAATCTTGCTATACACAAAATAATGAGCTTGTTATTGGGATCGGAAAGGGCTAAGGATGGCAACGGGGCGGGTTTGGGACGGGTTTTTCATTTTTCAAACCCGCCCCTATAGTGATCTACCATTACCCGAACTCGCCCCGCCCTGTGTTATGCGTTACCCGAGCCCGCCCCATTTAACCCGCCTCGATAGTTATTTAAGTAATTTCCTGTAAAAACACCCATAATCCAAGGACCCCTCTAGTAATTTCTTATATATTCTGAGCATTTAAGTAATTTTCTATAAGGCCTATAAGGGCATTTAAGTAATTTTCTATATATTCAAGGCGGGGCAGGGTAAACCCGAACCCTCCAAAACCCGCGCAAATTTTCAAATTTGCATCCCAAACTTGGCCTATTAGGGCGGGTCTTTTCGGGTTCGGGGCAGATTTGAGTTTTTTGCCATCCCTATTGGGGGCGGATAAAAGGGCCAAGCAATTCCATTCTCCCTCCGTTCCAATAAAAGCTTCACTAATTTCCTAAAAGGGCGTCCCGTTAGAAGTTTTACCTTTCTTAAAATGACAAGGAATCTTTATTATTCCACCCACTCATTCTCTCTCCTATTTTACTATTACGCTCACAACATTTTCTCCACCCTTAATTTACGTGCCAGGCCAAAATGGTGAAGCTATTATCGAGATGGAGGGAGTATTTTGCTAGCAGCTAGATTAAGGGTATTTTTATCTTTTAACCCACCATATCCATCAGGGTCATTTATTTGGATATGATTAAACTTGGATTACTTAATACACTTGACTGCTTGATAGATGTGGTTTTACCCATCCAAAATATATATTTTCAAGCTTATTTGGTGCTCGAAACCTTGAGAATTTAATGTTTTTTTAGTGTTTTATTAGTACAGGGGCTGAAGTGAAATTAGGCAGAAAAAGAGGTGAAAAAGTTGGTTTCGAAAGCTTAAGGACCAAACTGAAAAATTGGAAAATTCAGTGACCAAAGTGCAGTGACCAAAACTGCAAAACCTGAAAAGTTAGGTGAGCTCAGCCAAATGAGAACCGAATCCAAAAAGAAAAATGAAAACAATTGCCAATTGCCAGCCAAGTCAAGCGGCCGCCCAAGGCGGCCGCCCTTCCCTCTCAGCCCACATGGGCGGCCGCCCTTCGCCAAACGCCAAGGCCATGCCATTTTTCGGCTGCTTTAATGCAAATTGGGCCTTAATTATTTTCAGCCCATGCCAATTCCCCACGCCAGGCCAAGTTCCAGCAAATTGATTGGGCCTACTTTGTTTTTGTTTAATTGAGATGGCCTTTCCTTGGTTTACTTTCTAGGCCTTAGCCCCATTTTAAAATACCATTTTATTTTAAAGACCATTTTCAGCCGTGTGTTTCATTTTGAGTATAAATAGGAAGTTGTTATAATTTTTAGGTTAAGTTGTATTTTGGGGAGGAAAAGGAGGCAACTTTCATTTTTGGGGATTTCTTCATTTTTTTCATATTTGTAAGTTTTTCTTATTTTTCATTTAGTGTTTTTCTTTTTTTTATCTTTATGTTTAGGAATAGCTAATTTTCTAATTTCATGGGTTGGATGTAAGCACCACCATTTAATCTATAACCTAATTACTTTACCCAATTGATTTCATTCTAGCTCATCTTTGCATCTTCTTAATTTAGGGTTAAAAAGGTTGCATTTTTGATCTAGTCTTAAATGACCTTTTTAATCATTTGGGTTTTGAATTCTTCCATTGATTTGGGGATTTCTCTATTTTGACCAATACTTTGATGAGAAACCCATTGTGAAAACTTGATTGGAATCAAAGTGGGTTTTGTTCATACATTCATTAAAGTGTAATGCTTTTCTAAATTAATTTTATAAACTTGATTTGTGAAGTAAAATTGGTTGGAAAAAGTAAGATTGCAATCCGGTCGTCTCACCGTCCCAATCTTTACCCTAGTGAATGAACTCTAGATTGGAATCAAGATTTTTATCAAGTTGGCATAAATTAGTGGTGTGTTAAGTCCAATCCATGGAATCCCTTTAATATTATTTGAATCCTTAGTGGTAATTGTTCTTGCCTTTATTATTTGCTTTCTTGCTAGTATTTGTAGTGTAGTTTAAAAATCCAAACCCCTCCCCTTTTACTTGTTTTATTATTTTTGTTTTACATTTCTCAAATCAACTTAATCACCCAACAAATCTTCGTGGATCGACCCCTTACTTGTGTACGCTATCACAACGACACTCGTACACTTGCGAGGTGTTTTTATTACAAGTGGGAGTTTTAACCCATCAAGTTTTTGGCACCGTTGTCGGGGATTTGTTTAGGTTGAATTTGTTGATTTAGGTAGTGTACATAACTTAGGTAGTGTAAACATTTGTGTAGTGTAAATATTTGTGTGGACTCAAAGATGCATAATTATGGCATCTATTAGTCGTGTGTTTATTGTGGATTATACTCCCATGCTTCATATGAGTGTCCTTCGAGGACGTATTCTTTTGAGTGTTATCCACAGGTTCAAGAAATGAGTCCGTTCCATCTGTGGCAACAATATGAACATTTTCCCGACTCTTACAATCAAGAGTGGGAAAACCAAAGCCAAGCATGGAACACTTATGAGCCACAATCTCAACTCGAAATGCAATCATGGGAGAAGGAGTTTAATAATGTAAAGGAGGAATATCACCTCTTGAAGGAGGAGAATTTTCTTTTGAAAGAGGAAGCTCTTATTTTGAAAGAGGAGAGACGTCAACAAGACAAGCAATTTAAGGCAACCATGAGTAGGATGGAGGCACAAATGCAACAATTGATGGATATGATTCTTTCACAATCCAAAGAACAACCATTGGGGGACACATTGGGGAACTTTGTCTATGAAGACTCCGATGAAGAACTTGAGAACGAACTACAACAAGAGCCACTTTTGGAAAATGAAACGGAGGATTTTGTCTATGAAACCTCCCATGAAAATTCTAGTGAAGTGCAATTGTATGATGGTTCGGGTTGTATGGAGACGGAAGAAATTATAGAGAAATCATGGCATGAGCAAGTTGATGAGATTGAACTTGCTCTTTATGGTGAGATGCGGGGCAATGAGCTTCAAGGTGATATGGCCACACCCACCAAGATCAACGAGTCGTGTGTAGATGACAGCCTACCACAACTCATGGAAAGTGCCCAAGAAGAACCCTCCATCATTTTGGTGATCCCTCCCATATTCAAGGATGAAGAAAGTGGCAAGGACTCCCGAAAGAAGAAGCCCAAGAAACTTCAATGTCAAAAATTTCCGTGGACACTAGATTATATCATATTTCGGGGAATGTATTTGTGGCGTGATGTAAAAACCAAGACCCGCGAAAATACAAAGTGGGCAAAAGGAAGGAAGGTGAAGATAAAAGTCAAATGGGAGCACAAGTCGAGCTAACGACCTTAAACAAAGCGCTAGTTGGGAGGCATCCCAACATGGTACGAATTTACTTGCTTTCCGTTTTTGATTTTCCGTCTTTTATTTTATGTCTTTTACTTTTCATCTCCCTCCCGCCTCCCGAATTTGAGTTTTGCTTTCTTTTGGTTGTCATGCCATGAGGACATAGCACTATTTGGGTTTGGGGGTGGGTAGTATATTTATCATGTAGTGTAGGATTTCTTGTTTAGTTGTTTTATTGAAAAAAAAATTGAGTCAAACTTTGTCTTCCTCTCATTTATTGAGGGGACGTGTTTGAACTACGGTGACCTGAGCCTATTTCAATGAGTAGTCCGCTCATTGTTTTGGGGACGTAGGCAACCTTTGGTGCGGTCAACATATTTTATCAAAGTAGAGTAATTTAGAGTAGTTAGTTGGTTTTGTTTTAAATTGTAGAATTATTGAGTCATCCGAAAGGATCTCCCTGAGTTTGTGGGTTTATAGGGGAGTGTTTATAGTGTTACCCTCGAAAAAAACATTTTAATTTTATGTTATTTTTATTTTGCATCAATAAATAAATAAAATTTTGTTGTGTTTTTTTATAAGAAGGTTTGCCAACCTTGTATCTTTTTGCTTTGTGAATCTTGATATTATTTATTTGTGGTGTATGTTACATGTTGGGACTTGAAATTTCATGGAAGCATTCGATTCAAAAAGCGCACTATATGTTTGGGACATTTTTTCATTGATCTAGGTGACTTTATAGGAGCACTTAACATATCCGGGATTTCTAGAACACAATTGCACACTTGTCAATATCAAATCAAGAGGTTATGAGGCATTGGAGTGGGGTTAAAGGGTCAACTTCGGAGAATTTGCTTTGTTTTGTAAATAGGGCCAAGTATAAAAAAAAAAAAAAGAAGAAGAAGAAGAAGAAGAAGAAGAAAAGAATAAGTGTCGCGTTAAGAAGAGGAAAGGAATGGCAAGGATTAAAGAAAAAGCACGAGAAAAAAAATGTTGAATCTTTGGTACCGATTCCCGCTCCGAGAATGATTAAACATTCTTGTACCTACGTTGACACAAATAATGTTCTTTTATGTTTATCTTGCCCTTTGTGTTGTCTAAGTTTGTAATGACCAAGAGAGGAGGAAGCTACTTAGTGTGGAGAGTTGCTTTGTAGTGAGGATTTAATGTAAGTAGTGACCTTCCTAAGCCTTGCTCTCAATGTGAATTAAACGGGTTGACAAGTGTGTGAAAGTGCCTATGGAAATCTTTTCTATGCTTAGTGCATCATCTTCTTCCCTTTTGATCTAGGATATGTTCTAAGTGATCTTATAAGGAAATTTGGGTTGGTGGAAATTGTCCCTGTGACTTGTACGAAAAAGTTTTAATAAAGTTTGAATGCATTCATGCGGTTGAAAGTCCATGTACATGGTGACTCACAGCTTGATTTGTTGGAGAGAAAGTTGAGACATTAGTTGGCAAACTTTTTTATAAATTGCACAACACCAAAAAAAATATATATATGTTTAGTTATTTTCTTACATTATTGTTTTAAGTGTTCGTAGTTAATTAGTTTTGTTATGTTGTATTTTATTTTACTCGGGGACGAGCAAAAGATAGGTTTGGGGGTATTTGATAGAAGTGGTTTTACCCATCCAAAATATATATTTTCAAGCTTATTTGGTGCTCGAAATCTTGAGAATTTAATGTTTTTTTAGTGTTTTATTAGTACAGGGGCTGAAGTGAAATTAGGCAAAAAAAGAGGTGAAAAAGTTGGTTTTGAAAGCTTAAGGACCAAACTGAAAAATTGGAAAATTCAGTGACCAAAGTACAGTGACCAAAACTGCAAAACCTGAAAAGTTAGGTGAGCTCAGCCAAATGAGAACCGAATCCAAAAAGAAAAATGAAAACAATTGCCAATTGCCAGCCAAGTCAAGCGGCCGCCCTTCCCTCTCGGCCCAACATGGGCGGCCGCCCTTCGCCAAATGCCAAGGCCATGAAATTTTTCAGCTGCTTTAATGCAAATTGGGCCTTAATTATTTCCAGCCCATGCCAATTCCCCACGCCAGGCCAAGTTCCAGCAAATTGATTGGGCCTACTTTGTTTTTGTTTAATTGAGATGGCCTTTCCTTGATTTACTTTCTAGGTCTTAGCCTCATTTTAAAATCCCATTTTATTTTAAAGACCATTTTCAGCCGTGTGTTACATTTTGAGTATAAATAGGAAGTTATAATTTTTAGGTTAAGTTGTATTTTGGGGAGGAAAGGGAGGCAACTCCCATTTTTGGGGATTTCTTCATTTCTTCATATTTGTAAGTTTTTCTTTTTTTTTCATTTAGTGTTTTTCTTTTTTTTTATCTTTATGTTTAGGAGTAGCTAATTTTCTAATTTCATGGGTTGGATGTAAGCATCACCATTTAATCTATGACATAATTACTTTACCCAATTGATTTCATTCTAGCTCATCTTTGCATCTACTTAATTTAGGGTTAAAAAGGTTGCATTTTTGATCTAGTCTTAAATGACCTTTTTAATCATTTGGATTTTGAATTCTTCCATTGATTTGGAGATTTCTCTATTTTGATCAATGCTTTGATGAGAAGCCCATTGTGAAAACTTGATTGGAATCAAAGTGGGTTTTGTTCATACATTCATTAAAGTGTAATTGTAAGTACCCAAATCCGGATCGTCCAAATCCGTCAGAAAGTTAACCGAAATCCGTTAACTGGCCCGCTCCAGGTTAACCGGAACTCGTTAAACTCCCCGTTGCTGTGCCAACGAGACGTCCCGGGACTGCCCCGTGCATCCCGACGTCAAACCATACTTATCACGTGACATCTCACGTAAAAGTATGGCTTTCCCTGAAAAACGCATTTTCCCAAGCACTTTCCGGGCGTTTCGGACATTTCCTGATCGTTATTTTAAAAAACGGACAAAACCGGGACCGGGGAACGAACTCCCACACTTCTGGTGAGTCACAAGACACGTGTACTGCATGCCACCTCCCTCTAGTCACTCGTCAATCACAAATCAAGGCCAAAAGACCAAAATACCCCTGGTTTGCAAGCCAAGTCCGGCCGGACTCACTGTGCAATTTTCCTGAAATTGCCAACAAGTCCTCCAGATTTCCAAAATTCCCAAAACCCCTGAAATTCAGTCCAAGTCCGGCCGGACTCCTACTGCAATTTTCACCCTATAAATAGAAGTTGCTGTCAAAGGCAAAAAAAAAAAGGAAAAACACCAAAAAATCTCATACCCCACGGTCCAAACTGGTTTCCACCCCTCCCGAGCTCCCGTTTTATCTCGATTCGCGTGAAACCTTCGTATTTCGATCAAATACGCACCCTACAACTTCGAAACAACCTTTCGAATAACTTTCCGTGTCCCGTGCACACCTCCCGAGCCAAAGGAGTCGACCCTAGCCATAGGTATAACTCCCTCTCTCTGAATCTTCCGTTCCGTCTCCTGCTTACGCGCCGCCGCTATAATCTGTTTCGAACGTCATTGTCAAAATGTAGACGCTTTCCGTCTAATCGGGGTCCGATACGTTTTAGCCCCTCGATCCTCTTCTCTTTCCGTAAGAGAAGTAATCACGGGTTAAAACGGCGTTCCGACCCCGTTCCGTTTACTTTCACGTCATTTACAATTCCGAGCCGTTTGGCCTCGTTGATCGTCATTTACAATTCCGAGCCGTTTGGCCTCGTTGATCGTCATTTACGATTCCGGATCGTTTGATTCCGTTGACACCGCTTTAAATACTGTCATTTACCAGTCCGATCCGTTTGGATTGTGATAGTATTTACTTTTCAAAAGTCCGAGTCGCAACCCGATTCGTTGATCGCATATCATTTAATAAGCATTTTTCCCGTAAAAATCGTTAACAATGTAATGCCCGGTTCAAAACCGGAGTTCGTCCGTCGAACTCTCTTTCAAAATGCGCGAAATGACGTTCGGCCTCCGAACGCTCATCTTCAAACTCAAAGCCGCCATTTGACACTTAAAATCATTTAATACGCATTTTTCTCGTAAAAATCGTTAACAATGACTCATCTTCCAACTCAAAATCGACATTTGCCACGCAAACGCTCATTTTCAACTCAAAGTCGACGTTTGCCACGCAAACGCTCATTTTCAACTCAAAATCGACGTTTGCCACGCAAACGCTCATTTTCAACTCAAAGTCGACGTTTGCCACGCAAACGCTCATTTTCAAACTCAAAACCGACGTTTGTCATTCAAACGCTCGTCTTTTCAAAAATCACCTAATCAACGTTTGTCACTCAAACCAAGATTAAAGCTTGTCATTCAAGCCCCCATTTCAAAGGACACACACACACACACACACGATTTCGAGAAAGGTAGAAAGACTCGTCATGCGAGGCGTTTCGGGCGATCTCGTCATACTCTACCCGAAACGTAACCTGACCTCCGAACCTAACAATCTCTGGTACTAAAAAAGCTTTTTACTCGTTTTTGCTGCCAATAAAAATGATCCCCGTTTTCAAAGCCTTTTCCTAAGTTTTTGCTACCAATAAAAACGACACCATTTTCGCAATAGCCGTTTCTCAACGTTTGGGCTCAAAATACAAAACCGCGTGGCGACTCCTCATTCTCGCTCCTTCCCGTGAAGCGAGGTCTCGACACCAACCCCTCAAGCGAAAGACAACCGCCTTCTCCGCGCGCCCGCGCGAAAAGATCGGGTAATTTCGCTTGGCGACTCACTGGGAAAAGATACTTTTTCAAAACTGCCGATGTTTTCTAAAAAGCCTTCTGTGGGTCAAACTTTCGTTTACCCTTCCTCGTTTTCGTGTGTGTGTGTTCCTTTAAACCTCGAACGGTTTTTGTTTCAAAGGCATTACATTGTCAACTTTTCAAAATCTTACCATGTTTGTGCATCCCCATTCATGTTTGATTTTCATGCTGTCTTTTGAACTGTGCATCATAAATTCTTAAAGACACATTCTGAAAAATCTCTGTTTTTACTCAGAAAAAAAAGAATTTTAGTGACCGCACACTACGCGCACTTGCTGCCTCGGAACACCGCACTTCACGTGCACTTGTTGCCTCGGTACACTGCACACTACAGCCCCTAACCCGGGATGGCCTTATCAGTTGCACTCCGATTGGTCTGCCAGACACCTTTCGGGGGCGCACGGGGTCGTCCCAAACATCCCATCCTAGCCCGTGTAAGCCATGCACTCCTTTGTGTCACACTTTGTCCAAAACCCCGGTTGGTTTTTGGCTTAGCTCGTGTCATAAAGCCTAAGTGTATGTTTTTCACGCTAGGCCCCGCTCCGAGTCAAGCTCGAGAGTTTTAGACCAAAGGTCGTTCCCGACCCGAAGTCTTGAGCTTTTCTGCCTTGACTTTGACGCGGAGCTCGCCGAAAAATATACCCGAAGGTTCAATGTGACGCCGTGTCACCAAACCTCGCCGTATGTACCGTGCCGCCCACAACTTGGCCAACGCTAAAAGCTAAAGGTCTCTCGCACAAGCGAGTCAGAGAGGTCATGCCCAAATTTTGGCACGACTCCCGCCTTAACTTAAGGACGTTGACCTCGACCGTGGCCCGTACGCCGCACACGTCGAAAGTTTGCGTGATCGCCTAGCCTTAAGTTCACTTTTTCCTTTGTCGGTGGAACTCGCTTGCCTTATCGACCTCGCCGGGATAGTCCGTCCCGAGAAAGATGATCTACAATGGAAACGAGGGGCTTATAAGCGTAGTGACGAGATCCACCGATTAGAGCTCTAGGATTAGTTGCGAAAAAGAAGACACGCTCTTTTCCAACCAATTAGGACTCGAGAAAACGCGCTTTAAGTAAACTTTAATCGGTAATCGCACATTGCACAAGCCCGAAAACCTTGAGCCAAATACCCTTTTCCGAAGCCTAAACCCTTCCTTTCGTTCCCCGCAAATGAGCGTAAAGTGGTTCGATTTCCGGCCGCCGCCTTGCCAGATCACGTAACGGCAGCTGCGACAGCTTCGGTTCCTCGCCTTCCTCACCAAGATTTCCGACATGTCTAGCTCACCGAGAAATCGTGGACGGGAAGGACCCCGCCACCGGTAATGTATATGACATTGGAAGAAGCCATCCGGGCTTGTGAGGTCCACAAGAGGCGTAAAGAAGATCGCAGTAATTTCGTGGTACAGCCTTCCGAATGAGCGTGGTATAGCAGCCTATCCCCGCCGACGGCATTTTTGTCCCGGTAGAGGATGACGATTCCCCAAAGCCGCTTCACCAAACCTTCAATCAGTTCCTCCCCGCCAACTTACGGATGCCTTCCAACCAAGGAAACAATGACCTAGGCTCCATGTTGCCACCTCTCGTAGCAACCCCGTCAATTTTGGTCACCCAAAGGCTACACCCATCACTCAATATCACCAACGCACCGCTGACCATCTCAGATGCCAATATCCTCAATACCCTCCCGGTTCGTCCCGTTGCCTATACACGAATCTCTAAACACCGGGGACAAACCCCGATACAGCTCGTAAAAGGCTCCCGTATATTCTCATATACCAAGCCTTCCACCTCCAATCACTACCACTCACGTGGTAGCACCCGGCGCCGAGCCTCACACCCACCACTGGACCCAACCTTAGCCTCGGATGGTCGAGCGATGAAAGACCCGAAAGCCACCATGAGCAGCTCAAAGCAGAAACGTTCAAATCCACGATCCGGAATGGTCACGCCTCTCCCCGCCAAGTTCGAATGCCGAGATGGACCGATTCGATGGAACCGAATGTCCTCAAACGCACGTCGACACTTACGTTCTGCATGAGAGCAAAAGGAGCAACCCTCCAAAGAAATGGCCGACCACTTCCAAAGATACGCTCAAAAGCTCGGGCCAAGTTACGATGGTTTCGAGGGTCAAGCCTCGCGGATCGCCACACTGGGAACAGATCGCAACATCTTCCCGGAACGGCATGCATCCAACTTAGAGTGGGAAACAAGTCGCGAGGACTTAATCACCACCGAGCGTAAAGCGGATGAAAGTGTTGGGGAATTCTACAAGAGATGGAGCCGGAAACTCTCCGAAATCATGGAGCCACTCTCCAAAGACGAATGATGCGGATCTTCAAGTCTTGCTTGAGACCGTCCATCGAACTCTCATCGGGCCACAATTTCTTCCTGCATCTCCGGCCATGGTCAATGCCGGCTCACGCTCGAGAAGGATCTCAAGGAAAAGTTGGCTACCGCACACCGCATGTATACCGCTCAACAAACCGCATTCAATCCCCGCACCGCCCCGCAAAGGGAAAGATACGTCTGTCAACTACGCCCATCGTGGACAACAATGGGTAATGTAAACCTGGGCCCCGCAAAGCAACAGCTTCTACTGTAAGCGCCTCGTACACTTCGACAAGTTGGACATGCCATCGAGCAAGATGCCGGAAGGGCTAATCAAGGAAGGTCTCCTTAAGCCTGCGGCCAATTACAAACCCAAAGTTCCCGTAGCCTAATGCGGACAAGAGCAAATATCGCGCCTTCCATCGCATCACGGCCATACCACCGACAACCTGTTTGGGGTTACGATACGAAATCCGTAACTTGATAGAAGAAGGCAAGTTAGAGCGCCTGGCCCAATACGCCGGGAATCCCTTTCCGAATAATAACAATGTGAACTCCATTGAGCGGGTGCCCAAGAAGTGTGCTACGTAACCAGCCCGCCTCTTCACTGGATCCTCCTCTAATGTTCACATCGCCTACGATGTTTGTGATCGCTCCGCCCGCCCGGGAGTACGAGTCTCGAGAAACCGTCCGAGCAATCCTCCGAGGAAACAAAAGAAGAAATCCTCTCAACAAAGAATCGAGAGAAAGATACGAAGCCGAGATACCAAAGGTAGGTACACTGGGAGAACCCTCCGGGAGGTTCGACTACTACGTACCGTACTCCAGCCTGGCCCTCTTTGCCTGTGCCACGCAGCCTCTAGAGCGCATAAAGGGAAAGCCGAAAAGCCCACCGAAACTGCAATCTGCACTGAACACCGGAATACCTCGCATCTTGATAGTCTTACCGCGCCGAAGCCTAACCCTCCGCGGATCAGCCAAGATTCAACTTGTCCAGCCTTCCGAGCCCGGACGGTAAAGGAAGATCAAGGTCACTTGGCAATCGCACTCGATCAATGTGCTAACTAAGGGCGGCAACCGCCACAGTGTGCCTCAACATACTCCCGAGGTTCCAAAGAAAGGCTTTACCTCGCAAGAGGAAGACAGAAACGGATGGCCGGATGACTCTCCTTCTACGGATAGAGACGAGATCTACGACTCCCGCCTCGTATGGCAAAGCATGATCACATTCTCGTGATGAAGACTTACCGAGAGACGCCTCGGGCACAATGAAGCTCAGACATCACTCTCAAACTCAACACCATATCACTCCCTGAGTATTGGTAGATAACGGGTCAGCCGTTAATGTCCTCCTCTCGCATGATGCGAGCTCTCCGCATCCACGAAAGCCATTTGATACCGTCTACTCTGACTATCAAGGCCTACGACAACTCGTCTCGTCCCATCCTCGGGGACAAGTGACTGAACTTTGGTTCGAAACCCAAATGGTGCCAAAGAAATTCCACGTGATGGACATTCCATCCGAGTTCACAGCTCTTTGGGACGCCCGGCTACACCACATGAAGGCCATAGCTTCCACTCTCCATCAATGTGTCAAGTTCATCAACCGACAGGGAGATCTCGAAGTCATCCGAGGTGACAGTTTCCTCATAGGAAACGAAGCCGAGACAGTAGCCAAGCGTGTCCGCACTGTGCACCGGGGTTACCTCCTTCGAATCAACCAAGGGACTACCGGGCAAATCTCATCGTAATCCCTCGTAGTCCGGAGATGCTAACTATGTAAACGTACTCGAGCAAAGTGCACTCGGCGTCCGATACATCAAGTTCAACCGTCGTTTCCAACACTTGGAGGCGGATTGGAAGGAAACGCCGAATATCGCCATGATACGGGCACATAAACCCCTGCCTCCAATCGGAGATTTGTCGCATTCTCCAAACAAACTCTCTCGCCCCCGCCAGGTGAAGAGGTTTTTGTGATCAAGGTCAACAAACACCGTCATTCTCGTGATGAATGCATGGAAGTTGTATGGGACGTCCTCCACGGGGAACTACCCGCTGCACCCCTCTTCTCCAACGAAGAGCATGATGTTTTCCTAGCTGCTCCAAAGAACGCAACCCGACGCAATACGTCCCCTACACCTCGGATCGAGCGATCGATGACGATGAATCCGGGACTCTCCGGAGTCGAGGACGCGCAGACCCGCAAGCAAACCTCCGCATTCACATGCTCGCTTTGAGGACGGAACTCCTTCCGATCAGTCACCTACGACCAAGGTTCCAATACCATGGAAATTGTCAAGCTCAACGTCCGCATGCATGCCTATCCGACAATTGGAAGCACGTGATTCACGCAACGAGGAATCCTCTCGATCAAGTGAATGACGACGACTTCGTCAATATCATCTATTCCAGTGTATCCCGATGAAGCCAAGGATCCCGTTCTTGTTATCGATTCTCGCCACACCAAGGTCACCCTCGATGACCGCCCGCTCACGGTAAACGAGGCACCGGCCAAGCGAGCTCGTAGCTCATCCCTACTTCCAAGTACCACAGCTGGCAACCGGCCCGTGCCGTCGCCAAGCTTATACCTCAAGCGCCGCCAAGGCCAAGTGGCAACAAGAAAGGAGACCAAGCTCCTCACCCCGCTACAAGTCGATCAACCTCGGGAACGCTTCCACCAGCCCACCCCGAAACATCTCGTGAAAGTCTTCCCCGCAAGGCGTAGCCGCCTTCCGACACAGAAATGACCACCTCAAAGATCAACATGCTTCGCCGATTCTCGCTCCCAGCCGTCACGCCCCGATTCGTATATCCCGCCAATCGATCGCTAGCTTTGATAGACTTGGCGATCGAGCGAGATCACGAGACCGTCAACATTGCAGTAATTCAATACCCCGTGGGTCAATCAAGCGTATATGGGCAAACTTCTTGGTGATCGAGATCAAGGAAGGACGCATGGAATGTCCTGGCCCGACTTCCTTCGTCAATGTAATCCAAGTGTTCCCGCCATTCGGCGATTTGAATGTAATCACGGCTCGGACACTAGCCGACGATGCGCACCTACGGAGATCGCCTAGGTCTCGCAAGGAAAGCTCTCATGGAGCTAGCCGCTCAAGAAAGTCGTCTTTGGGACGAAGACCAAGCTCGAAAGACCTACAGTGGACCAAGCCCTTAAAGTGTCACAGCAGCTTTCGCACGTAAAGCTAGAGGCCACTCTGCACCGCTCGACCTCAGGAGTTTTGCCCATGGCAACTTCCTGACTACCGTCTCGTTCTCATCCAACCCCTTTGCCAACCAAGGGTGGTCAACGGTCCCGATGACCTAGGAGATGGAACGACACGGCGGAACGAATCCTGGCCGCTTACCTTCCCGAGGAAAGCAAGTTCTCTCGTGAAAGCGACGACGAAGACGATGAAACCATTCTCTTCCAAGCCGGGCATGAAGTCAACAAAACCGACTCCCAAGGGTCCCGGGAGGATGGGAACGGATCATCTCCGCACTCAAATTGAAAGGCCAACTCAGGAGGAAGGTCTATTTAAAAACAGTGAGGAGGATGGAAATTGCCTCGAGCAACTACTCAGTGGAAATTCCACACCCATGCGCCTTCATTTACGTAAACGATCAACTGGGACAAAGAACTGTCACATGGGCAGATGTTCGGGAAGCCGTGTACTCACCTTCCGACATACCCGCCACTCGTATAAAGCGTAGAAGAAAACTCTCCCCGATGGAAGTTTACCTAGACCGCCGCACGCAGCTTCAAGGAAGCACCGGCTATTCTCACATGGGAAGAAACGCAGCATTAACTCTCGACGCAGCTCCGCTGCAAGAAGATTGATCTCGGGGCCTGCAGTGGAGGAAAACTAGCCAACCACGAGTATCGCTGCACTCCAACCTGCATCGCCCGAGTATGCTCAAGAAGAAGGAAAGGAACGCGATATACCGTGAAGAGATCAAGGAGACCGTTCGCTTGAGCCGAGAACTCTCCAACCTCCCCGAGGGTCGCAACGCACGCTCGGGCCTGTGCAATCCACTGCGTTGTGCACCGACATTCGAACAACCGTCAAACCGTAGGCTACCTCCCCCGCAGAGGCACCCAAGCCGCATCCCGGGACGTAATCCGTCAAGCCGCCGAAGCTCCCGGAATTCATCCACAATCAATGAGTTGAGGGAAGACGCATGGCCCTATGCTACGAGGAATCCTCCTCTAACTATGGCTCAACTCGTGAGCACTGCTCGTAAGGGACCAAACTCCGATGTCGCCGTTCTAACCCGATCGGGTCAAATCCATGCATTACCACCTAAGGCCACCAAAAAGCCGACGGAGCTGCACTGCAGTCCGGCCAGCCCGCAGACGCAAGTTCCTTGAAAGAGGACCCGATCCTCACTACCAAGCAGACTCAGCGAACATTTCCCTTTGGTCTCTCGCCACCTCCTCTTATCCTCACAAGCTCAAGCTAGAGGAAAGCCTCGGCCCGTACCATGGTCCCCGTGGACGCAACCCCGTATGAAGTCATTCAGATGATTGGTAACATCCACTATGGCAACATTATCACCTTCACGTATTTGGGACCTTCCAAAATTTGGGGCCGATCACAATGAGCCGCTTTACATCACAAACCACTGACGAGCGTCGTCTTCCTCGCGTGTTGGTAGACGGAGGTTCCTAATGAATGTCTTGCCCGCCAAGATGATGGACCCGCTTGACATCAAGCCCACGCATCTTAAGCCTTCACCCACACCGTCAAGGCCTACGACTCTACTTCCCGTACAGCTTCTGGGTTGCTACTCTTAACATCTCGGTTCGGCAAGCGGGTGATCCCCACCGAATTCCAAGTGTCGGACATTCCAATCACTTTCACAGCCCATCCCGGGGCGTCCCCGGCTGCATCAAATCAATGGCGTGGCATCCACCCTTCACCAAGGCTCTCAAGTTCATGCAAGGCAACGAGCTAACTACGCCTACGGCGACAGTGTCACCACCGAGGGGACCAAAGACCAACGACATTCCAAATGTTGGAAATCAAGCATAATGATGACATGCCATTAATCGGATTCACTCGAGACCTCCAAGATCCAAATATGCAACGTGGACCTCCCACTGCCTCACGATCGATTCCTCCCGCCACGAGGATGATGAAACTCATGAACTTCATCCCAGATCGGGCTCGCAAAAGGCCGCAAGGCCAAGCACCAAGTTATTGAAGTCAAGGACCACACCACGGTCCAGTGGGCTCGCTACGTGCCAACACCGCCGACATCAAGGAAGACAAAAGGCTCGCCCGCACCAAGGCAAGCAGCTCACAAAAGGGGAACCTCCGACGGCACACCCACCTCCGACCTTACAGCCTTTGACTCGCTCATTACTTCACCAAGTGGAACCGACGCGTAACCGAGGGAACCAACAAGGGAACCGACAAGAACCGAGGGGACCGACAAGGGAACCGAACAAAGCAGACCGAGGGGACCGACAATGAACCGACAGCAGAACCGAGGGGACCGACAAAGTGGAACCGATGAAGATGAGAAAGAAGGTGGATAGTCAACACCAAGACTACGTAAAGAATGGAACAGCCTAGCACGGACCTCAAGCGTTTCGCAGAGGACTCAAAGCTAATCCGATAAGGGAGCGTTCCTCGACATCACAGCTCTACCTGACCAACCGCCACCACGCCCAAAGATGAGTACACATTCAAGGGAATCCTGCACTTGGAGGAGCAACTCAAGGTACTCTCCATGGGAAACAAGTTGTTCGGATCACCCGCCGAGGCCACATTCGAGACAAGAAATCCAAAGCGTAAGGAACCGTAATTCATAGAAGACGCTCAAAGGGACCAAATACGTAGTCTGCTTGAAGAAGTCATGGAGTTGCCCAACTTGATCGATCGGGCTTCGACAACAAAGCATGATCGCCATGATAGGGACAGCAGAGCCAAGCCTCTCGATCCCCGCACCCTCCTCAAGCATCCAAAGAATGCCACCGAAGAATTGGGTAACTTTCACCTGACCAAGGGCAAGCCAGTGCAATGGAAGACAAGCCGGGCCCGCACCCACATCTCCCTAAACCCGGTCTCAAACCCTTGAGCCGCCTCCTGTCGAGTCCAGCCCTTCCGAGTCATCCAACGGCCTTACGCCGGAGGACTATAATGTTGTAGCCAATCATGTATTCCCGTTCTTGTGTAATGAAAAGTCCGACCTTTCTGAGTATCCTCTCATTGCCACTTTAACAACCGATAAGTTAACAAACAACTTAAAAGACGTTAATAACTCAATTGATAAAGAAGCGTACACATTAAACGAACAATACATTAAAGAAGTTCTCGAGCGTGTAGTTGACCAAGAGGACAACCGGGCCCAAGCCGCCAAGAGGTTATGACCAAAGTGAACCCGGGGTCGCGCAAGAGCCTAAAGAGACACAAGGGGCGCTTTTCGCCGATGCGTAAAAGGAAGCCCCGATAAACCTCCTCCGGGAGTATGTTGACGTGTTCGCTCGGTCATATCAGACATGCCAGACTCGATCCTCAATCGTGGAGCACGTAATTCCCCGATCCCGAATCCAAGCTCGTCAAATGTAAGCCGCGCAAGATCAAGCCAGAGTGGTCCTTGCAAGTTAAAGAAGAAATTGAGAAAATGCTCCGAGTTGGTTTCATCGAGTGATTGAGTACCCGACTTGGCTCTCCAACATCGTGACGGTCACCAAGGCCAACGGAAAGGTCGTATGCCGCGTGGATTTTCGGGATCTCAACAAGGCCAGCCCTAAGGATGATTTCCCACCGCCTAACATCGACATGCCGGTCGACACCACGGCAAATTTCGAAGTAAAGTCCTTCGTGGACGGGTTTGCCGGATACAACCGTATCAAGATGTCCGAGGAGGATCGTGCCAAGATCGCCTTCACCACTCCATGGGGACATACTGTTACACCTGGCCATGCCGTTCGGCCTAAAGAACGCTGGGGTTACTTACCGGGCCGCAATGTACTCTCTTCCATGACATGATTCACAAAGAAATCGAAGTATATGTCGACGACATGATCATCCACTCCAAGGGATCGACATGCAAAGACATGACAGATTCCGAGGAAGTTCTTCAACAGACTTAAAACACTCCATGAGGTTGAACCCGGCAAAGTGCACCTTCGGCCAAGCGCGGCAAGGTATCGGGGTACATGGTTACGTAAAGAGGTATCGAAGCCGATCCTGTGAAAATCAAGGCCATCATCGACATGAAGCCGCCTCAAACCCCGATGTAAGTAAAGAGCTTCATGGGAAGACTTCAAGCACATCGGGCCGCTTCATCAACCAGCTTGACATCTTCTCGCGAGCCCATGTTCAAACCGATGAAAAAGAATGCCGACATCAAATGGGACTCCGAGTGCCAAATGCCTTTCGAGAAAATCAAGACCTACTTGGTTAATCCCCAATTATGTGCCCGCCACACGAAGACAAGCCACTACTCCCGTATCCGATGAATGTACACGTCTATCGGGGCAATGCCGGCACAAGAACAAAGATTCCAAGGTTGAGCATGCAATCTACTTCGTAAGCCGAAAGCTTCAAGGAAGTGAACTCACTACTCAAGATCGAGAAAACCTGTACCGCCTGGTATGGGTAGTCGGGAAACCGAAACACTACATGCAGCCGCATTCTGCTCCCGGTCTCCAAAGTGGACCCCGTCCGATATCTCTTTGACAAGCCATCCCCGTCAATGCGGCTAGCCAAGTGGTCATTCTTCCCGGGCCGAGTTCGACATCAAGTACATGGTAAGAAAATCAACAAAGGGCGTAGTAATGGCGCATCGCCTTGCCGACTTCCCGAGCAAAGGAACCTAAGGGTCCCGATCCGCAATTTCCTGACGACGGAATCTTTTCACTTGACAGCGCAAACCGCCGGCAACTCTTCTTCGATGGGGCAGCCAACAAGAAGGGGAATGGCATTGGAATGCTCCTTGTCGATCCCAAGGACGAGCATACTCCCATAGCCATCAAGTCAATTTTGAAGCAACCAACAATGCAGCAGAATACGAAGCTCGTGCAAAGCAGTTTGGAAGCCGCCTCGAGCGCAACATCTCGTAGCCGGATGTATATGGAGACTCGCATTGATCATCAATCAAGTATCCAACAAATGGAAGACGGTAGATTCTCGCCTTCAGAAGTACCACGCGTACATGGAGGAGCTCATTGCTCGCTCAAGGACATCTCTTTTCACTATTTGCCAAGAGACAGAAACCGCTTCGCAGACGCCCGGCAACCTCGCCTCTCTTGTCGAAATTCCCGAGGGAAAAGCAAGAAACCCTCGTAATAGGCAGACGGAAACACCCGCCTATTGCCGTGAGATCGAAAAGAAACAGAAACGATCGACGAACCCCGGTACAATCAAATTTACCAGCACCTCCAAAGCGGAGAAGCTTCCTTCACAAATGAAGATGGAAAATACAAAGAAGGGATCAAAGCCAAAAACATGATGGCATTAAAACGCCCGGCATCCCATTTCGTCATTCTGGGGGTATGTTGTACAAGAAGCGCCACCAAGGGCCACTCCTTCGGTGTGTAAACAAAGAAAAGCGCCGAGCTAATGAACGAAGTTCACAACGGAACCCGCGGTCCGCACATGAACGCCCGAGCATTGACACAGTATCATTCTCCGTATGGGATACTATTGGATATCAATGGAAACAGATCGCATCCAGCTCGTCCGAAGCCGCGACAAATGTCAACGGTTTTCCAACCTCAATCACATCCCTCCTCACGAACTCTACCGCATGACTACGCCACGGCCTTTCGCCACATGGGGAATCGACGTCATCGGCAAGATCACTCCTCCAGGGAGCAATGGTCACGAGTTCATTTTAGTCGCAGCCGACTACTTCACCAAATGGGTAGAAGCCAGATCGTACAAGGTACCGAATTCTAGGAAGGTGGCCGAGTTCATCCGAGAGAACATCATGTGCCGATACGGAGTGCCCAACGAGATCATCTCCGACAATGGGACTCACTTCGAAGGAAATTGTGACCAACTATTGACCGAATTCAGAGTCACACGTCACAGGTCTTCTCCCTACGTACCACAAACCAATGGTGCAAGAGAGGCAGCCAACAAGACTCTCGCCATGATAATCGAAAGATGACCACTGCAGGTCTGGACCGGCCCGAAAAGCTACATCTAGCCCTCTCGGGGATACCGAACATCGCCGAACCGCCACAGGGGAGACTCCGTTCGCACTTACCTACGGAATGGAAGCAATGTTACTCGTGGAATTGGAAATTCCATCCCTCCGAGTCCTCTTGGAAAACGGGATCAATGAAGTCGAATGGCTACAGAGCCGTCACGACGAACTTGCTCTACTCGACGAGCGCAGGTTGAAAGCCATGGAACGCACTCGAGCCTACCAGAGCGTAATGGCACGAGCATTCGACAAGAAAGTCAAGATCCGAGACATCGAGAAGGCGACTTGGTGCTAAAGGAAAAGCCTCCTACGCGTACCAATCCCCTGAAAGTGGGAGCCTACCCGGATAGGACCATTCGTGGTACAAAGAATCTTCTCCTGAGGAGCCATGAAGCTAGCAGATTTGGACGGAAACCCTTTCGTTAACCCCGTGAACGGAAGCAAGCTCCGCAGATACTTCGTTTAAGGAAGAGCACGAGTCAACTCACCTTCCCCATACACCGTCCCCTCGCAAATTAAAGTGCTAAAAGAGTAATACCCAACCGGATACATTCCCGCTAATGATCCAGTAAAAACAGGGTCGCACTTCTTTTGTCTTGGTTTTTCTCAAATTCACCTAAAGTGTCGAACTACGGTGACCCGAGCCCCTTAGTCCAGCTTGTAAAAGGGGAACGTAGGCAGCCATCTTTGGTTCGGTCTAAAAACAAAAATACAATAAGCATCAATTGCTTGTGTTTCGAAAACTCTTTTCATTTAACCTACAAATTCATAACGGTTAAAACATTCTTTGATGAGTTCAAGCACGGCCAACTCTTGACTCGCTACACGCTAGCAAAACTACAATAAAACATTAATCAATTAATGTGTCTCGCAATGACAATGGTGGATACTCGGACAAGAAGGTCAACCTAGTTTCCCGTACTAGGTCCTTCATCCTTCTTCCCTTTCCCTTTTCCCCGCGAGTGTTCTTCACCTTCGCAGAAATATTCCGTAGGCCTTCTACCCGGCTCGTGGACTCTTCCCGACGCTCCGTCAATCCCGTGGCCGTCAATACAGCCTCTTTCTCTAGCTCGTCTCGAGCCGCTTCGCTTCGAGCCATCATCGCAAAGGCTTTGATTGGCCTCCCGACGCACTTGCCACATAATCAGCCCATGGCATCGCCAAGATTTATTCCTGTGGTTAGCCTCGCCTCGTCCTCCTCAATGTCGAATCGTCTGTGTGATCGCACTCAACAAACTCACTCCGTCTCCACAAGATAGCCATCTCGTGTCTCCCCATACACTCTTCGTACTACCCGTATATCAAGTTGCCGACGTAACAAAGGCCCTCTCTCCGCGAAAGAGAACCCCGGCAGAAAGTGACGTGTATTGCCACCACCGGTGACCAAGAATAGCGTCGAAGGATCCTCCATCCGCAGAGATCCCACCTCAAAGGTAGCAAAGATAACTCGTATCAAGCCACGGCATCTCGCTTCCACTGCATCGCCGCGTAACCAATGATGGAATATAGAAAGACGCCTCGAGACAGCCCGCACTCGACGATCAATGTACCCTCCCGAGCGGTCCTACAAGTCTCAGAATCTTCCAATGGGGAACCCACCATCGCAAGTGATGCGTGCCAAGTCTCGGCCATCCAGAGCTCCACACTCGATTACCCCTATCACCGCAGGACGCCGCGAGAAAGACCAAGCGTCACAGACATCGCACCTCGTGCATCATCTCGCAGCCTCTCCTCAACCACACGGTCCGCATAGCGGGACTCCTCCCCACATGTATCGGCTAATGGCCGCCATCCGGCCTATGCCCAGAACGTCTCGCCCAAGACCAATGGCACGATGTCTCTCCACTCCGCATCGCTCACCAGTCCAAGACACCGTGATGGCACACACCTGCAGACGTGAATGTGAACAAAGTAGCAATCACACACGAGCAAACGCTGCCCCACGCAAAGACGCTCCTCGCTCCGGCAAATCTTTCGGCAGCCCCGAAATGTCAACGTAATCTAGATCTCAGACAAGCATCCCGTATGCTTCTCCAAATGAGATACCCAACAAAGACACTAGCTTCTCAACGGTGGCCATGCCACCAAAGCATACGGAAGAACTAGCCGTTCCGTCTCAGTCCTCCCGTAATGGCCCGGAAATCTTCAAACGTAGGAGTGACTTCGTTGTACGAAAAGCCGTACACATTCCTCCTTACGTCCTGCAACCGAGACGCCGCTCTCAAAAGGTCCCAATCTGCATGAGCTCCTTCAAAGCCCAAACAGATTTAATCCCGTAATGCCTTCGAAAACCTTTTGTTCTCGCCTCGTGTGGTTCCGTACCCACGATCGAAAGTTGTCCAAATATCGCTCTTGCATCCGAGACGATAACTTGGGAAAAGGAGCCATGTCGAAGGTGAAGAAAACCTTAAGAAATGGAAAAGAACTCACTGTAATGAGCAAAGCAATGCGTTAGCTTCTTACAAATTGCAAAGCCGAAACCGCAATTTAAAGAATCTGAAATTCATTTCAAGTCCTACGGACTTCCCCGCAGCTTGACTTGGTCAACTCGCAGCCTACCGCCTTTAAAGTTGGAAACATTTCCAAACCATGCCCTCGTTCACCCTTATGAAATCTCGCGTGCTCGCCCGATTTCATTCAACAAATGACAATATCCCTTCCGCCCTGCTCGTGCAACAAGGCAAATAATTAAAAATTAGTGCATACATGCTTAATTTTTGACCCGTTCAATTTTTAATGCATTTCTCCTTTTTATTTATTTTTGATTAACCTATTTGCTTATTTGCCGAAAATAACCGAAGGTGATCACGTAATAAATATGCGAAGCATGTGTCCCGCCCCACGGCGCCTTTTGCAAATACATTTCAAATCAAAATTTGTTCCCGACAAATACATGCATTTTGTCTAAACAAAGCAAGAAAAGAAAGAAAGCAAGAAAAGGGGACTACTCGAGTCCCGCTCGTCATCCGTACACTCGACGTACCGCCCGCCGCCGGACTCGTCGCAAACAGAACTCGCCGAACTCCTCCAAATGGGAATAGGCAAAGGGCCTCCTGAGTACGCGAACTCGAGGACTCCTCTCGCGCCCGAGTGCGTAAGAAGGAGCTCCAAATCCACCGTTCCGCCCGCGAACCGGCCAAACCCCGCGTGAAGTCCTCCCCACCCCGTGGGAGCAAGGAACCCTCGCCTAGACGGCCCCCGATCGCGACGTCCACGCTCCTCCGGAACCGCACCGCATGAACTCCACGAGCCTCCCGGCATAGGCGGACCACCCGTCCACCAGCCCTCATGGCCTCATTGTACGTATGGCCGATACCTCGCGAACCAGAAAATCATCGAAAGCGAATGTAAAGTACGTATGCATCATGTGCGTAATGCTACTATCAAATGCGTAAAATCGAAAAGATGCTCACCGAAGCATTGGGGTCCGCCCGTATCGTGGTCTCGGCTCCGCCGGGAGTGGGATCACAAGTCGCCCGCGCGAACCGCCCAGCCCTCGTACGCTAGCCTAGCTCGTGGGACAGAAAATGTCGAGGACCTCCAGTGGACCTCGCCTCCCTATGCCGCACCCGCGGCTCCTCACCTCATCCTCAAGAAAACATCATAGGCGGCCCCCGCTATGATGTACTCAGAAGTACACACCCCGAAGGTATCCCTCCACTCATCCATCGGCATCTCCCGGGATGCTGCATGCATGCAGGAGGATCCACCGGCACCAATGGAAGAGACCCCCGCCTATGCCGACGGGTCACCCTCTCCCCTGCATACATGGCGTCGCAGTGAAGTCCCACCAGAGCTTCCGCCGCCGTGTAGTCTCGCCGGCACCCGCACCGCGACATGATCAAACTCGCTTCCACTGTGTCACTGGATCCTCTCGAGAACCTGTGTTCGGGCCGCGAGATATCTCCTCGTACGACACTCGAGTGCCAACCTCGAAGAGACCGCCCTCTTCGCCTTCTTCTCGCCAAACCAAAGAAGGCAGGGAACAGGGACGGTACGGCTCGACGTCCCAAGCTCGCGGATCGAACACCTCGTAGCACTGCACTCCGCCAAGAGAATGGAAAGTTATGTCGCCTACAAAGCGTATACATACGAGTACATAAAAGAGGCAAGGAAGAGAAAAAGCACGTAAACTTACATCCAAGACAAAGCGTAAAGCGCCTAAATGAGTGCTCCTCTCCCGCGAGAACTCTCGTCCAGGAATGGTAGAGCTCGGCCACCCAGCCTCCCCACGCAAACCCCTCACGGCATCCAGATCCGTCGCCGACCCGAGCAGCAGGGAAGTGACAAGACGTGTCGGAAGTCGGGAACAAAGTCGCCGATGACAAGAAACCAAAGGAACTCGAGCTGACGCTCCGCGGTCATCCTCAAGGACCCAACATAATCGGCGACGCCCGCCTCAAGTGATGCTCCATCGGCTCGTACCGAATGCCTAAGCCCCCGGCATCGGTAATATCAAAACCCAGCAGCCTGCATAACCGCTCCGGGTGTAACCATCAACCCACACCCGGCCGCGTTGCCATAAGTCGGCAACCCAGCTGATAGCGGCAAAATCCGTGGGAGTCACCGTCGCCTCCCCCATCTCGAAATGGAAAGTGTGGGTCCTATCCCACCGCATTTCGCTCGCCGCGACATACATGGACTCGCCTGCGTATCACTGCCGTCAGCAGCCTTACAAGATCGATAAACCCACAGCCCGAGTCAATCACCACTGCCGTGGACTCCTCTCTCCTCTCGGGCCACGTCCGGATAAGGCCCCACAATACTCGCACCGCTCAAAGGCACCCCGACTCTTCTCGGTTGTGGGTATCAACCATCCCTCGTCCCCGCAGACAAACAAGACAAGCAACGTCAACAAAATGCAACAACGCATGTCAAAAGGATGCAATGCAGATACGGTTCTCATTCATTTCCTACGTATATTCAAAATCTTTCGAAAACTCCGTCGAATCCGGAACTTTCAAAATCTTTCGAAAACTCCGTCGAATCCGGAACTTTCAAAATCTTTCGAAAACTCCGTCGAATCCGGAACTTTCAAAATCTTTCGAAAACTCCGTCGAATCCGAACTTTCAAAACCTTTCAAAACTCCGTCGAATCCGGAACTTTCAAAATCTTTCGAAAACTCCGTCGAATCCGGAACTTTCAAAATCATTTCGAAAACTCCGTCGAATCCGGAACTTTCAAATTCTTTCGAATTTTTCGAAAATTTCGCTCCGTCCCGAATTAAAGTTACTTTAATTTTGGAAAATGCATTTAGACATGGAATTTTGCAACCAAAATTTTTATGTTATCTACCCATGATGTCAATTGAACTACGTCCTAGTCAATTTCGACAACGATTCATAGCAAAGTCAAAGCTCCCAAATCGGGCACCAAAATCCCTAAGTAAATTCCTAACAAATTTCTAACATTTAAAGAATGCACATTCTTGAAATTAATGGAATTTGTAGGGAACTTACGTGTCTTTCGATCCCTCCTCGAGTTGTGGCGGTCCTCGCCGGATAAAACTCCGCCGGATTCAATGGAAGAGTGGTGGTTCGAATGGTCCGAACCAATCGAGTTCTTTCGTCGTCGGTCCTTCCGTGGCGAGCCATTGGTCCTCCTTCACCCTCCATAGCGATTTTCCTCACAAATTCGAGCAAACCTTGCAATTTGGGTTGGATTTCTCTCTTTTCTCTCCTCTCTCGCCGGCAACAATGGAAGAAAGTGCCCATTTTCTTCCCCAAATTTCGGCATTTAAAAGGTTTTCTGAAAATGCAAAAAGTCCCACGACTCTTACCGCACTGTAATAATTTTGCCCCTTTTGCCCCTCGCCTGGGCAATTCCAATTTTACCACTTTTGGCCCCGAAAGTGTAAAATTTCCCCGCTAGACATTTCTAACGCCCTATCCCCGAGGATAATTCCCAGCTAGTTTTCACTAACGCTCGTCTCCGCACGTTAAAATTCCCGCTAGTTTTCACTAACGCCGTCTCTGACGTTAAATTCCCGCTAGTTTTCACTAACGCCGTCTCCGCACGTTAAATTCCCGCTAGTTTTCACTAACGCTCGTCTCCGCACGTTAAATTCCCGCTAGTTTTCACTAACGCCGTCTCCGCACGTTAAATTCCCGCTTAGTTCTCACTAACGCTCGTCTCCCGCACGTTAAATTGGGCCCAGCTTGACGTTTGACATTCAAACGTTCAACCATGTCTCCGGACATTTCAGTTACGATTCCGTCTCCCGACGTTAAAATTTAAATGGTCCTCACCATTAAACTCCCCAATCGCGACCTTTCACGGTCCGATTTCAATTCTCAATCGCGACCTTTCACGGTCCGATTTCAATCCTCATTCGTGACCTTTCACGGTCCGATTTCAATCCTCAATCGCGACCTTTCACGGTCCGATTTCAAACAGTTGATCCCGACCTTCGCGGTCCGACCTCCACTCTCTTACCAAGACCTTCGCCAGTCTCCTTCGGCAACTGCAATAAGCCCGAACCCCAAGGTACGAACGCCTTGCAAACAGTCTCCTTCGGCAACTGCAATAAGCCCGAACCCCAAGGTACGAACGCCTTGCAAACAGTCTCCTTCGGCAACAGCAATAAGCCCGAACCCTAAGGTACGAACGCCTTGTAAATAGTCACCTTCGGCAACAGCAATAAGCCCGAACCCCAAGGTACGAACGCCTTGTCCTCCTTCTAAGAATCGCAATAAGCCCGAACCCCAAGGTACGAACGCCTTGCAAACAGCTTCCTTCTAAGAATCGCAATAAGCTCCGAACCCCAAGGTACGAACGCCTTGCAAATGCCTTCTTCGGCAACTGCAATAAGCCCGAACCCCAAGGTACGAACGCCTTGCCAACAGTCTTCTTCGGCAACTGCAATAAGCCCGAACCCCAAGGCACGAACGCCTTGCAACAATCCCTATTCGGCCATCCTCGTAAGCCCGAACACCTTTTCACTTCAGCAAGTGAACATTCATCTCCCCGGCCGCCAATCGTAAGCCCGACCGTTCCACTTCGGCAATGCAATAAGCTCCGCACAACAATCCCTCTTCGGCCATCCAGTAGGCCCGAACGCTCATCCTCAGCAGGATAAAACCGGCAACAAAGAATAAGCCCAAGACCCAAGGCACGAACACCCTCGTCGCATCGCAACTCCGGCTTGAGGCGCCACACGCCTCGAAGGTTTCGTAAGCCCTGTGTTCGACGCCTCCTAACAGCTTCCATTCGTGTACATGTGTACCTCGCGAATGGTCTTATCCAGGTTTAGACGCCTCCTAACAAGCTCGCCAGTGTCAAGGTCCCCATGCGCGGCCCTTGCCCCTTTTCGAACTACGATCGGCTTGATTCCCGCCGGATACGTAGGAATCCTTTTCGCTATGGGTCCACCACCGACCGCCTGTGTCTCTTTCAAAGTAAGGCATCCCGATTTGGATCCTTATCTTTTCGACGACCCCACTTCCTTCGAAAGTGACGTCGCCGAGGGGCTAATCGTAAGTACCCAAATCCGGATCGTCCAAATCCGTCGAAAAGTTAACCGAAATCCGTTAACCGGCCCGCTTCCAGTTAACCGAACTCGTTAAACTCCCTGCTGCTGTGCTAACGAGACGCCCCGGATCGCCTGCATCCCGACGCCAAACCATACTTATCACGTGACATCTCACGTAAAAGTATGGCTTTCCTCGAAAAACGCATTTTCCTAAGCACTTTCCGGGCGTTTGACATTTCCTGATCGTTATTTTAAAAAATGGACAAAACCGGACCGGGAACGAACTCCCACACTTCGTGAGTCACAGGACACGTGTCCCGCATGCCACCTCCCTCTAGTCACTGTCAATCACAAATCAAGGCCAAAAGACCAAAATACCCCGGTTTGCAAGCCAAGTCCGGCCGACTCACCGTGCAATTTTCCCGAAATTGCCAACAAGTCCTCCAGCATTTCCAAAATTCCCAAAACCCCGAAATTCACCCAAGTCCCACGGACTCCTACCGCAATTTTCACCCTATAAATAGAAGTTGCCGTCAAAGGCAAAAAAAAGGAAAAACACCAAAAATCTCATACCCCACGGTCCAAACCGGTTTCCACCCCTCCCGAGCTCCCGTTTTGTCTCGATTCGCGTGAAACCTTCGTATTTCGATCAAATACGCACCCTACAACTTCGAAACAACCTTTCGAATAACTTTCCGTGTCCCGCACACCTCCCGAGCCAAAGGAGTCGACCCTAGCCATAGGTATAACTCCCTCTCTCGAATCTTCCGTTCCGTCTCGGCTTACGCGCCGCCGCTATAATCAAGTTTCAACGTCATTGTCAAAATGTAGACGCCTCCGTCTAACGGGGTCCGATACGTTTTAGCCCTCGATCCTCTTCTTTCCGTAAGAGAAGTAATCACGGGTTAAAACGGCGTTCCGACTCCGTTCCGTTTACTTTCACGTCATTTACAATTCCGAGCCGTTTGGCCTCGTTGATCGTCATTTACAATTCCGAGCCGTTGGCCTCGTTGATCGTCATTTACAATTCCGAGCCGTTTGGCCTCGTTGATCGTCATTTACGATTCCGGATCGTTTGATTCCGTTGACACCGCTTTAAATACTGTCATTTACCAGTCCGATCCGTTTGGATTGTGATAGTATTTACTTTTCAAAAGTCCGAGTCGCAACCCGATTCGTTGATCGCATATCATTTAATACGCATTTTTCCCGTAAAAATCGTTAACAATGTAATGCCCGGTTCAAAACCGGAGTTCGTCCGTCGAACTCTCTTTCAAAATGCGCGAAATGACGTTCGGCCTCCGAACGCTCATCTTCAAACTCAAAGCCGCCATTTGACACTTAAAATCATTTAATACGCATTTTCTCGTAAAAATCGTTAACAATGACTCATCTTCCAACTCAAAATCGACGTTTGCCACGCAAACGCTCATTTTCAACTCAAAGTCGACGTTTGCCACGCAAACGCTCATTTTCAACTCAAAATCGACGTTTGCCACGCAAACACTCATTTTCAACTCAAAACCGACGTTTGTCATTCAAACGCTCGTCTTTTCAAAAATCACCTAATCAACGTTTGTCACTCAAACCAAGATTAAAGCTTGTCATTCAAGCCCCCATTTCAAAGGACACACACACACACACACGATTTCGAGAAAGGTAGAAAGACTCGTCATGCGAGGCGTTTCGGGCGATCTCGTCATACTCTACCCGAAACGTAACCTGACCTCCGAACCTAACAATCTCGGTACTAAAAAGCTTTTACTCGTTTTTGCTGCCAATAAAAATGATCCCCGTTTTCAAAGCCTTTTCCTAAGTTTTTGCTACCAATAAAAACGACACCATTTTCGCAATAGCCGTTTCTCAACGTTTGGGCTCAAAATACAAAACCGCGTGGCGACTCCTCATTCTGCTCCTTCCCGTGAAGCGAGGTCTCAGACACCAACCCCCCGCGAAAGACAACCGCCTTCTCCGCCGCGCCCCGCGCGCGGAAAAGATCGGGTAATTTCAGTAATGCTTTTCTAAATTAATTTTATAAACTTGATTTGTGAAGTAAAATTGGTTGGGAAAAGTAAGATTGCAATTCGGCCGTCTCACCGTCCCAATCTTTACCCTAGTTAATGAACTCTAGATTGGAATCAAGATTTTTATCAAGTTGGCATAGATTAGTGGTGTGTTAAGTCCAATCCATGGAATCCCTTTAATATTATTTGAATCCTTGGTGTTAATTGTTCTTGCCTTTATTATTTGCTTTCTTGCTAGTATTTATAGTGTAGTTTAAAAATCCAAACCCCTCCCCTTTTACTTGTTTTATTATTTTTGTTTTACATTTCTCAAATCAACTTAATCACCCAACAACTCTTCGTGGATCGACCCCTTACTTGTGTACGCTATCACAACGACACTCGTACACTTGCGAGTTGTTTTTATTACAAGTGGGAGTTTTAACCCATCACTGCTGCATAGTCATTGAACCTAAATCCATGGCAGATCTACAAAGGCACGAGTGGGGGTGGTTGAAATTTTCAAATTTCAAATTTCAAATTTTAGATATTTATATACTATATACTAGGCGGATACATGGCAGATCTACAAAGGCACGAGTGGGGGTTGTTAATATCAATAGTTGGTCAATACCAAGGTTTTAAAAAGCGCTAGGCGGATACTAGGCGGCGGAGTCGGGCCTAGCATCTAGGCGGGGACTAGTCGGGATTAGGCGGGACCTAGGCGAGACTTAGAACTAGGCGTTGGAGAGGGGCATAGGCGCCCTTAGGCGGGGTCTTTTAGAACACTGGTCAATACTCTCTTTTTTTCGTTCGAAAGGGCACAAATTTCCTTTTTCTGTGTCCCATATAAAAGGGCACAACCTGAAAATGGATTTTTTTTTATTATTTCTTTATTTGTGGGACCCATTTATCATACTCTCACAATAAATATCCACTAACTATTCTCTACCCCACTTTCTCTTTTCTACCTCACCTTTCATTCACAACATTTATTTTACTATACACTTTTTTTTTTCCTATATTACTTTTCTTAATTTTCATACAAGACACAAACTTTGTTCTTTCAAACGAAACGGATGGAGTATAGTGGAACTATACGGTAAAACTTTAGCTATAAAAAGGATGTACAATTCCAAATTCAAAATGAAATAAGAGATTATAAATTGAGTATCTGAGACTTGAATTTCATCACTACTGAGTCACTACTTTCAAGATGTTTATTAATTGTTGATTTATGTGATAGTGTTATTTTGTTGACTGAAATTGTTTTTTTGTTGCTTGATATTTTTAGTTTCATCACTAAATTAACTTTTTATAAACTTTTAAACTAACATTTTTGATACTTAAACCGACATTTTTAAATAGGGAGGAGCTATTGTTACTACAAAATATAATTATCCATTACATTCATTAATGCATTTTGAATCAAATCATTGTCTTGATATAACTGCCTGATGATGTCAAAATCGTCAAATCAATCCAAATTCAAGCGTTCGGATGCTTCGGAAATTGCAAGGCCTGAAAATAAGAAAAAACACGTAAACTAAGTCGGGGCGAGTCCGGCTAAAGGCCCTCCGGCGTGAGAGTAAGTTCACGATTTGTAAGTAAGAAACTAAATTGACAGAGTTTCTGTATTGTAAAAAGTAATGTACCAAATAATGAGCCATGCGACTTGTATTTATAGGGATGGATTGATAGAATCCATGTTGAAGTGAACTTGTAAAGAGCTAAGACATAATCCTAAGAGAATTATATATGTTAAGGAGTCATTGTTTGACTTGAATTGGTGTTGGTGGTTACAATCCTGATTAGATCATAACTGTTGAATCCTTGTTTGAATAGGATTGTACGATCTGCTAGCCGGAACGCCGAGGAGCATGAATGTTTTATCTCGGCCTTGGTATATAAGCCGGGATAAATGATTCTGTCTCCTCGTCATTTGATGATTGGCCGACATGTGAATATGCCAGGATAAATGATTCTGTCTCCTCGTCATTTCGTGATATGCCGAGGTAAGAACTTTTCTCTCCTCGTCACTTGTGATATCTCGGAGTATGATGAGCCAAGTATGAAGAGCACGTTGTTGATGTAAGGCCGAGATGAATGCTCCTCGGCATACGAGGAAGGTACCTCGGCCCTAACACTTGGTATATTGGAGTATGTTAATGGCCCAATCCATTTGGGCCCAACTCGGGCAAGCCCATGTTCGTATCTCGGTTTATACTGTTCAGTGGCCCCCGACTTTCTAGCTCGGCTTGGGACGAGGAGAAAGTCATCTCATCCTCGGCTTTTAGGATACGAATAGGCTTTGACACGTGTCCTTGGCGTCGCTTCATTATCTGACGGTTAATATTCTAATGATTACATGGGGCCCCCCAGTCTTGTCACGCCTTGGAAGTTGTTACATGCAATTAATTTTAGGGGCGCCATACCCGGTTTCTTGCTTTACCCATGGGTTTGACCCGATTAAGCGAGTATAAAAAGCTAAAACCCTTCCATTTAAACCTTTTCGCATCAGTGTTATTTGAGAGCAAAGGCAAAGAACTCACCGGCGAATTCCAGAGCATTCTCATACCCAGTTCCCGGCGAGCTTGAAGTTTCCGGCGAAATTGTTTCCGTTGTTATTCCGACCGTTCCTTCAAAATCAGGTATGAAATTTCTTCCTTTTTATGCATTTCATTCATGATTTTGCGTTTTCTAGGGTTTTTAGAAGAGATTTTGGTATGTCAAGAAGAAAGAACCGCCATTATTGAATGTCTAAGCTTTTCTTCATGATTTTTTACTTTCAACTCTCAAAACTTTGAATTTTTGATTTTCTTGGAATTTTTGTGTGAATTTCATTGCATATTGAATGAAATCCCCCATTGATCTTTGATTCCCCTTAGAAATGGCTCGTTCTTGGGACCATTCTCCCCGATTCCGTTATGGGTATCACACCGGCAACCTGAGGGTTTACCAGAGAGAGAGGGGACCTTAGTTGATGCTGACCCTGGATGACATAGGAAAGAGGTTGAGAAGTTATGGCCGTACCCGGATGTTCCTTCAATACCCAGATTCCACGAGAATAGATAGGATTGTGTCTGATTCCCCCAATATTATTGTGTTTGGGGATAGGGCAGAGATGATGGAGCACATCGAACTGTTCTACCCGTCTTCAGATCATATAGTTCGTGAGCGTCTGAGTGGTAAGGCTCCCTCCTCGGCCTTATGTAATGACGAGGAGGGGTATCTCCCTTCCCCGTCCTAAGATCAGCCATTGACGAGGTAACTAACTTTGTCCCCTCGTCTTTTTGCAAATATGACGGGAAGAGAAGGAGAGACCTCCTCGTCCACCCGAATAGTTGATGCCTTTATGGAAGGTGCCCAGGTTGAGGGCAGTAAAGGCCGAGGAAGGGGAAGCCGAGGAAGAGGAGGTTGAGGACGAGAGAGGCCTCCAAAGGCCGGGGACCCCATGCTAGTTAAGTTGTATTCCACGTACAGGGTGGACAAAGCCGAGTATAAGTTAACTTATATTGGCAAACCCGATTTTAAGACAGATAAGGAGGAGAGGAGCTTCTACTACAATGAAGACTACGTCCACTTCTACTTCAAACAATTTCAACAGGGGCTCCGTCTTCCTTTGGACCCCTTTATTAACAAATTTTTAGATGATGTGAGGGCAGTGCCGGCCATGCTAGGAGCCAATGGTACCCGGGTCCTTGTAAGCTTTATAGTGCTCTGCCGGAGCTTAGGTTTTGAGCCGACCATGGGAGCATTCCCCCACTTTATCAAGTCAGCTTCGTCAAAGATAGTTGGCTCCTCGTCATCCGAAGTGCACCCAAGAAGCCAAAACTTCTTCTCCCAATGTCAAGCAAAGTTGCGGGTTGGGACAATCACGCAATTAGGGTTGAGAGCCGCCAAGGCTGGGAGTTCCAATCCCCTTGCCATCCTCCAACTTCTTCTGGCCCCGTTTAGCAATATGAATGGACCAAGGACCTGATCAAGCGCTTAGAGGCGTTTGTCGAGGTGGGACTCCTCGATTGGTCGGCAATTGAAGCCTCAGACCATTATTATGTCCAGGCGAGACTGATGCCGGGACCGAAGGACGGGGTGGTTCCCCTCGTCACTGTTAAGAGGGGGAGGCGTTTTAATGATTGGACAACGCATCCCGACCTCATTTTTCATGAGGATTGCCCGAGGTGTAAGGTCCCTCCCCTTGACCAGTGTCTGGAAGAAGAAGACGTGGTTGGATGTAAATGTTTTATCCTTTTGACACTTGTAGTTTTTGCATTATTGTTGGCCTTCCTTCTGCTCATATCTAACCCTTTCGTCCTTGCCTTTGCAGATTTGACCCCCGAGCAAGAAGCCGAATTTGCCATGAGGAGGTTAAGTCCCATGGAGCTGGTTAAGCAGAAGAGACGTCAAGTCAAGAAGTCAGGCTTGACGAAGAGAAAGGAGGATGCCAACGCCCGCAACCTTATACTGAGCGCTCAGGGTGACCATCCCCTTCCCCTCAAGTTGCACGAGGAAGTTAATGCCGAGGATGTGACGTCCGAGGAACGAGCTAACCCATCAACTGCCGAGGGGCATAGCCCCCAAGTTGATGCCGAGGTGGTGGAGACCGACCTCGTCACCAGACGTTCTGGCTCCAAGAGGGCCCAGGCTGCTAGCACCGAGGAGCCTGCCGCTAAGCGGGCAACCGTTGGTGAGACTTCCAATCCCCAGGATCCTCCCGTCCTCACCATCCAAACCGTCAAAACCTTTGAGGAGGCCGATGAGCTGGCTCGGCGCATGGCTGCCAATGTTCCACGTCTGAGGGGCATTCCTCTTCAGAACAGGAAGGGACCCTTAGTGAGATTGGGCCGAGTTCCTGTCCAGAGAGCCATGGACGAGGAGGCTTATGAGGCTCTTGTCAAAGAGAAGCCTAGCCAAGAGAACTTGCTATGTCGCAAGGGACTTTTAATTGCCGAGGTAGTCTTCTTGTATCTTTAACGTTTACTGATCTCGTAATTTTGTACTCGGAGATGCTTAACATTGATTTTCCTTGCAGCTTGCCTCAGTCACTGCTTACGAGAATGTTCTGGCAAAAAACAATGCCAGGCTGCTGAACGAAGCCAAGACGGCCCAAGAAAAGGGCGAGGCCGAAAAGGCTAACCTGGCCGAGTTCTTGAAGGCCAAGAATGCCGACCTAGAGGCTGCCCAGGCCAAGGTCAGGGAAGAAGTGAAGAGGGCCGAGGAAGCCCGGAAGTAGGCACAAGAAGCTTGTGCTCAAGCCGAGGAGAGTCTCCGGCTGAAGGAGGCTGAGCTTACTGTGGCAAGGAAGGCCAAGGCCGATGTCCAAGTGAGGGACTAGGAAGACGAAGCCAAGTGCCGAGGTTATGAAACTACCCTTGTCACCAGGGAGGAAGCAGTTGTGACTCGCTTTAAGGAGAGCCAAGCCTTCCAGTACGCGGTGGATGAGAAGACTGCCACCATGTTCGAGGACGGCTACCTCCATCTTGCTCGTCGTCTCCTGGCCGACCCCACCACTGGCTTGGATATCAATAAGATTGCTTAGCTGATTTGCCGGGATCTGTTTGACGAGGAAGCTAGGGCTCTTCATCACCTGGTTCCATTTTCTGAGTATAACTTGGAAATCATGGCCGAGAAAGATGCCCAAGCAGGCCGAGCAGTGTGGGAGCCAGCCTCTGTCGTCCCCGGCAACATCAAAGCCTTGGTGGAGGCGATTCAGGATAAGGGAGAGCCCAAGGACATGGAAGCCGAGGTCGGGGGAGGAGAGGCCGAGAAGACTGATGCTCAAACTGATCAAACTATTCTTCCTCCCCCCGGCACTATCACAGAGGAATGGCTTGAAGAGCCTTTTAATGATGGTCAGCAATCTTAGGATTTTTCTTTCCTTTTTTCCTTTGTAATAGCCGTTAGGACTTGTATTTTTCCTTTGAACATCAATGAAAAAATCCTTTTTGTTTTAATTCATATTGTTTCAATGAATTGTTTGTGTTTGTTTGTATGCTAGGCATAGGTATCAGGTTTGTACAGGGGAAGTCGAGGAGTGTCCCTCGTCCCCGTTTATATGGTGATTTGTAAGGTTGATGTAATGTCCCTCGGCTTTGATGGCGTTTTAAGTCGTATAGGCCGAGGAAGGACTCCTCGGCTTTGACTGTTGGTGATATTTCTTCTTTTTCGTCTCCTTATGCCGAGGAAGATGACTCGTGCACAGGTTTTAGACGTGATGCCTTGTAGTCGTAGTGACAAGGTGTTTCCTTGTCTTGACGTGAGGCAAGTCATTAGGCCGAGGAGAGATCCTTGGTCTTGACTGTGATACTTGTAATCCTGGAATCAAGGCGGACCCTTGTCAGGATGTAAGGTAAGACATTAGGCCGAGGAGGACCCTCGGTCTTGGCTTTTAGGAGCCTCTAGTCGTTGAGTCAAGGCGGACCCTTGTCAAGACGTAAGGTGTATGTTTCGAAGAGTCGGGGATAAGATCCTCGTCTTCTGGTGTTTGTGTGGGGAGTTGATAGTTGCTTTGCATGTCGGAAGAAACTGCTTTCGTAAAACTGAAACTTGATTACATCGAACTGCAATCCTATCAACTAAAAAGTAAAAGACAGAAAACAAGAAACTAATCTACTGCAATCCTTCCAGGACGCGGTGGATGAGAAGACTGCCACCATGTTCGAGGACGGCTACCTCCATCTTGCTCGTCGTCTCCTGGCCGACCCCACCACTGGCTTGGATATCAATAAGATTGCTCAGTTGATTTGCCGGGATCAGTATGACGAGGAAGCTAGGGCTCTTCATCACCTGGTTCCATTTTCTGATTATAACTTGGAAATCATAGCCGAGAAAGATGCCCAAGCAGGCCGAGCAGTGTGGGAGCCAGCCTCTGTCGTCCCCGGCAACATCAAAGCCTTGGTGGAGGCGATTCAGGACGAGGGAGAGCCCGAGGACATGGAAGCCGAGGTCGGGGGAGGATAGGCCGAGAAGACTGATGCTCAAACTGATCAAACTGTTCTTCCTCCCCCCGGCACTATCACAGAGGAATGGCTTGAAGAGCCTTTTAATGATGGTCAGCAATCTTAGGATTTTTCTTTCCTTTTTTCCTTTGTAATAGCCGTTAGGACTTGTATTTTTCCTTTGAACATCAATGAAAAAATCCTTTTTGTTTTAATTCATATTGTTTCAATGAATTGTTTGTGTTTGTTTGTATGCTAGGCATAGGTATCAGGTTTGTACAGGGGAAGTCGAGGAGTGTCCCTCGTCCCCGTTTATATGATGATTTGTAAGGTTGAGGTAATGTCCCTCGGCTTTGATGGCGTTTTAAGTCGTATAGGCCGAGGAAGGACTCCTCGGCTTTGACTGTTGGTGATATTTCTTCTTTTTCGTCTCCTTATGCCGAGGAAGATGACTCGTGCACAGGTTTTAGACGTGATGCCTTGTAGTCGTAGTGACAAGGTGTTTCCTTGTCTTGACGTGAGGCAAGTCATTAGGCCGAGGAGAGATCCTTGGTCTTGACTGTGATACTTGTAATCCTGGAATCAAGGCGGACCCTTGTCAGGATGTAAGGTAAGACATTAGGCCGAGGAGGACCCTCAGTCTTGGCTTTTAGGAGCCTCTAGTCGTTGAGTCAAGGCGGACCCTTGTCAAGACGTAAGGTGTATGTTTCGAAGAGTCGGGGATAAGATCCTCGTCTTCTGGTGTTTGTGTGGGGAGTTGATAGTTGCTTTGCATGTCGGAAGAAACTGCTTTCGTAAAACTGAAACTTGATTACATCGAACTGCAATCCTATCAACTAAAAAGTAAAAGACAGAAAACAAGAAACTAATCTACTGTAAAATAAACTAGACTAGTGATAATATTTTCAGAGATTGTCGAAATGCCATGGATGCTTGAGATCTTTCCCCTCCTTAGTCTTCAATCTGTAGGTCCCTTCTCGAATGACTTGAGTGATGATATAGGGACCTTCCCAATTTAGGGAGAGCTTGTTTTGTTCTGCCTTTCGACCAGTTGCTTCAATTTTTCTAAGTACCCAATCACCTACTTGGAATACTCTTCTGATGACCCTCTTGTCATGATATGCCTTGGTCCTTTGCTTGTAATTCACCATCCTCATCTGTGCAGCTAGTCATTTTTCATCTACCAGGTCAAGGTCTAGGAGCCTATTAACCTTGTTGACTTGCTCATCGTAATGGGAGTTTCTCACAGTAGGGATGGCCATTTCGGCTTGTGCCATAGCCTCGGAACCGAAGGTTAATGCGAATGGGGTTTCCCCGATTGGCCCCCGGGTGGTTGTGCGAACAGCCCATAAGGCTAGGGGAAGTTCGTCCAACCATCTACCCTCGCGTCCTTCAAGATTCTTGGTAAGGGCTGTTAGGACCAGTTTATTGGCGGCTTCTGCTTGGTCGTTGCCTTGAGGTCTGCTAACTGATGATTTTGCATGGCGGACCTTGACTCTTCCCAATTCCATAGTGAATGCAGTAGAGAATTGGAGTCCATGATCAGATACAATTGTGTGTGGAAGGCCAAATCTGCACCAGATGTTGTCGTGGACAAAGTTGATTGCGTTCTCTTCCGTTATCTTGGCTAATGCCTTGGCTTCTATCCACTTGGAAAAGTAATCAACAGCTACTATCACATACTTGCAATTACCATGGGCGGGAGGGAAGGGTCCGATGATGTCGATCCCCCACCTATAAAATGGCCACGTGGGTATCACAAGTGTTTGCTCAACTGCCGGTAGTCTAGGAATGTCAGAGAATCTTTGGCACTTGTCACATTTTCTAACATAGGCGTGCGCGTCCTCCCTTAGGTTTGGCCAATAGCAACCTAGCAATATGATCTTGTCAGCTAAGGTTCTGTCCCCCGGGTGTCCACCGCAAACACCTTCATGTATTTCTGCCAAGAGGTTCTCAATTTCCTTGGGATAGACACACCTTAGCAGGGGCTTCGTGAAAGATCTTCGGTAGAGAACTCCGCTCATCACAACGAACCTTGGGGATCTCTTCTTGATAAGCTTAGCTTGAGCTTCATCTTCTGGGAGTTTCTCCCTCTCAATGTACTCAATGTAGTCATCGATTCAACATCTCCCCTCTCCATCTAGGAGCATGACTTGTAATCTTTCATACGCAGGTTCCTCAGCATAAACTACATATGGACTGGTCTTAGATGTAGACACATCCATGGTTGCTAGTTTAGATAGAACGTCTGCGACTTGATTATCTTCCCTGCCTATTTGCTTGAGTTCAAAAATTCCATCTTCTTTGTCATGTCTAGGACAAGGTCCCTATATTTGGCAAGGGTGGGGTCTTGGGTGTTATACTCTCCCTTTACTTGTTTGACAATGAGTTGGGAGTCACAGAAAGCCGCCACCTTAGTTGCTCCGTAGAAGGAGGCCAACTCAATACCAAATATTAGAGCTTCATATTCAGCTTGATTGTTGGAGGCAGGGAACTTGAAACGGATGGCATCTTGCATGGTGAATTCTCCTCCCGGACTTGCCAGTACGACTCCAGCTCCGCTTCTTTCCTTTGTTGCTGATCCATCCGTGTATAGAATCCAACAGTTGGATGGGAGTTCGGTGGGAGACTTTTCTTCCTTCGGTACATTTTTCTTATGGGAGGTGGGGAGGTGCTCACCCATGAAGGCAGTCTCAACCATGAAGTCAACCAAAGGCTGTGCCAGGAGGGTCTTTCTTGGTTGGTACGTGATATCAAACTCTGTAAGAGCGATGGACCAATTAAGGAGAAGTCCGAAGCCGTCCAACTTATGTAGTAACTTCTTCAGGGGCTCGTTCGTATACACGGTGATAGGATGTGCAGAAAAATAGGCACGTAATTTCCTTAATGCAATAACTAGCACATACGCTATCTTCTCCACATTAAAGTATCTTCTTTCTACGTCGGATAATGCCTTTGACACGTAGTACATAGGTTTCTGAGTTCCTTCACCATTCCTTACTAGGACAGCTGCGACATCATGATCAGAGGCAGCTAGGAAGACATACAGCATCTCACCGGTAGTCGGACTGCTGAGCAAGGGAGGGGAACCCAAGTACTCCTTCAACCGGAGGAATGCCTCAGAGCATTCGGGGGTCTAGGAGAAGCTCTTGGTACCCTTCAATACCTTGAAGAAGGGCAGCAACTTTTCGGCGGATTTGGCGATGAATCTTCTAAGTGCCGCTATTCTTCCATTTAGTCTTTGAATCTCCTTGATGGTGGTAGGTTCCTTCATGTCAATGAGCGCCTTAATTTTTTCAGGGTTGGCCTCTATTCCCCTTTGAGATACCATGAAGCCTAGGAACTTTCCCGCCGTTACTCCAAATACGCAGTTGCTTGGATTCAGCTTCATGTTATTAGCTCGGAGGTTGTTAATTGTCTCTTCCAGGTCAGGAGCGTGACTGCCCTCCTTGGTCTTAATGACCATATCATCAATGTAGGCCTCCATGTTTCGGCCTATTTGCGCGCCAAATACTCGATTCACCATCCGTTGGTACGTGGCACCCACATTCTTGAGCCCAAAAGGCATCATGATGTAACAGTAGTTTCCCCCAGGTGTTTGGAAGGCCGTCTTTTCGATGTCCTCTTCCGCCATTTTTATCTGATGATAGCCTGAATAGGCATCTAGGAAGCTGAGAGTTTGGTGTCCAGCAATGGAGTCAACCAATTTGTCGATTCTGGGAAGAGGATAGCTGTCTTTGGGGCAGGCCTTGTTCAGATCGGTGAAGTCTATACACATACGCCACTTCCCATTTTGCTTCTTCACCATAACCACATTGGTCAACCAAACGGGGTACTTGACTTCACAAACTATTCCGACGCTCAGTAACTTTTGCACCTCTTCCTTAATAGCTTCCTCCTTGTCTCTTGCGAAATTTCTCCTTGTATGCGAGATAGTTTTCGCTAGTGGATCAACTTCTAAACGGTGGAGTGCTATTTCTTCATTGATCCCCCTCATGTCTTCGACTCTCCAGGCAATGACGTCTAGACTGCTTTTTAGGAGGGAGATGATTTTTTCTTTCTCTTCCGGAGATAGCTGGCCCCCAAGTTTGATTTTTTGTTCAGGATAGTCGGGATTGATGACTACCTCTTCCAGCTCATCTACAGGCTCCATTTCAGGACCGTCTCGAAATTCCAGAGATTCAATAATAATTTCTCTAATTCTCCTTCCTTCATTGTCATCAACGTTGAGGCCTTCTTCCTCCATTAGCCCATCAACGTCGGGCAGATCGACCTTCCTCAAGTCATGGTTGGCCCCCGAGTTCTGGCCGTTGACGAGAATGGGATCTTCCTCGGAGATGGACGGAACTATGCCTTGGTCATCTGCAATTTCTTGGACCATAGGCTCTTCCCCATATACAAGTGGAACTATGCCTTGGTCATCTGCAATTTCTAGGACCATGGGCTCTTCCTCATCATCAAGTACCTCACAGATATAGCTCATTCTAGAGCTAGTTTCGGTGGTTTTTTGTGATTTAGAGACCTTGATGTTTTCTTCGGGGGTATCTATCTCCACGGTCTTGGATTTCTTCCTGCTTCTGACGACATGTTCCAAGAAGTCTTTGGGGGTCGCCCTCACACATCCAATTTCGGCGCGAGTGGGAAACTTAACTCGTTGGTGGGGAAGGGAGGCAACCAGCCCAAGTTTGGCTTGACTTGGAATGCCTATGATGGCATGATAATCACTTGTCAAATCCATGACTACAAAACTGACAATAGCCTTGGATCTGTAGGGATGTTCGCCAATTTCAAGTTCTAGCTCCACAGTTCCCTTAGCTCCAACCTTGTGGTTGGTGAATCCTTCCAGCCTTCCATGATAAGGTTCCAGCATGCTGTCTTTCAAGCCCATCTGTTGGAAAGCAGAATAGTACAGAATGTCACGGGAGGCCCCCGTGTCCACAAGTAATCTTTCCGATTCCACATTATCAATCCTACCCTTTATCACCAAGGGTTGTTCTCGGGCAGCACGGCTCCCTGCCAATTCGTTGGGAGAAAAACTGATGACCTCTTCCGCCTTATGAATCCAAGCAGGCACGTGATATACTTTGCTTAGTTCATGGATCTGGTCTCTCAGTTTTCTGGTGGAGGTCACTTCTTCACGGATCACGTGTAATTTGGCTCTAGGAGGCCTACGTTCTCCATCCTCACTTTTGTCATCATCTTCACTTTCCTCTTCATTCCGATTTCGCTTATTGTCTTTTTTCATGACATAGCAGTCTAGCTTTCCCTCGTCAACCCATTTTTGGATTATTTTCTTGAGGGCCCAACAGCCATCAGTGGTGTGCCCGTTGTCCTTGTGGAAATCACAGTATTTGGAAGTGTCACAAGGGTATTTTGGTTTATCACTCAGCGGACGAGGAGGTGGAAGATTTACTAACTGCATGATTTTTGAGATGTGTTTGGTTAGAGGGGTGAACACCTCAGGTTTCTCTGTGCTTCTTGTTCTGTTCTTCCCCTTGGATCCCTTGCCATTCCCATTGTCATTTTGGCGAGTGCCCGTCGCCTCTGGTTCCGCCTTGTCGGATCCCCTTTTCTTGCTCTTGTCCTCAGCCATTGCAATGGCATATGCTACATGGTATAATTCAGACTTGGACTTAGGTTCCCGGGCGGAGAGTTCATAGATGAGGGGACCAGATTTCAATCCAGAGTTGAAACAAACAATGACCTCCCTGTCAGTGAGGCTCTCTTCCACCTGGTCTGCCATTTTGCGGAATCGGTTGTAATAACTGAGGGTGGTTTCCCCCTTTCCTTGCTCGATATTGGCAAGGTCGGTCAATCTCATCTTTCTCCTTCCAGCTGTGGCAAAGTGATTCAAGAACATTCTCCTCATGCCTCTCCAGCTATCGATGCAACCATTTTTCAATTCACGAAACCAGGTCAGGGCTGTTCCGGAGAAGGTGCTCGCGAAAGCTTTACAGAGCATGTCATCAGCTACAGTGAGGAGGTTCATGGTTTGTTCAAAACTTTGCACATGGTCCTTTGTGTCAGTGGTTCCGTTGAACTTTTCAAAATTTGGGACCTTAAAGTGAGGATTAGGTGGTGCAGCTGTTATCCTTAGGGAGAATGGACGAGTTGCCCAGTCAAAGTCATCATCATCAAACTTCTTTCCCATCTCCATCTCCATCTCATCCAGTCTTTGTTTCAACAGTTCCCATTGTCTGGTTTCCACTCCCTTGTCACTGCTAGAGCGGGTGCTTCGTTGGGAGCTACAGGTCGATTTATCTTTGGGACGACCATTCACCCTACTGTGCTCCCCGTCGTTTTGATGGCTGTCACGCCGTTTAGATTGTGCTTTATCACGTCTTGGTTCTAACTCTTGGCCATCAAGTATCATTCTGTATGGTTTAGGTGTCCTTGGCCGAGCAAACCACGAGCACGGGGACAAGGAGAATCAGGACGAGGTCGACGTGGTCGAGGAGACCTGGGACGCCAATGTGCCATGACGAGACGAGGGGGTGACATACGCTTGGTTAGACTAAGTCTCGTTCTCAGGTCCCGTGAGTTCACTTCCTCTTCCCTGGGAGTTAACTGGCTTCTCAGGTCCACTACCTAGTCTTTCTTCTGGCTGGTATGCCGAGGACGGGGAGGTTCTCGGAGGGCCTGCTTTGGTAGTTCAGCGGGTTCGAGGGGAGGACCTCGTCGCTCACCTCGTCGTTCACCTTGCTCCCTTCCACGAGAGTTTCCCATCGACGGCAGCATGAACTCAGCCATGGAATTGTCAGGATCCATTTGCAATAGGGCAGCCTGTGTCTCATACATCCTTTGCAACGTCTCCATTTGCCTATGCAGCAAAGTGCGTCGGTCAACGGTCTGAGTACCTTCTGCTTGGCCGTCATCGGCCTTCTTCGTCATCTTCCTTCTCACTCGTTTCTGACGACGACGAGTAGGATGAGGAAGGTTAGCTCCCTCTCCCTCGACATTCGCCTGACCCATGGAACGAAGAGTCATGGCGAGGGAGGGGGGCCATCTGGCTGAGGTGGAGGCGGAGGAGGAGGTAGTACCTCGGCATCCTGGTTAACCCCATTCACTTGGGTTTGTTCCTCAGCAGTAACACTTGTAAACTGTCCGTCCATTGCGAGTCAATAGCAAATTAACAATTAAGCGAATTTCCCAAAAATCACGATTTCCAACCAAATTCAAAGCAGAATTTGATGCAAACTAAGAAACGGCAATTTTGCAATTTTGACAACGCCAAATTTTCCGGCCAAAATTGGGGCAAAATTCCACGCTAAAACGATTCCAAACAAAATCTGGGCAAATTCCGGCCGAATCAAGAACAAACAGAATCGGAGCAGATTTTCCGTTCCAATCAACAACAAATTCAGCAAAAATCTGGCTTCAATGTGAGCTTTTTCCAGGCCAAACAAAGGGTGTTTGAATCGATTTCTCGGCAATGGAACCAATTGATGATGCCAAAATCGTCAAATCAACCCAAATCCAAGCGTTCGGATGCTTCGGAGATTGCAAGGCCTGAAAATAAGAGAAAACACGTAAACTAAGCCGGGGCGAGTCCGGCTAAAGGCCCTCCGGCGTGAGAGTAAGTTCACGGTTTGTACGTAAGTGAATGAACGCTCGCCCGAAATTTATCATTTTTCTTGATTTTTCCTTTTTTTTAGAAAAAGGGGTATATTGTAATGATAAGCTTTTGAAAACTTCGGTTTTGGGAGTCGCCACGCCGTTTTTAAAGGAAAACATTGAAAAACCTATTTTAAGAGTATTTTGGGTTCGGGAGTCTGGTTACGTGTTTGGGAAGAACTAGAGAGTTCACCCAACACGCCTCTTTCGAGACTTTCAATCAACGTTGGACAATTTTGGACATTCAAAGTGTGTGTGCAAGGTGTGTCGATGAGCAAAGCATGCGAATTTTGACATTTCATTGATAATATCAAGACTGAGTACAACTTGTGAGCCATGACAGGGGGCCACACCCTTTTACATATTATGATTGTCATAACAAGGCAGAAGGTAAGACAATCTGCCTAGAGAGCTTTGATGTCGTCCGACACAGGACCTCCTAGGAAGAGGGTGTCGCACGACATGATACCTCTTGGTCAGATTGTCTTTTGCAATGACCAAGCTATTTCTGGAACAGGAATGACATTTATTTAACTCATTCAAGACACTATTTGAAGGTCTAAGCCCAGTTTGGGATTGACGGGAGTGGACAAAGTCACGATAGACTTTGTATGATACGGATGTCACATGACATGGAACATCCGAGGTTATTCATGTCATGTGGCAAACCGCCTCCAATAAATCGCACCTAAACAGATCATAGGCACTCCAAATAGTGGCTTATGAGCCACGTAAATGCTTAGGTAAGCTTTGAGTTACAAAAGGAGTAACTGGACGGATCGAAGTCCAAGAATGGCTTTGACTGCCTTACGGGATCTCCATGTCGTATGACACGGGATCTCCGTGGAGTCTGTGCCGTCCGACAGGATAGGCCATTTCTGTGCCCTTGATCTGTTTGATTCCCTTTGCTTCTCAAGGCAAACTAAGCACCTTTATTAACTGTAAGCAGTATTAAAATAGTAATATAGGAGTATTATGGGAGGATCACATGGCTTTAGTGACCAAATGTGATGAATCACATATTTTTTGCCACTTTGAAGTAGCCATCTCCTCCTAACTCGATGCAAATGCGTAAAGATTGAATCTTTATTGATCCTAAGATGACCAAATGTCCAGATCTGAGGTGGGGAGAAGTGAATATTGAAGATTCACTTCTCCACCACCTTTATCATGCAAAAATCCCAATTTCTACATAATATTAAAGCAAGTAAGCATGCAATGTATTATAAATGTATTAAAGACTTTATTCAAAGAGGGAGAAGGGTTTAGTGGCTACCTATTGTAGTTCACAAGGTGAGATCACCAGTAGTATGGTGTCCACCCCTTCTACACACCAACAAAGGGAGCTTCTTTGGATCTTGACCTTGAAGTGTGTGTGTGTGAGGAGGGAGGTGAGCGTGTGTGTATGAGAGAGAGAGGGAGACTCTATTTGGACAGAGTTTTCCCTATGTTACTGGTATCCTCCCTCTATTCACTCCAAGTCCTCCAAAATGATCAGCCATGCCTTGTATTTATAGGCAGGCTGATGGGAAGGCCTTTGTCGTCTGACAGGGGCAGTTAAACCGCCTTAATGTCCCATGTCGGACGACAGCGTACATCTTTTGGCCATGTTGGGCCGAATGCTGTGAGCCCAATGGGTTGGATGAAATTTGAATGGATATTTGGACTTTATATGCTTCTTTAGCAATTATGCAAGCCCAAAATAAATTTAAAGTGGATCCAAAACATGAGTTCGGATCGGGGACTCATAGAGCCCCTCGGCGACGTCACTTCCACGGGAAGTGGGGTCGTCGACACAATGAGAATCCCGAGCCGAACACGAACGGCGGGAAAAGAGATGACCAAGATGGTCAAGTGGCTGGACCTCTTATGAAGAGGATTCCTACGTATCCCGTGGGGGAATCAAGCCGAATCGTAGTTCGTTAAAGATGGACGTGCCAAATGAAAGGCTACGGGCTTTGTACCCGAGATTGACTGTTCCAAGGGGAGTCACCCCGAAGGTGGTTGTTTATACCTGATATTGACTGTTCCAAGGGGAGTCACCCCGAAGGTGGGTGTTTATACCCGATATTGACTGTTCCAAGGGGAGTCACCCCGAAGATGGGCGTTTATACCCGGGATTTGACTATTTCAAGGGGAGTCACCCCGAAGATGCGACTTTTTTCTTTAGGAGTCACCCGCGAATTTGACTGTTTTTCTTTGGGAAGTCACCCGCGAATTTGACTGTTTTTGGTGGGGAGTCACCCCGAAGATGTGACTTTTTTCTTTGGGAGTCACCCGCGAATTTGACTGTTTTTCTTTGGGAAGTCACCCGCGAATTTGACTGTTTTTGGTGGGGAGTCACCCCGAAGATGTGACTTTTTTCTTTGGGAGTCACCCGCGAATTTGACTGTTTTTCTTTGGGAAGTCACCCGCGAATTTGACTATTTTTGGTGGGGAGTCACCTCGAAGATGTGACTTTTTTCTTTGGGAGTCACCCGCGAATTTGACTGTTTTTCTTTGGGAAGTCACCCGCGAATTTGACTGTTTTTGGTGGGGAGTCACCCCGAAGATGTGACTTTTTTTCTTTGGGAGTCACCCGCGAATTTGACTATTTTTCTTTGGGAAGTCACCCGCGAATTTGACTGTTTTTGGTGGGGAGTCACCCCGAAGATGTGACTTTTTTCTTTGGGAGTCACCCGCGAATTTGATCCGTTTTTCTTTGGGAAGTCACCCGCGAATTTGATTTGTTTTTGGTGGGGAGTCACCCGAAGATGTGACTTTTCCTTTGGGAGTCACCCGCGAATTTGACTGTTTTTCTTTGGGAAGTCACCCGCGAATTTGACTGTTTTTGGTGGGGAGTCACCCCGAAGATGTGACTTTTTTCTTTGGGAGTCACCCGCGAATTTGACTGTTTTCTTTGGGAGTCACCCGCGAATTCGACTGTTTTGATGGGGAGTCACCCCGATGATTTGACTATTTTTATTTGGGAAGTCACCCGCGAATTTGATCAAGCTTTTGTGGGGAGTCACCCCGCGATTTTGACTTTTCTTTCGGGAGTCACCCGCGAATTGATCGTTTTTTCTTTGGGAAGTCACCCTTTGGTGGTGGGGAGTCACCCCGAGGATTTGACTTTTTTTCTTTGGGAGTCACCCGCGAATTTGACTGTTTTTTCTTTGGGAAGTCACCCGCGAATTTGACTGTTTTTGGTGGGGAGTCACCCCGAGGATGGGCGTTTGTACCCTGATATTTACTGTTCCAAGGGGAGTCACCCCGATGATTTGTATTGAGTGGGAAATCTATACGGTCTTTCCGGACCGGGTAGTTTATGGTCATTCCGGGCCAATTTCAGTATTTGGAAACTGTACGATTTTCCGGATCGGGTAGTTTATGGCCATTCCGGGCCATTTTCTGTGTTGGAAACTGTATGGTTTTCCGGACCGGGTAGTTTATGGCCATTCCGGGCCAATTTCTGTGTTTGGAAACTGTACGGTTTTCCGGACCGGGTAGTTTATGGCCATTTCGGGCCATTTTCTATGTTGGAAACTGTACGGTTTTCCGGACTGGCTAGTTTATGGCCATTCCGAGCCATTTTCTGTGATGACCAAGAGAGGTGGGCATTTGAACCCAAATGAATTGATGAATTTTGATGATGGACAGCCAAGATAGGCTGACAGAATTGATTAGGGGCAAAAGGGGAAAATCACCCTTCTGTACCATGGTTTTCGTCCGACAGGGGGAGTCTCCAAGGCAGTTTTAATTAAAACAGCAGGTCGTAAGACAGACCCTAAAAACCCCATTGTCGCCGAGAACAGAAAGAGAAAGGGAGAGAAAAAATTCGAAATTTCTTCCCTCAACTTGATTTAAATCAAAGAATTTGATAACGCCTCCGCGAGCCGAATCGAGAAGGAATGTGCAACAAGTCTTGTCCGAGAGAAGGAAGCTTGTAGATCGGAACAAGCGGAAGAAATTCCCTGAGGGACACGGGCTTTACCCGGGTCTTGACTTTCATACTTCCACTATGGAGCAGAAGGGGGTAAGTATTTTTTTAAAAGATTAACCCTTTTTGAAATTTGATTTCTAGGGTTTGAGATTGAAATTGGGGGAAATCGCACCCAAAAAGGAATTGCATGCTTGGCATGGAATGTATGATTTTGAAAAAAATTTCTTTTTTTTGTTTTTTCTTCTTTTGAAAGAATGTGGTGATTTTTTTGAAAATGCACCTGAATGAATGCACATATTGTGATGAGTATGCTTTTGATACCTGTGCTGTGCTTACCTGCAGACTTTGCGGACCAAGGGGTCCCCTGAGGCGATTGCGACCATCTGGGGTCTTATTCCCGGTTCCTCTAACTGCTTGACAAATTCCAAGGACTCGGTATTCGCCGGTCTTGGACCATTTTTCATGTACTGTTGGAGACTTTGGAGACACGGCTCAGAGCGTGGAGCCGGTGCGAGCTTTTAGACGCTTACGGTGGGACTCTACCCACACTTTCCATCTATCTGGGGGAGTCAACCATCACCCCATATGACTTTACCGCCATCACCGGGTCTCAGCGGTTACTGGACAGCCCATCTTTTACGAGGACCCCGGCGTGCCGAGCCTGGACGCCATTAGAGCTTTGACCGGCATGACCTTTCGCCCGAAGGGCAATGGGGTTCCGTCGCGGACTTGCACTCGCTTTGACCCATCGTTGTCGTCTTTCCGCCGAGGATGTCGCACGTTATCGCTGAGCAGATTGGCTAGAGCCTTTGTATGGGCGGGTTTTCGACACCCAATTTCGTAATGCTTCTACGACGGCATTGACCCTTCGCTTGAGCCTTTTAGAGATTGGAGCCAGGTGTCCACTTTTTCTTGGGGAGAGGCTGGTTTGGCCCTGTGTGTACAGAGGCTGGATGAGGTGAGCGAGGCGGTGTGACCTCTTGATTTTTATCGATCGTGGCCCGGAGGTATGTCCTATGCTTTTTCGCAACTTGACTACCGCATTTGACTTTTTCGTCTTTTATTTTTATCGTTGTTGCACACCGAAAGCTTTCTATCTTTTGGATTTCAAATGTGTGGGCTTATGAGGTGTTTGGTCATTACGCCTGGACCGTGCCCGAGAGGATTGCGCATCCGTTCCGCTATTCGCCGTTGGACTTTTGGAGCGAGGGAGAGTCGAAAGGTGGACGGGGTGAAGCCCCGTAAGACGGCCTGCTACCATGACATCATGATTACTTTGAGGGGTACCCCTGTTGGGGTGAGACATTTCCCTTGGCATGGTAGGTATGGCGAGGATGTGGTCGGTCTGGCCGCCCGGTGACCGTGACGAGGAGGCTATTGATTGGCCCGGGAGGGAGATGCCCTTTATTTGGGGGAGAGAGTTCTCAGAGGCGACATGGTTATGGCGCCTGTCTCCCGTGTCCTCATGATCCTCCCGCGGGATATGGCATATCCGGGCCTTTCGCCTAACTTGGAGCGGGCCGGCAGAGCATTGCCGCCGAGCTTTCACGGGATTATGCCCGCTGCCTTCACCCGATTGGTGACTCGTGCTGTTTACGCCAGAGGGCAAATGGGATGCAGATACCGGCACCTCCCCGCTTTTTTGAGTATGAGGTCGAGGGTAGTATTCGCCGCTCCTCTCATGTCCGAGACTCACCCGCACTGCGTCGCCCGCGGGACCACCTCTCGTGAGCAATCCTTTCTTTTCGATTCGTTCAAGCTTTTAACTGCCTCTCGTATTGATTGCTTCGACCGCCTTCTGCTTTTCATTGAACAGTTCCAGCCAAGACGTTCAGACGGTGGCGAAGGCGCCACCGTGTCAGCAAAGATGCCGCGCCGCTGCAGAGGAGCGCGGAGCATTGGAAGGGGAGGTGTAGCTCTCAGCCTGGTGACGTTGTGCCTCCGAAGAAGAGGCCTAGGCCGGCTTTGGCTCCTTCTAGCTCACAGGCGGGCGGGTCTAGTCAGCAGCCCCAGCCTGATGGTGATGATGGCGAGGATGATCCCTACCAGCCTCCTTACTCTACCGTGCCTGAGTGGCATGGGTATTATGCCGAGCTCACTGGGCCCAAGACGAGGATGATGATTCGATGGCGAGATCCATGAGGCGCCGAAGGGTGGCGATGATGGCCAGGAGCAGAGCGGCTCCGAGGAGGAGGTGGGCAGCGTCCAGGATGACGACAGCTCCGAGGAAGGTGAGGAGGACGATTCCGGCGACGACTCCGAGTCGGAGTGATCACGATGGTCCCCTTTTGCCATGCTTTGACTCTTTTTTAGGGAGAGAGGATAAATGCATGCACTTTTTGTTCTTTTGATTGTATAAACAAGTATTTTATTGTTTTTGTACTTTGACAAATACAATGTTTGTTTATTTATATATTTGTGAGCTCATATGCACGAGTTCGTCCCAAGAAAGGCACAAAATAGTGGCTTTTGGTTTGATTGGGTGTTTTTGCGGTTTTTGTACGCATTGGGTGACATTTATGTGTCTGTGGGTGTGTTGAATGTGTCGGATCCTCTCCCGTGGGCTTGATGAGCGAGGGGAGTGTTTATGTATGCTTTTATGGTGCTTTGGACAGGTTTGGGTGGTTTCTTGAGCAAGCATTGGGTTGCTTGGGGTTGTCAGCTGCACTTCAGGTGATCTCGATGGATCTTCTCCATGTCGTCCGACACAGGACTTCATGGAGCCTTCATGTCGCACGACAAAGAGAGTCTGGGAGACAGGTTTCTTGATCAGCAATCCCCAACACTTTATAAAAGGCAGATTCGTGAACAACTCATTTCAGCAGTCACAGCAGGCTTCAAACTTGCCTTCCACCTCAAAATTAGCCCCAAGATTCGATCTTTGGCTCAAAATGGAACATTATGATGACAGATCTAAGACCAAAGAGTGTCAATTCCATTCCGATCTCATGACCGACCCACCATCATCGTAGCAACAATAGGAGGATCATCGACCAACGATATGGGCCGAGATGCATCCGGGCATTAAAGGAGGGCGGTTGATTGAACCTTCTCTCGGCTGCATCCAGGTACTGGGATTGCGAGAGACATGTCTTTACCCTCTCGTATAATGATCTCACACCCACCATTGAGGAGTTCCGGGCGCTGACTGGGGGAGCTGAGCTTAGAGATGCGGTCTTTCCCCGCGATCCACGACCCTTGACCGAGCAGTTGGCCGATTTCTCCGAACAGGTGACTGATCTTATTCTCGACCTGTCCTTTGTTGACCTGGCCCAGATAGCCCGATTGGCTGTATCACATCCGGAACTGTTTGACCCATCCACAATGCCTACGGATATTTTCATGCCGATTATGATCTCCCGTACATGCTTTTGTGAGTACGACGGGTATGCTGCTTATCGCTGGGAGTCGTTAGACGATGCGGGTTCTCGAGGCACCACATTGGCCGCTACTCGACCCGAACTGGGAGAGACATAGTTCCCATTTTGCTGGCAGAGACATACCTAGCAAGAATCCCGATATGATTGGTACTGCAAAAGTGATCCTGAGGTTAATCTGACCAAGACTGAATCCACCTTGTGACATGGTGAGGAACCCGATGCGGACCCCAAAGATGACTAAAGAAGCCCCAGTCTAAAGAAACGGCTTGGCAAAGCCCCAACCTTGAAGAGTTTCAAGGCAGCCCTAATGCGAATTGTAGCAGGAGAGGGAAAACCTATCCTTTCGTACTTACTTTCTTATTTCCTTTAGTTACTCAGTCAACCTTAAGAAGATGTGTACGAAGAGAATTTTAGAAATTTATACATGCGGGGGCATATTTTTCGAATGGTGGGAATAGATCCCTATTTTGTGTTATTTTGATGGTCTCCTTTGACGTAGGCACAAAACTCGCTTTGGGTTTGACTCTTTTGAGAGAGTATGAGTGTGGAAAGGTTTGTAAAAGTGTATGGAAGCCCCTGCTGACAGAAAATCAGTGTTTAGCACTATTTTTCCTAAGATGTAGAAGAAGAAGACTTGTCAAGACATCTGAAAACTTGTTTTATTTACAATGATCACAAGATTGCTTAAAACCCTTTATTAATGTTCGGGTTATTCAACCACTAATCTCGATATGAACAAATATTTTGATTAATCATGAGGAGAAAGTCAACCAATGTCGCGGATCAAGGTTGGCTGGGTGTGAAAGAAAAGTTTGTGTACAGGGAGGTCATTGATGAGACCGGGTTTTCTGGAATTTGAATATGCTTATGACCGGACCATTTCTGGTTGCCTACGTTCCCCTCATTGTGAGGAGCTCAGGTCGTCGTAGTTCGGCCTCGGCTGAACTGTGTTTGGTTTTAGGAAATGGGATTTGAACATTTGTGGTTCCTTTGGTGGAAAGGCTTGGATGAGACGGTTGGATGGTGAGGCGTGGGCCTCGGGATGATTCCTTGACCAAGTCATTTTTGGACGGCTGCTTCAATTGCTTCCTGATTTTCGTCTTTTACTGGGGAAGAAATAATTGGCATATGCATAAAGGCTTTGCTTTGACCGCTCCATTGTTATCAACAACATCCGTTCTTCGAGCTTTGATTTTGCCCATCTGTCAAGCTTCTGATTGGCGGTGCTGGGTCCTTGGCCTCATTTTTTTTTTATATGTGCAACCCTGTTTTTTGCCTAGACTGTCCCTTTCAGGGTTTTCAGCCTAGCTGGGTATTACTCTTTTTGCACTTTTTTTTTTTAGGCAAACTCCTAGGTTGTTGTCGACATGGTGTCAGTCTTTCGAGGCTGAGTGGCCTTTCGTTGTCCCTTGACGTTGCCGCCGTCGTTGACTTGGTTAAGGTGATGGTGAGGCTTGACAAAGGCTTTTATGAGGTAAGGAAAGTGTATAGGGAGAGCATTGGTTGACTTTCTCACACCGATTAATCGGAACGTTAATTATTTCAAGAGATTATTTGTTGAGCAATGCAAGTGATCATATAAAACAAAACCATTTCATTAAATGTAATGTAGGTGTGCAAATCATGTCTTAAGTCTAGCAAGAAAAGAAAAAGACTCTTTTATAGAAGATTTAAGATCAACTACAAATGTCCGAGGAGGACTTGATTGAAAGAGAAAAGTACTAGAACCTACGAAGGTTGACTGAGAGACTATTTTATTTCTTGATCTCGCTCAAGGATAGGTAACCCCTAGCCTAGCTACTCTTTCTTGGTTGGTTTGCCGTAACACTTGAGCTTTCCATTTTACGTTGACTTCGGGATCCCGGCACCGAGGCGGTGATTAGTTACGTGCCCATGACTGCGGTGGAAGTGGAGGGACTTGAGGCCATGGGGCAGCTGGAGCAAGTACAAGTTGTCCAAAGAAACGGGTCAGAAAAGTCACGGGGACGAACTTTGATGACTGAGCATATTGCTGGAAGGAAGTGGACCTGGGAGGACTTTGAGGGATATTGGGATCTGTTTGGGAGGATTCAGGGCTGCGCTGGTTGTTCTAAGTGAAAGGGGTTGTGGATATTGCGGGATCTGATCCTGGAAAATCTGGTTTCCTGACATGCGATACCTACTCTTCTGCTGATTGGACTGACCATGAGGAGCAACAAACTGACCACCAAAAGCTGGGTTGGCACCACTGCTAGGAGGGACATTCAAAACGACGTTCGGCCCCACGTTCTGATTTTGGTCCGGCCCTACACCTTGACTGACATTCTGACTCTGAGCTGGATCAACACCCGCATTCGGACCCAAACCTGCTGACGCTTGCGAATCTGCCATCTCTGAGACTGCTAGAAATGAATCCCTGACCAGAGAGAAACTGGTTAATCGACCACCCGAAACTCTGACCCAATGCTTGCTCGCTATAAGGGGGAGAGAGCGGTTTTAGGTGGGGGAGAGAGCGGTTTTAGGTAGGGGAGAGGATAGGCTTAGGACGGACTCATGCATATGCTCTTTTGTTTTGTTTTTTTTTATATTTTTTGATATTTGTTTATATATATTTTTATATATTTTTTTGTTTTTTTTTAAAAAAAATGATTTTTATTGACCCTAGGAATGGTTGGAAAAGGGGGAAACCTTCTTTTTCGCATTCTACGCTATTCCTGGATCAGTGGGTTCCATCACTACGTCTATAGACCCCCTGTATTCCACCTGTATTGCACCTCCGGGACGGACAATCCCGGCAGAGGTCCTATAGGGCACGTGGAACCCACCAATCGAAAGGGAGAACGAACCTATGGGCATGCGAGCCAAAACAAGTCAAACTCGGGGTTTTCAAAACCAAGTCCAAGTCAACGTCTAAACTCGGGAGGAGAGAGGGTCAAAAGTACGTTTGATTGTACGAGACCGCAATTTGCAGGTAAAACCCTGGAAGAATTGGGCATGACCTCTCCTCATTTCGAGTTGAAAAATTTGGCATGGCCTCTCGTCACTTGGTGGCGAAATTTCGGCATAATTCTTGTTAGTATGCGTTAAGAAGTCGACATGGTCCCGCGTTGACACATGTCGAAAACGCGTCATGGCTTCTTATGAAGCCAAGCCGAGAAATCAATATGTACCTACGTCGAGATATGTAGAGATCTTAACGTGTACTTACGCTTGAATTATGTCGTGATTCCGACACGAAGAGGGAAAGTATGCCAAGATTTTTGGAGACGATGCATGACTCGGACTTTGTGAGAAAGTTTTGAAAACCGAGTTTAAAATGTTTTGAAAAGCATTGGCCAAAAACCAACCGGTCACGGTAGAAAGTGTGTCACGGACAAGTGTTGGCTGACTCACTGGCTAGGAGGACTTTAGGCGCTCAAACGTCAGCGAAACACGTCGCTTTCCGCGATGCCGTCCGTACACTCCCGGGTTCTAACTCTATGTGCAGGTAGCGTGCGAGTAGTGTGAAGGTATTTTCTAGGAAAATATTTTTTTGCTTTTTTGTAAAAGATTTTTTTATGCAATATGCAAAAAAACAAGAGAATGAGTCAAAGCATGACAAAAGGGGACTGCCTCAAATGTCAGAATTTACCAGTAGCTGTAGTCCAGCGTCATCCTGCCCTGTTCTGATCAACGGGAAAAGCAAATTGCAAAGGGGGAAGCCCCGGCTCCCAATAGTGCCACATACCAAAGCATAGAAGCATAAAAGCATGGAAAGGTGCATTTGAGCACACAAAATGATACAAATGAACACACAAGGTGAATGTCGAAATTGTCCAAGTTGATTTAAAGAAAGTTAGACCCTCTTAAGAAAAACTTTTCTCTTTTTCAGAAAATTGAAGAATGATACCGGTACGTGGGATTGTTAGACCACCATTTATCCCAAGCCCCGGGTTAGGGAGCGATACAGGAAGGTTAGTGGTTTCCACCTATATACCGAGTACCATCTTCATTTCTTTTTTTTTAAAAAAAAGTTTATCAATGTATTCCCCAGCGGAGTCGCCACTGAATGAACGCTCGCCCGAAATTTATCATTTTTCTTGATTTTTCCTTTTTTTTTAGAAAAAGGGGGTATATTGTAATGATAAGCTTTTGAAAACTTCGGTTTTGGGAGTCGCCACGCCGTTTTTAAAGGAAAACATTGAAAAACCTATTTTAAGAGTATTTTGGGTTCGGGAGTCTGGTTACGTGTTTGGGAAGAACTAGAGAGTTCACCCAACACGCCTCTTTCGAGACTTTCAATCAACGTTGGACAATTTTGGACATTCAAAGTGTGTGTGCAAGGTGTGTCGATGAGCAAAGCATGCGAATTTTGACATTTCATTGATAATATCAAGACTGAGTACAACTTGTGAGCCATGACAGGGGGCCACACCCTTTTACATATTATGATTGTCATAACAAGGCAGAAGGTAAGACAATCTGCCCAGAGAGCTTTGATGTCGTCCGACACAGGACCTCCTAGGAAGAGGGTGTCGCACGACATGATACCTCTTGGTCAGATTGTCTTTTACAATGACCAAGCTATTTCTGGAACAGGAATGACATTTATTTAACTCATTCAAGACACTATTTGAAGGTCTAAGCCCAGTTTGGGATTGACGGGAGTGGACAAAGTCACGATAGACTTTGTATGATACGGATGTCACATGACATGGAACATCCGAGGTTATTCATGTCATGTGGCAAACCGCCTCCAATAAATCGCACCCAAACAGATCATAGGCACCCAAATAGTGGCTTATGAGCCACAGAAATGCTTAGGTAAGCTTTGAGTTACAAAAGGAGTAATCTGGACATATCTGAAGTCCAAGAATGGCTTTACAGCCTTCTGGGATCTCCATGTCGTATGACACAGGATCTCCATGGAGTCCTGTGTCGTCCGACAGGGATAGGCCATTTCTGTGCCCTTCAGTCTGTTTGATTCCCCTTTGCTTCTCAAGGCAAACTAAGCACCTTTATTAACTGTAAGCAGTATTAAAATAGTAATATAGGAGTATTATGGGAGGATCACATGGCTTTAGTGACCAAATGTGATGAATCACATATTTTTGGCCACTTTGAAGTAGCCATCTCCTCCTAACTCGATGCAAATGCGTAAAGATTGAATCTTTATTGATCCTAAGATGACCAAATGTCCAGATCTGAGGTGGGGAGAAGTGAATATTGAAGATTCACTTCTCCACCACCTTTATCATGCAAAAATCCCAATTTCTACATAATATTAAAGCAAGTAAGCATGCAATGTATTATAAATGTATTAAAGACTTTATTCAAAGAGGGAGAAGGGTTTAGTGGCTACCTATTGTAGTCCACAAGGTGAGATCACCAGTAGTATGGTGTCCACCCCTTCTACACACCAACAAAGGGAGCTTCTTTGGATCTTGACCTTGAAGTGTGTGTGTGTGAGGAGGGAGGTGAGCATGTGTGTATGAGAGAGATAGGGAGACTCTATTTGGACAGAGTTTTCCCTATGTTACTGGTATCCTCCCTCTATTCACTCCAAGTCCTCCAAAATGATCAGCCATGCCTTGTATTTATAGGCAGGCTGATGGGAAGGCCTTTGTTGTCCAACAGGGGCAGTTAAACCGCCTTAATGTCCCATGTCGGACGACAGCGTACATCTTTTGGCCATGTTGGGCCGAATGCTGCGAGCCCAATGGGTTGGATGAAATTTGAATGGATATTTGGACTTTATTTGCTTCTTTAGCAATTAAGCAAGCCCAAAATCAATTTAAAGTGGATCCAAAACATGAGTTCGGATCGGGGTACTCACAGTAAGAAACTAAATTGACAGAGTTTCTGTATTGTAAAAAGTAACGTACCAAATAATGAGCCATGCGACTTGTATTTATAGAGATGGATTGATAGAATCCATGTTGAAGTGAACTTGTAAAGAGATAAGACATAATCCTAAGAGAATTATATCTGTTAAGGAGTCATTGTTTGACTTGAATTGGTGTTGGTTGTTACAATCCTGATTGGATCATAACTGTTGAATCCTTGTTTGAATAGGATTGTACGATCTGCTAGCCGAAACACCGAGGAGCATGAATGTTTTATCTCGGCCTTGGTATATAAGCCGGGATAAATGATTCTGTCTCCTCGTCATTTGATGATTGGCCGACATGTGAATATGCCGGGATAAATGATTCTGTCTCCTCGTCATTTCGTGATATGCCGAGGTAAGAACTTTTCTCTCCTCGTCACTTGTGATATCTCGGAGTATGATGAGCAAAGTATGAAGAGCACGTTGTTGATGTAAGGCCGAGATGAATGCTCCTCGGCATACGAGGAAGGTACCTCGGCCCTAACACTTGGTATATTGGAGTATGTTAATGGCCCAATCCATTTGAGCCCAACTCGAGCAAGCCCATGTTCGTATCTCGGTTTATACTGTTCACTGCCTTCAAATCAATCTAACCAATTAATTTACTTATTTGTATTGTTTTTTGTTATAAGTTTTTCTTTCTTTTTTTTCTAGGTCTTTTTAAATAACTTTTTAATCATACCAATATGAGTAAGTTAAAAAGTAAATTGGTGCTTTAAAATAATTCTATTTAATTATACTAATAAAAGTACACTAAATTTAATTTAATTTATTTATTCTTTTTTTTTAATTGTTTGAAAATGAATGTGTTATTTTTTTCTAAAACTTTGTCTCTAGATATTTTTTCAACCAAATTTATAGTGCTATATATTCATTGTATACTACAAAATTAAAAGTTTAAAAAAAGAATAAAAATATTTATATATTTTAGTCATTGGTTTCTATAAAAATATATTTTTTTAGAATGTTCTAAAAGTAAAAAAATATATACCTATTTTCAGATGGAGAGTATTTATTTACTTTTATTCATATTAAAAATATTGTTTAGAAGAGTATAAAAAATAAATGAAAATTGAAATATTTACCAAATAATCGTTATAAAACATTACTTTTATATATTTACATACAAGATATTGTTTAATTTAATTTTATTAATTGATTAAAAAGAATTATTTTATAGATCAATAAAATTAAAATTTCATTCACCTCTATTATTATGAATAAGAATAGTTATTTGAAAAGATCAAGAAAATTAAAATATAATATAATTTTATTATTGTGATTAAAAATAATTATTTGAAAATACCAAGAAGATAATATTAAAATTGAACTAGATTTTATCAACATGATTAAAAATAATTATTTGTAGAGACAAAAAAAAACTTTCAGTAAAAAACCATAAAAATAAGTAAATAAATAGTTAAAGGGGATTTGAAAGGCAATTGTGTCAAACATTGATTAAGTTCAAAATGCATTAATGAATATAATGAATAATCAAATAATGTAGTGACAATAGCTATTTCTTTTTAAATATTCAAATAGTATACATGCTCAAAAATACCTCGAAATCAGAAGGTGAAATCAGGAACCGAAATCCGCTAGAACCGTAACTGGCGGTTTCACGGTTCTAATACAGATCCACCATTTTCAGAACCGGGAACTAACGGTTCTGGAATCGGGAACCGTGAACCGTGAAACTCGTGACTTTGAGACCACGTAACAGCTAATTTTTTGTTATGATTTAGTTAATAAACTAACTAAATTCATTAAAAAAACTAACTAAATTTGTTAAAAAAAACTAACATTTTCTTATAAAATCTGTCATTTTAAATGAATTTTATAACAAATCTAATGGATTATGAAGTTCTATTAATTATTTATCTATTTTCAGTCACCACTACTAAAAATCATATTTATTGAGACGGGAAAAGGTCTCATTAAGTTGCCTAAAATAGGATCTAGTACCGTCCCTGTTTGAATTAGGATAAAACAGGGACAAATAGGGGCCTCAATAAGTGGGTGTCACAAATGTTTTAGAGACGGCAATTACCGTCCCTGACATAAATATTACATGTTAAAACAGGAACCATTAGAAAATGATGTCCCAAATTAGGGACTATTAGAGAATTGCTGTCTCAAAAGAGAGAGCATTATAGAATTGCCGTCTCAAATTTGTATAAACAGAAACTATTGTTAATTTCTGTCCCAAGCAAAGTGTCTCTAAAAGACATATTTCTTGTAGTGCACATTGCATTTTAAAAAATATATAAAAATAATTAAAAGTAATAAATAAATGGAAACTGTCAGAACCGTGAAAGCAGACCCGGGAACCGGCGGTTGGAACCGTAAATCGTGAACTAAAATTACACGGTTCGAATACAGTTTCCTTTTTCACACAATCGGGAATCGGCAGTTCGAAATCGGGAACCGTACCCGAATGAGCACATCACATTAAAGTACTTATCATGGGATTTTTAACACTTCACATTGACACTTATTAACAAGTCTAAAAATTATCAGTTAATTTGTTTAGACATAATAATTTGAATATTTATAACTAACACTTTCTAATATTTAAATTGCCTCTTTAAACATTTGCTAATAAAATAATAATTTAGTTACTTATAATTGTAAACATGAATAACTAACGCATTTAACATTCAAAAAATTAGCACTTAGGAAAAACTCATTTTTCCTATATGTTTTTTGTTTCTCTATTTTTACTTAGTATGTAAAACCTCATAAAAATCACCAATTGTTTAAGCTTTTAAAGGTAATACTAAAGTTATAAAAAAATCATAAAATTTGGTTCACTAAATAATGTGTTATGATTTTGTTGATGCTTTTAATTTGTTTAGACATAAGAGTTTGAATATTTATAACTGACACTTTTTAATACTTGAACTGCAAATTTAAACACTTATTAAAAAATAATAACTTAATTGTTTACGAATGTAAACATGAATAATTGACGTATCTATAAATATATAAAAGGAAGATAGTTGCAAATTTTCGCAAAAATAAGGGCATTTTCGTAAGAGTCTCATGCAGCTCATTATTAAGGGTATTTTCGTAAATGCATAATTCATGAAATGGAAAAATGAAAATTGGATAAGTCTGAATGAGTCAAATTTGCATGCAATTCTATTGGGCATGAGAGAGGTGCACGGTTTAAGAGAAACAAATTTGAAATTCAAATTCTCTCTCTATCCTATTTACTCTCTCTATTCCTTCTCTCCTCATTCTCTGTAAATATTTAAAAAACACACACAGACACACACAAAAATGAAACACACACACACACAAGCACATAGTCACACACTCAAACATGCACATATATTCACACATTCACAGACGGAGTTTATTTCGTATCTTGGCTGGGCAACCTCCGGACGGCGATATTTGATATTGCAATCGAGATTGCAGCCATGTCGGAGAGGATGTCAATGAAAATCTCAGATTTGAAGGTAAGTTCGATCGAATTTCATAAAATTAAAATGAGTTTTTTTTTTGTTGGTGATTTTGGTGTTGGGGGTTGAAGTGTAGTTGTTTTATGCCAGGTTATTGCAGGTCGTTAGAAATTTCGGCGTTGGTTATGTAGAGATTTCGATGAGTGTGGTGGCTGTGGCGGTTGCGGTGACGGTGGCTCCGGTGGAGAAGAAAGAGGAATGGGGTTTGCATCTGATTGAGGTTTAGGTAAGTTTTTTATTTAGATTTGAACAGGTTGAATCAATGAAATGAAGGCCTTGAAGTAAGGGGAGGTGGAGGATTCGATGAATAATGGCCAAGATGTGGTTTTCTTACCTTTTTTTTTTTTTTTTGATTTGGAAGAGTAGTTTTTGATTGTTGATAAGAAAGGTAGATGATACTCCTTTGCAGAGACATAAATTAAAAGAGATGTAAGACGAATTTTTTTTATTGTTTTTTTTTTTTAGATATGTGAGTCTTTTATGTTGAAGATGAGAAATGATTATCTTCCTATTGTTCAAAAAAAAAGCCTGGAGAATAGAGAGAATAATAAAGAAGGGAGGGTGTTCTGAAAAGAAATTGTTTTTTGCCAGAAAATTTTTAGTCCAAAAATCTGAAAACAATTTCGTTAAAAATGCACCGAAGTGCAATATAAAAATAAAATAAATGAAAAGTCTTATAGTCAAAATATGTTATTTTTTTTGAATAAAATTTGAATGAACTTTTTGACGTAATATGTAAAATTTTATAAAAAAGTGAGGAGAGATATGAAATATTCTTGGATGAGCTTCAGTTTATTTATGTTAAATATGTTCAATAGTATTATCTATTTTTTTCTAGAATTTTTATTATTATATATTGATATTGCTAAGAATTTCCTCAACAGCAACAAGGTTTGATGTAGTCCAATATTGATAGTTCGGCTCCTTCTTCGTGTCTGCACCACAAATAAAGTGAGAATCCGGGGGCGGCTCCGGCGTAGCCCCTCCGGCGTGAGGATAAGTATTCGCTTTGTCAAGTACAAATCTAGGAATGTCAAAGAACCAGAATGGAAGGTGTACTGTGTGTGAAGTATGGGCTTACCTTTGGAGGGATGACGATCCCTCATCTTTATACCTCCCTTCCCTCGTGCGTTGCACATGTTATCATCAAGTGCTTATCTCGTGTAACGGTTGACCCCCCTCATTCCACGTGTCATCATTTAATTGGCCAACCAAAAGAATAAACCCAATACATGTGACATTCCTTTCTGACACACATAACTTTTTCCAATGCAAAACCGTTACAGTGGGTCCCATTTCAAAGATATTTATATGCCGCCTCAACTATGTCGCTTACAGCTAGAGTTCGCTACTAGCCATATAACGTTAAGCCAAGTATCTCGCCACCTCCTTCCATTATCTCGCTTATTAAATCTCGCAACTTATCTCTTACACAGTTTAGGCGCGCGGGATACCCTTTTTATTAATCTATCTTTCTAGAGATATACCCACTCGCCGGCGAGATATTCTTGGATACACCTGTCGCTACTTTCTTCTTGGGCCCTATCTCATTTTGGGCCCTGTTTGGCTATTTCTCGCCCGTGGGCTTGAATAAGCCCAATTCTTATTTTTGGGCAGCATCAGAAGCCCCTAAGTTTGTGGCGAGATTCATTTATGGTCTCGCCAAAAACTTGATGCTTAGTTAACTTTGTATCCCGCGACACTCCGTTCCTTCCCCAAGAAGCTCAAGAGTCTAGTGGTTTCTATTCATCGACGTGTCAATATTTTGGCGGGCCCCCAAAATTTAATGTGCCGTCGTTTGAAAAATGTGCCAAATAATGAGATGGAAATTTTTAAATTTTAACCATAAATGTCTTTTCAATCAATCAATTTTTTCACTCTTCATATAAATACTTTACCCTCATTCCCATTTTCACTTTTCACCTCTCTTTTTCTCTTCAACTCTTACCCAATTTTCCGGCAACCATATTCGTGACTCCAACGAGCTTTTCTTCCTTTTTTCACATTCTTTTCTTGATTCCATCCCTGAATTTGTCTTGTAGGTGCAATTCCGTCCATTATTTACTGCTTGGAAGTTGATTTGGAGCCCTATTTTTCGTTACCCAGAAATTCTTACATTATCTCCGGTGATTCTCCATATTTTCCGGTGGTTCTTCATACTTTCCGACCAAGTTCTTCATCTTTGCCAGGTAATTCTTCTTCAAAACTTTTCATATTCTTTAAACCCTTAATCTTTGATCTTCCATTTCTTCCCAACTATTTGAGTTCTGTTGTTATACCATCCTTTCCCTTTGATTCTTCAATTTTTTCCAAGTTTCAATATGGCTAGATATAAAACTTGTGCTAGGCGGGTGAAGTACGGTAGATGTCAGGTCACAGGCGGCTTATATAGACGCTTAAGAAATACTTGGGCGAGATTGCCCAAGGCTGATATAATCAAGTTGCTTGTTGAAAACTGGGTTGATCCCGCTGCGGTTGATTCCCTTGAAATTCAAGGCTGTTCCTTTCTTCCTACTTCAGCTCCTATGTCTCACATTTTCACTTCTAACTTAGAATTAGTTAGATATTTAAAAGACAAATATAATCCCAACTTAAGTGATTCCTCTGAATCCCACTATGTCGCTGACCCTTATTCGAAGCGTATGATGCATTATAAATCTATCATTTCTTCTTCTTCTTCTTCCAGTGAGCTTAGTGAGATGGCTGATGAAGCCACATCCTCTCTTACTGCGACATCTACCAATCCATCTTCTTCTGGGGTGCAAAGTCTCAATCCGAATGAAGGTAACCTTTTTACCAATCCCTCTCATGCTGAGGCGGGATCTTCTTCCGCTCCTCCTGACCCTGATGCCGGATCCATTGTCTCTAACCCAATCACTCCTTGGCATACCCTCTATAACATTGACCATCTTAATTACCGAATTGTGGAATATCAGGGAGATACTTCTCTCGCCTTAGAATCCCCTTAGATCCTTTCCTTTGTGAAGTCTTGTACAAAGCTCAAGCCATGATCACTGAGATCCATCCCAATGCCATAAGAATCATTACCAGTTTCATCACTATTTGTCGCGCCCTTAGGAAAGAGCCTTCTGTCACTGCTCTAGTTAGCCTGTTCAAAGGTTATAAACAAACCACCAAATTCGATGACGGGACAGAAGAGACTAGACTTTCTCTCCAATAACAAAGGGGGCCCAAAATTCTAACTCCTCTGCCCGCCAAAGTGCATGACTGGTTGAATGACCCTCTTTTTGTTGTCTCTCGCGTTGGATGGTCTCATCCCGCTGATCTTCTCCCTATCAGAGCTCACATAGAAACCCGCAACGCCACCGTTGTGGGAGATAACACTCTTCGTGCCGCCATTTGTGCCGCTATTGCCATTCCCGCAAATTCCCCTGAAAATACACCTCAACCTCTCATCTCCTGGAGGGGTATTTTGCGAAACAGAGAACTTCTTGACCAAGTTGGAATCGCGAACGATCTACCTCTTCTTCCGCTGCAAGTTTCCATTATTCACACTTTCTTTAACGGTTGGGAGCATCATACGGGCGACAAATATGCTCATGAGCGCCAATTGTGCAATGGTAATCATAGATGTCCCGCTCAAAATGAAGTCTTTTGTACGTCCCTTACTTTTATTCCTCTTTTGCATTTACTTTTGCTTACACTTGTAAAAAAAATTTTACCTTTAGTTTTTCCTTCTTCTTTGTTTTCAGCTCACCGAGTAAAGTCAATGGATCTCCGCCAAATTGCGAATCTTGAAACAGATAATAGAAGGAGAAGAGTAGCTAGCTCCCGCGACACTTCTCTTAAGGCCCTTCCCGCTGATCTTCCTCTACCTTTGTCCCGCGATGGCACAGATGCGGAAGAAATTGCTTTGGAGAAAACCCAAAGTTTGTCCAATCTAAAGGCAAGGTCCAAGCCTACAAACCCGGACAGCCGCTCCAAGCAACAAAAGAGAGTTGTTGCTGTTGCAACTACCGCTACTCCTTCCGCGACCCAAGCAACCACTAATGTCCCGACTCCCATTTCCCCTGAGGATACTATCTCTCCTAATATTGTCCCGCCCTCTAATGCTCCCATTGTGGAAGAAACCACTGAGATTTCTCCTTCAGCCTCTGTTCAAATCAATTCTCCTCAAACCCTTGAAACTGATTTTATTGAGCCGCTTCAAAGTGTAATTACTCCTCCTCCTCCTCCTCCTCCATCTCGCGATGCAGACTTTTGCGACCTTACTGACCTTCCCAACTCGCCTCCAAATAATTAAGCCCCTGGTACTTCTGCTGGCCTTCCTACTTCGAGTTGGCTTCAAGAAGATTTTGTCAAGCCTACTGATTTTGATGGGCTCTATGAGTTGAGCCAAGAGACTGGGAGAATACCCCTTATGAAGGGTCTGATCAATGAAACCCGCAGCGTAGAGGAATACATATTAGGGAGCTCAGCTTTGATCCGATCTAGTGACCCTGTCCAAGTGCGACATGTGGCTCAAATGGATGCTGATCAAGCTGTTTGTCAAGCTGGGTTTTATCATTCATTGGTATTTCGCTTTTCTTTCCTTAGTCATTTTTATCTTTGCATATTTTCATCATTTATTTACATCCCGCCTTTCTCTCAGATTGGAGCTTCCCTTCTGGGTATAAGCGAGAAGAACACTCGTCTCAGCAAGGAAGTCAAAACCTTGGATATTTCCAATCAAATCCTGAGGAAAGACAAGGATGTTCTTCGCAACCGAGTGGGAAGGCGAGATGCTACTATTACCACTTTGGAGGGGGAAAGAGATACTTTGAAGGTTGACTTGGCCGCTTCCCATAACCAACTTGAAACTGCTAAGGCAGAACTCCAAATTGACAATGATGATGTCGCTAAGCTGAAAAGCGAGAATGAAGCTTTAAAGATGACTCATGCCGCCGCTATTCAAGTTCAGCAAAGCGAGAATGCCAAATTGCGAGAAGAGGTTGCGGGGCAAGTCGCTAAGATCACTAATTTTGAAAAAGAGATAGCCAAGCTACAGGAAGATAACGCCGACATTGGTGATCAGTCATCTTTGCGGGTTATGAGAGCTGTTGTTGCTAACGCCGCCGAGATACCAGCCATCATAGTTGAGCGCCTTGCCAAATGGGGATCAGAGCCAATCTTTAGTGAGGTTTGTCGCCATGGACATCCTCTGGTTCCTTATTCTCCTGATGAGCTTACAGATCTCGCGACTGAAGATGCATTGCTAGGCAAGGCGGCTTGGCATCCCGCTCCTATCCAAGTTCCAAATGTCATTGCTTTATGGGATGCCCAACTTGAGCATAAACACAAGCTTCTAGAAGATGCAAAGAATCTCGCTTTAGCGGCTTCAAGCTCCACCCAACAAACTCAATCAACTCAACCTGGAGTTTGAATTTCACCTACACCTGCCCTTGTACTTTGTTTATTTTGCATATTTTTTATAAGTCACCTGGATGGCCTAACAATTTGCTCCTTCTTATTAGGCCTGCGTGCCTTGATACAATATTATTCGTGGCCTTTGAGCTTGCCCCTTTTAATTTAATGTCATCTTTATTTGTCTTACCTTTACGTCTTCTCTTTGTTACTTAATTTGTTTTGATAGTTCATCAAAAACCTTTGTTTTGCATAACAGGTACCCCATACTTATACTCCCATCGAAAAAGTGAAGTTGTCTTCAGGCGACTTTGCTACTGGTGCACACGCCGCGGCTTGTATTGTCGCTGATCTTTGTCTTCATGAATTTCATCTTTGCTTTCTTCGTGACTTTTACTTGGAATAATTTCAATTCTTCTATTGCTTTTCCCTTCTTGTTATTTGTTTTTCCTCTGTTCTACACCTTTATATGCCTTTGAGATGAAACATTCTTTCTCTTATGCCCTAATATCTTTACATGCCATAAAGGCGAGATGTGCTTCCTTTCACATGGCGACATTTTTACCCCCCATTCAGGCGGGATGCACTTCTCTTTCCTCTAGCAACATCTTTACATGCCATTCAGGCGAGATGTACTTTCTTGTTTATAGTCACATCTTTACATGCCATAAAGGCGAGATAGACTTTCTTTCTCTTATTTATAGTCATATCTTTACATGCCATAAAGGCAAGATAGACTTTCTTTCTCTTGTTTATAAGCGAGATAGACTCTCTTTCATTGTTTATAGTCATATCTTTACGTGCCATAAAGGCGAGATAGACTCTCTTTCATTGTTTTTTCATGCGGCTTGCTTTTCCTTTTCTTCTCTTTCTTCGCCAATTTGTTTTGATAATTTATCAAAAACCCTCTACACTCTTTGTCTTTATGGCGAAATAACACTATATACTTATACTCCCATCGAAAAAGTGAAGTTGTCTTTAGGCAACTTTACTCCAAGTGGCTTTTCATTTTCTGACTTTAGTAACTTACCACATAAACAAAATACAATAAACGTAAGTCAAGTTTAAGCCATAAAATTTCATACTTTCATTTCATTCAACATTTTCAGGACATGTTGTAACGATGTTGTTCCATTTTTCCCGAAAGATTTGGTATTTTTCTTTTCTTTTGAAAATCAATCGAAAAAATACGGAGTCGCCACGCCATTTTTATTTTAAGGGCCAAAACTTTGAAAAATGCCCGAGATTAGAGATTTGGGTTCGGAGGTCACGTTACACGCCGGGAAGAACGTTAGTGTTCACCCGGAATGCCTCGTAAAAAACGAGTCTTCCAAGCATTAAAAACCATTTGTGTATGTGTGTGTGTGTATGTGTGTTTTGGCCAAAATAAGTTGAAACTGAGAAAACTAAAAATTGGGAACTCTTTATTAGACTTTGAACAAATCCCATGATTTTTGGTGTGATTTTTGGGTTGAGTTTTGGTACTCAAAAGATTTTTTGAAGTTGAAAACCAATTCTGCCAGAATGAAAAAGGCAGTGGACATTTGATTTTAAAATGGGTTTAAGGGCTTAAAAATCTCAGAATATGGGGAACGTACGAGAATGAAAGTTGTTCAAAACACCTTAAATAAGGTTTCTTTAAAAGAAATTTCCCCTTTGGAGGTGATTTGGTGGACCAAAATCTTCTGGAAATCTCAGATATGAAATCTGGATTTCCAGAGACTGAGGAACTTACCTTTAAAAGAAAATTTGAAAAAGGGAGTTTTACTCACTCAAAAAATAAAGTAAAAATATTTATGGAAATCTATAGATGTTGTCTACAAAAAGTGTTTTGTAGTCAACACCAAATTCCAAGTTTCTGTATGTCCAAAAAATTAGACCATGGACAGAGGTCTTAGAGAAAGGCTACTGGACAGCAACTTCCTCTTGAAGAAAAACATGATTTAAAAGGGGGTTTGGCATCCATGATTGTCCCCATTTCCCTAAGCTTTGATTAGTGATCACTAAACATTTTATTGGTGATCTACTATATCAAGCTATCCTTGGGATACATTAGGACTTAAGCATTTCATTTGCTTGGGAAGGGGAATTTTATCCTTTGAAAGAAAAATTTTGTGTATGAAAATGATTTTTAGGGTTTTGAAAATGTGTTTGTAAGTAAGTAGAGACACATTGAAAAGAATGTTGATCCTTGTAGAGGATCATCCATGGAGATGAACTTCCATGGTGATCCTCTTGGATCTAGGGCAAGAAGATGAACAAACTACATTTTGGAGTTTGAAAATGCATGCATGGATGAGAGAACTTTAGGGTGAGGAGAAGGAGGTTATACCTATCTTATTTGTGTTTTTGTGTTTGAATGGATTCAAGGCTTGAATGTGTTTAGGGTTTGAATGTGTTTAGGGTTTGTGATTAGAGTTGGTCAAAGAGAAAACAAGTAGATAACAATTAAGTCCTCTATGTTTTTTTCTCCAATCCTCCTCCTAAGGGGTGATTTAAGCTTGGGCTTGTGTATGTATGAGAGTGATTTGAGAGTGTTTTGAGTGAGTGGGATTTGGGAAAGATTCAAGAGAAAATGGTGGCAATTCAAGTGAATTCCCACTGTTTTCTCCCTATTTTTCGCCAAGGTGCAGTTATAAAATGTGTTGTTGCTTCTTGTTTCTGTGACTGAAGGGTTCAATTTATAGGCATTCTGGAAATTCAAACATGTCCGCGCGAATATATGTGTAAGCGTGCCAGGTTCATTAAATGCTGCTCCAGGCTTTGGACAGGAAGAATATTTTTCAAATTAAGCAACCAGTTTTTGTTCCAGCCACTTCTATTTCGGGTTTTTGACCTTTCTTTTGCTTTTTGGGATTCTTTTCTTGGTTTATCTTTAAATGGCAATCTCTAATCTACCCTCACTTTGTTAGAAATGTTAGGAATTGTTAGAAATGTTAGAAATGTTAGGGCTTTCGTTAATTTTCTAACGAAAATACTAACAACTCAAATTGGAGCACTTACAGTAGCCCCTCGGCGACGGCGCTTTCGAAGGAAGCGGGGTCGTCGATAAGAGTAAGGCTCCATATTTGACAGGATGATCAAGTGATCGAGTGGCTGGACCTAGCGATAGGCTACCTACGTATCCCGAATGGGAATCAAGCCGGCCGTAGTTCGGGTCTTTCGATGTCGACCCTGGAGTGACTATTTTGAGGCGTCAACCTGGTGAGCGAGTTCTGCAGTCGATTGCTGAGAGAAACTCTGCTGGGGATAAGAGATGACCATTTTCGGTCTGATGGCTGAAGTTGTATATCCGCTCTGCTGGGGATAGGAATGACCATTTTCGGTCTGATGGCTGAACCTAATGATAGGCTACCTACGTATCCTTAAGAGGAATCAAGCCAGTCGTAGTTCGGGTCTTTGACCCTGGAATGACTATTTTGAAGCGTCAACCTGGTGATGAGGGCATTTTAGGTGCCTCGAACCTTGATGATGGCGTTTTAGGTGCCTTGGACCTTGATGATGGTGTTTTAGGTGCCTCGGACCTGGATAATGATGGCATTTTAGGTGCCTCTGTAGCGTTGTGAGGAAAATTTCATCTTTTCATCTTTTTGAGTCGCCACCTATATTATTCGATTGGAAACATAGGAAAACCATTTTGAAAGAAATTTGAGTTCGGGGGTTAGGTTATGGAATGGGTAGGTCAAGGAGCATCCATTTCACCCGATCCGGAGATCGGTCTTACTAAAGAAAAGAGAGGTTTTCAATCTTTTTAATAAAATAATTAAAGAAGAACAAATAAACCCTAATCAATTTCTTGATTAGGAATGTCGGATTGTATGCTTTGAGATCGCCTTCATTGACTGAAGGGACTCTAGGCTAATCCTTTTGATGGGATTACACTACTCTAAAATCAATAGAGAGGTTGAGAAGTGAAACGAAAGTTTAAAGGATGATTACCTTTTGAAAAGAGATTCGGACAGAGTTTCGACTCAAGTTTAGAGTCGAACCTTGATTCGGACAGAGCTTCGCCTCGATCCTTGATTTGGATCTCGATGCGAACGGAGCTTCGCCTTGGTCCTTTGATTCGGGCTTCGATGTTCGTCAATAAACGTGGTTGAAGGACGAATTTAGGAGTTGTTTGTGAGTGATTTGAAGGAGTCTTTCGTGGAAAGAAACCAACAAATTGTGTGTGTTGTGTGTTTTCTTGATCAAGGATCAGAATTGTCAACCTCCGAAACACTGAAAGTCATCCAGTATTTATAGAAGGTTGGAGAGGTGAAGGTGGAGAGGTAAAATCCCCTAGGAAGGTTCCAGAACTCAGTTCTGATTGAATACCCGAATTGATAAGGTTTTATGCAAAAAGAGAGTTTGAAACGGAGAAGGAGAGTGATTTACGCACATCTGTCGAGGGGATATCTCGCGCGAGATATGATATCTCGTGCGAGATAACTAGTACGATGACTATTTTGTCCTCTTCGGTTGTTCCGTTAGTCGGTTAGGTCCAAAACTAACGAGGTTAGTTAGAAACTTAACGAAACATGACGAAGCGATATGCTTTCATCAAAACATAAAGGAGAGATGAAGAGTAGTGTAATCATGTAATTATGAGTTCGAATGGGGTGTCTCAGAGCCCCTCGGCGACGGGTCTTATGAAAGAAGAAGTGTCGTCGATAGAAAAGACATCATTACGAACTTTGGGATGGTCGTGCCGCGTGCCTACGTATCTCTATCGGAGAATCGGACCAAACGTAGTTCGACTCCAAAACACGAAAAGGTTGCTTTAGGTATTTTGAAAATCATTTTTGAAAATCGAGGAGATTTTGTTTTTGAAAAGGCAAATTCATACTGAGGAATCAAATCAAGACCCAATTCTGAATATACCTGTTTGTCTGAAGATTCGCCTGTTTGGGCTCCGAACCTGCAGGAAAAGATGTTAGAAAACAAAGGTTTACCTGTCTGGTCCTTTGCGTCCTTTTGTCTTTTAAGACTGGAGTGAGGTGAAGATCCTGGTGATTCAGGACCGAGCTTTTGTTGAGGCGACGATCCTGGCGATTCAAGACCGAGCTTTTTATTGAGGTGAGTACTCGACATACTACCTGTAGATGCTTGACACACCTACTTGGTGACGATCCACCTGTCTGGGCGTTGAATCGGGCTTTTGTTGAGGTGAGTACTCGACATACTACCTGTAGATGCTTGACACACCTACTTGGTGACGATCCACCTGTCTGGGCGTTGAATCGGGCTTTTGGTAAGGTAAGTATTTGACATACTGACCCTAGATGCTTGACGCATCTTAGATGTTTGACACACCTAATTGTTGACGATCCACCTGTCTGGGCGTTGAATCGGGCTTTTTGTTGGAATATGCTTGACGCATGGCACTTGACGTGATGGATGCTTGACGCGATGGTTGCTTAACGCAAAGGTTGCTTGACGCGATGGTTGCTTGACGCGATGGTTGCTTGACGCAATGGACGCTTGACGCATTGGATGCTTGACGCTTGAAGAGATGCTCGACGCACTTAATTGGATGCATTGACATATGGAAAGGTATATGGTAGGAAAAAATCCAAACACTCAACATGTTTGATCTGAAAGTAAGCACTTGACGTGCTTTTATGCACTTTAATTCCTGCAAGAGGGTTAGTGAAAGCATTTGCATAACAACATATATTCACTTAAGCATTTATTTGTTAAAGACGATCAATGTGCACTAGACTCCAAGAATCAGCGGGGAGAATGAGTTCTATTATGTGAAAACTGAAAATTGTTTGTGTGATTTAGATTTTGGTTTTGAAGACCAACTCGTGAGGTCCATCTAAAGATCGAATGAGACAATCGTCTAATAGGATTCCGTTGAGATAACCGAAGTTCAACACTAAGGTTCGAGATACTTCAAGGATTTTTCGTTGTCGCAGGACTTTTTCATCATCAAGCCCCAAGTTTCTCATGTGATGATCATTAACTGAACAAGGTCTAAACCACTCCAATGGCTTTTTCTATGTAGAACTTATCTTTGCTAATCAAAGCGCATATTTCCAAGGCTTCTCTTGACACCAAGCCCTAAGACTTCTTCTATGCTGTAGATGACTCCATGAACAGGCTTGTGATGCTGCGTGAATTGAAGAAGGATCCCCTCCTTTTTCCCTTTGAATTTTCTTCTTTTTCTTTAGTGACGCACCCTGGTTTTTGCCTAGACCGCCCTTTCGGGTTTTCAATCTAGCGGGCATCTCTTTTGCGTCTTTTGTTTTTGTGCTCTAACTTTTGCCTAGGCCGCTCTTTACGAGTTTTCAACCTAGCGAGCCATTTTTTTTTGAAAAGTATGTGTACTCGAAGAGAACTCAGTTGGAAGAATCTCATTAAGGAGAAAGATGAGATCTCAAGTTAGTTGAGGAGAGACGGACTCTATTTTTTGGAAGGTGATCCAAGCATTGACTCTTTTGGGAGAGTATAATCTCTAATGATGAGAGTGAGAGGCAAAAAGGAGGAAACTCCTAATGCAGATTTGATTACTCTTGAGAGTTTGAGTAGGGATTGACTGGGGGAGGAAAGGTTAGGAAGCCCCAGTTTTGATGCTTGGATTTCAAGAGTGTGTATGAGAATGGCTAAGAGGAAGCCCCTAGACTCAACAAAGAACGCTATATGGCTCAAAGGTCTAGAAAAGTTGTTCTACTTTTAATGGACCTTGCATCATCTAGAAATTTCTTAACGAGTTTGAAAAGAAAGTCAATCATTAGCACGACTTAAGGCTAAACATTTTTCTTTATGGATTGATGTTGAAAGTCTTCTTCATTTGCGTTGCCATTCGGGCTTCATTGTAAGAGGATGTTGAGGGATCCTCTTTTCTTCATTGATATCACTTGACTCTTCTTCTTTGTGGGAGAGTCCTTCTTGCCTTTGTTGAAATCCCATCTTTGTTGTGGGGCGATGAAGGCTTGAGAGTTTTTCTTCTCTCTCTCTTTTTTTTTTTTTTTTTTTGATGCTCTATTTTTGCCTAGGACGATTTGAGGAGTTTCGACCTAGCGAGCTTTTTATTTTTGTACTCTCAAAGCCTTGAATTGAGTAGCCCCACTCTTCTTGGGATGAATGTTGATAGCAGCGCCTTTGGCTTCCTTCGTTTGTTGATCTTCGACTTTCAACATGAGTAATGTTTAGCCTTAAGCCTTCTAAGGATAGTTTTCATTTCAAACTTGTTTAGAAGTTTCTATTTTTCGTGATGATTTAAGGAATGAGGGTCCACTATTCAACATAGATCAAATGATATTCATAAAGAAAAACAACTTTTGGGAAAGTGTTTAGGATAAAGAGATAACTTTTATTGATAAGAAAATTCGAAAGCAGGACTCGATAGTTCACTTGACACAAACTAGAGAGGATAGAGATGGACTAGAATGACAGAACGACTCTTCGAGAACATACTGGGAAGTTGACCTAATCTATATTTTTTATTTTTTTTTTCAAAGGAAAAAAGGGAGAGGACAATCGGAGCCCCAAGGTGGTGATGCTTCAGTTGATCTTGCCGGCTTCATACAAGTCTTGGATGGCATCCCTCAAATTGTAGCAATTGTTGGTGTCATGACCACTAAAGCGATGGTAATCGCAAAATTTGTCGTGGTCCCAATCTTCTCTCATTTTCTTAGGATGATAGTCTTCCATTGGCTTCAATTTTCCTTGGCCTACTAGATCATCGAACATCTCCTTAAGAGTAGCCCCACCAAAATCATGATAGGTACGGCCAGGTGCTCCCCTTTATTGGACGATTCTCCTTTTCTGAATTCTTTCTAAGAAGGATCAATTCATCAACTCTAAGGCCCGATTTATGGAGTTCAAGGAAACTAGGGAAGTAATTGCCGGCAAGCTTCTCTTGGTACTCTTCGCGGAGACATTGAAGTAGGATATGAATTTGTTCGTCTAGGCTTGGCCTATCAACGATTTCAATCAGTTTGATCCTCCATCTCTTGACGAAGTCTGCGAATGATTCATTCGGAAGTTGCTTGGTTTGCTCAAGGTCTCTCCTAGTAGTGCGGTTAGTGGAGTTGTCCTCAAATTGTTCTTGGAAGGCACGACTGGCGAGTGGCCAATCAAGCCTTGTGGAGAGTGGAAGAGTCATATACCAATCTCTAGCGGCACCATCGAGGTTTGAGGGAAAGCATTGAACTAGCAAGTTGTCATCGACACCCATAGGTAGCATGGCCCAAGAGTAGGTTTCCAAATGAGCTTTAGGGCAAGTAGAACCATTGAATTTTGCAATGTCGGGTGTCTTGTACTTTCTAGGAAGCTTTGACATGGATTGACGAAGGGTGTCATAGTCAATAGAGAGCGAGGCTCCCTTACTCACATCGAGGGATGCAAGTTTCTTTTCTAGCATTGCCATGGTAAGGGGTTCGTCCTTGCTTTCCCTCTTTCTTTCTTTCTTGGAAGCATAACTCTCATTGTCGGAGGAGGAAGATGATGAGCTAGACTCATACACCTTTTTCTTGTGCTTGCGGTGGCTTTTAGCCTTCTTAGTGTATGATACTTCATCATCGGAAGAGGTCCTACTTTCTTTCTTCTTTGAGCTTAATTCGGCCACTTTTAGTTTCATGGCTCGGAGTTCGTCAACCATGGCTTTCATTTCCCCGGCTTGGATTCTTCTTTCAAGTTCTAATCGGGCCTCCATTTCATCGGCTTGGGCTTGTAGCATTTCTTCATATCGAATCCTTTGATCCTCAATTTCCTTCTTGAGTGCTTCGGAATTCATCATGTTGGAAAGAAATTGAGATGCTACCGTTGGAGAGGTAAGGGAGCTTGACGACCTTAGAGATGAACTCGAGATATCCTAACGAAACGCCTCTTAGAAGATTAGCCCCAAACGATCCTAGATGGAGAAAAGGATGATGGTTAAAATTACCTCACGAGTGATTTTTTTTTTGAAGTTTTATTTTTATTAAAGACGGAGTTTTGACTCAAGGAGGGAGCGCACATCGATCATCAATTACAAACACGAAATCTGGAAATAATATCTCGCGCGAGACGAGGTAATCTCGCACGATATAACCATTCGGAAAGATGGATTTTTCCTCATTTTATTTCCTAAATTCATGGTCGGACGGACAAAGATCTGTTTTCTATCTAGCATCCTAGGTAAATCTTGCAGGTATACGTAATTCAAACCAAACCTAGGAACTCGGTAATTAACCATTCTTTGTAAAATAAAGCCACGTAAAATTGACCGAAAGGATTTTTTTTTTCTTTAAAGGGACTTCCGAAAGGGTCATTCCGAAGGGACATTTCCGAAGGGACTTTTTCTTTTTCCGAAGGGACTTTTCCGAATCCTTTCTCGATAGTCAATTTTACATTAACTTTATGTTGGTCAAAGACAAGAAAAATTACCAAGTCAAAACCGATCGGTCACGGAGTGTTCCTAGAAAGACAATCTACATGAAAATGTGGCGATGCAGGGCTGGAAGGCTAGGCTCCCCGCGATATGACAATCTAGGTGGATTGAATACGCAGAGTGGGATGATCCAACTTCGGAGAGACCGGCGACTAGGTGGTTACCGTCATCCGTCCTTAGTGTGGGTCCCGGGTTAATCGGGGTATGTAGTGAAATGACAGTTATATCATGAGTGCGCGTGTGTGATAGTCAATCTAGATGATAGAGTAAAATAGAGATTTTTTTTTTGAAAATCAAAAGGAAAACAGATAGTGGCCGCACCAAGTGGTTGCCTACGTTTCTCCCAAATTAGGAAGACTCAGGGGATCGTAGTTCCACATAAAGAGAGATAAAGAGAGATAAATAGATTAATTTACAACTCCCGAATCCCCAATGAATCGGACTTTAATTAAATAAAACCCAATCGCACGCAGTTTATAAATAATAACCAATTATTTAAATGGAAAACGATTCGAGTTCTACATCTTAAGGGAGGCCTTAAGATGCGGGAACTCTGCAGATAGTGAATTCTGGGATCCCCCTTGCACGTTCGGCTCTCGTCTTGGATTATGAGATGAACAGGAGAAACCAGAAAACAATCAGATTGCCGAAGCCATATCTCGCGCGAGATATGATATCTCGCCGCGAGATATGATATCTCGCCGCGAGATATGCTTCATCTGAGAGCAGAAAATTCAAATTTACAATTTTTTTTTTGAAAACCTCTCTTTTAATTTTGACGCAAGTTTAAGCCTCTTAATTTTAAGTCCCCAGCGGAGTCGCCACTGTAGCGTTGTGAGGAAAATTTCATCTTTTCATCTTTTTGAGTCGCCACCTATATTATTCAATTGGAAACATAGGAAAACCATTTTGAAAGAGATTTGGGTTCGGGGCTTAGCTTATGGAATGGGTAGGTCAAGGAGCATCCATTTCACCCGATCCGGAGGTCGGTCTTGCTAAAGAAAAGAGAGGTTTTCAATCTTTTTAATAAAATAATTAAAGAAGAACAAATAAACCCTAATCAATTTCTTGATTAGGAATGTCGGATTGTATGCTTTGAGATCGCCTTCATTGATTGAAGGGACTCTAGGCTAATCCTTTTGATGGGATTACACTACTCTAAAATCAATAGAGAGGTTGAGAAGAGAAACGAAAGTTTAAAGGATGATTACCTTTTGAAAAGAGATTCGGACAGAGTTTCGACTCAAGTTTAGAGTCGAACCTTGATTCGGACAGAGCTTCGCCTCGATCCTTGATTTGGATCTCGATGCGGACGGAGCTTCGCCTTGGTCCTTTGATTCGGGCTTCGATGTTCGTCAATCAACGTGGTTGAAGGACGAATTTAGGAGTTGTTTGTGAGTGATTTGAAGGAGTCTTTCGTGGAAAGAAACCAACAAATTGTGTGTGTTGTGTGTTTTCTTGATCAAGGATCGGAATTGTCGACCTCAGAAACAACGAAAGTCATCCGGTATTTATAGGAGGTTGGAGAGGTGAAGGTGGAGAGGTAAAATCCCTAGGAAGGTTCGAACTCGGTTACGATTGGATACCCGAATTGATAAGGTTTTATCCAAAAGAGAGTTTGAAACGGAGAAGGAGAGTGATTTACGCACATCTGTCGAGGGGATATCTCGCGCGAGATATGATATCTCGTGCGAGATAACTAGTCTGATGACTATTTTGTCCTCTTCAGTTGTTCCGTTAGTCAGTTAGGTCCAAAACTAACGAGGTTAGTTAGAAACTTAACGAAACATGACGAAACTGATATGCTTTCATCAAAACATAAAGGAGAGATGAAGAGTAGTGTAATCATGTAATTATGAGTTCAGAATGGGGTGTCTACAGCCTCAGACCTTGAAGATGGCGTTTTAGGTGCCTCAGACCTTGATTTGAAATGTTTTCCCTATGGTGGACTTCATTCGTCTGCTGCCGAGGGAAAGGATGACCGTGATGGTCGAGTGGCTGGATCTAATGATAGGCTACCTACGTATCCCTAGTGGGAATCAAGCCCTTACGTAGTTCGAAAAGCTACTGGAGGTGGAATCGAGGGATCCCTTTGGCTTTTGCTGGGGAAAACGGGCTTACGTTTTACAGCCGTTGATGATACTGATGAAAGAAACGGGATTCCGTTATCTTTTTCAGAGAAATCGGACTTACGTTTTACTGCCGTTGATGAAATTGATGAAAGAAACGGGATTTCGTCATCTTTCTCGGAGGGAACGGGCTTACATTTTACGGCCGTTGATGATATTGATGAAAGAAACGGGATTCCGTTAACTTTCGCTGGGGAAAAATGGGCTTACGTTTTACGGCCGTTGATGAAATTGATGAAAGAAACGGGATTCCGTTATCTTTCTCGGAGAAATCGAACATACGTTTTACTGCCGTTGATGAAATTGATGAAAGAAACGGGATTCCGTTAACTTTCTCGGAGATATCGGACTTACGTTTTACTGCTGTTGATGAAATTGATGAAAGAAACGGGATTTCGTTATCTTTCTCGGAGGAGAACGGGCTTACGTTTTACGGCCGTTGATGAAATTGATGAAAGAAACGGGATTCCGTTATCTTTCTCGGAGGAGAACGGGCTTACGTTTTACGGCCGTTGATGAAATTGATGAAAGAAACGGGATTCCGTTATCTTTCTCGGAGGGAACGGGCTTACGTTTTACGGCCGTTGATGAAATTGATAAAAGAAATGGGATTCCGTTATCTTTCTCGGAGGAGAACGGACTTACGTTTTACGGCCGTTGATGAAATTGATGAAAGAAACGGGATTCCGTTATCTTTCTCGGAGAAATCGGACTTACGTTTTACTGCCGTTGATGAAATTGATGAAAGAAACGGGATTCCGTTATCTTTCTCGGAGAAATCGGACTTACGTTTGACTGCCGTTGATGATTTTGATGAAAGAAACGGGATTCCGTTATCTTTCTCGGGGAAATCGGACTTACGTTTGACTGCCGTTGATGAAATTGATGAAAGAAACGGGATTACATTATCTTTCTCGGGAAATCGGACTTACGTTTGGCTGTAGTTGATGATTTTGATGAAAGAAACGGGATTCCGTTATCTTTCTCGGGGAAATCGGACTTACGTTTGACTGCCGTTGATGGTTCCTTTGAAAGGGGGTTAACTTTGGTTAACTTTGGTTAACTCTGTTAAGTTGAGGACTAAATTGCAGAGTCCTGGAATTTTAAAGGGCAAAATGGTCTTTTTGACCCTTCATTCCTGTCCGCGCGGAGGGTTCTGAATCCCTGACAGGTTTAAATGAGGGGCCGCCCCCTTTCTCCTTCCCCCTCACCATTTTTCCAGTTTTTTACGAAATAAGAGAGAGAAAGTCGGGATTTCACCATTTTTGGCCTAGGAGCTTCAAAATTCTTCCATTTTCTTTGATTTTTCAAGCAATGGAACACGGGGGAGTCGCTATTCAAGGCCAAGGACGTGGCCCGGTCGCGGAAAGGCGATTAGAACTCGTTCGAATGAGGAGGCATTACACACTCTCGCAATCGATTGCGGAGGAGCCATACCCCGATGCGTGGCAACATTGGGCCACTGATCCGAGTCTCCGAACGGTATACTTCGAATCTCTTCACTTCCTTTGTTGATTTTTGTTTGGGATTGATTTTTGGTAAAAAAAATTTTTTTTTAAAGATCCGAAAATGGCATTTAAAAATCCGGAAATTATGTTCTTGGCTTTGAATTTTGGCTTTGCATGTTGTAATGAGTATATGGGTAACCCAAATATGCATTTTGTTTGGAAAAAGAATTGGCATTTTCGCCATTTTTTTTTTTAAATTCGAAATTTGTAATTGAAAATTCGAGAATTGTGATTTGAAATTTGAAAATGATGTTCTTGACATTTGAGATTTGCATGTATGCATTGTGTTTGAAAAGAATGGGCATTTTGCCATTTTTTTTTTTTTTGAAATATGAAATGATAAGGAATTTGCCCGAATCCGGGACGGACCCCCCTTTTTTTTTGTTGCAATGACATGAATGTATGCATGTATGCCTCTTGTAGGATTTTTTTTTTATTTTTGCAATGGGATGATGAATGATATGAATGTATGTATGCATAGGATTTTTTTTTGAAAAGTGGGACGGATTTTTGTTTCCGTTGACTCAATATTATTGACATGCTTTCTGTATGAATGAATGAATGGTATTTGCTGAGAAAAACTCTTTTCTTTTGTGCGAGAAAAATGGGGCTAGGTCCGTTGTATCTTTGTTATCTTTGCCCGATTTTACGCAAAACTTTATGTTTATGATGCATGTGTATGCTTTTTGAATGCAAATGCCAAATGAAATTTTTTTGACATTTTTGTTTCCCCTTTTTTTTTGTTGAATTGCGGGGCGGAAACGGTTTCGTGACGGCTTGGTGAACAAGATGAAGACTCGGGGATCGGTGGAGTACGTGATTTACTTGTGGGACCGGCTTCCGGTTTTGGGCGGAAGGAGCGATGATGAGTCCTAGACGGATCGTCATTGAGACCGGATTGTACGAGTTCATCCGAGTGCTTGAGGGGATTGGTCAAGTTCCCCAAGAGTAAGGGCACGATCTTTGCTTTGGCACAACATTGGTGGGACGTGACCCACACATTCCATTTCTTCTGGGGCTAGGCCACGGTCACACCTTCCGACTACGCTGCGATTACGGGCTTGTCCTTTAAAGGACGGAGCATTGAGTGGAGAGACGGCTACAGTGATCTGGATTTACAGGCCCTTCTAGGATTCTCCCTATTCCCAAAGGGGATGGGGATGGAGTCTGTTGTGGTCCACGGGAAGATCGTGGAGAGTATTGGGAGCTACGAGGGTGGGGATGAGAGGATAGGCGGCGAGCGGTGCTAGGGCCTTTTTATGGTTTGCTTTTCGAGCACGCTTTTTGGACATGCCGAGGGACAGTTTGTTTTTGCTTTCTTTGAGGTCCTTGGAGGATGTGGGGATGGGCTGGAGAGGTATCTTGGGGAGAGCGGGGTGGCGAGCTATATTTTGCTACGGATCGATATAGCGGAAGAGGCTGTCGGCTCTTTGACGTGCTTGAGTTCCCTGCGGAGGTACAAGCTTTCTTTTTGCTTTCCCTCTTTTCTTTAAGCACGTATTCTTTCTCGCACTTAATTGATTTGACCTTTTCCTTTCGCGGTATGGGCTCTAGAGTTCTTTCACGTCACGATGTGGCGGCGGCGGCGGAGTACATCGGGCGTATCCGGCCATGCTTTCTTGGTCCAAGTATGCACGGGAGAAGAAAGGTTCTAGGGGCGCACGACCCTCAAGTACTCGGATTGCCTGCCTTTGACGAGTCTTTGAGACGGATGAGGGGATCATATTCTACCCACAGGACCGCTTCGATGTGGAAGCGGTGAAGGGTCTTGAGAGATGGACCGTGGAGCGGAGGATCTTGAGAGGCTTGACCTGCGGCGTGTATTATGCGGGGAGAGAGTGACGCGCCAACATGGCGTGGGTGCACTGCGATGGCTCAGGTGGAGCCTCCTGGCGACATGATGCATCCAGTGAGAACTCGGAGACTGGGATGATTATCGAGGTGGCCGGCACCACTCGAGGTTCGTGGCGATCGAGGAGTACTCGCGATTTGTCTTATGGAGGTGAGGATGCCTCGGGTTCTTGAGAGAGAGGGATTGGGGATTGTGCGGTACCCTCGATCGAGCTTTTCGTATGTCCGGGACGGGGTCGGTGAGAGTACGAGATCCTGTCCACGATCGGGTTCCACGAGCTTTCCGGCCTCGTTCGGATATGAAGGTATGGCCTCTCCTTCTCCTCTTTTTTTTTTGTCTTTTCCTTTCTTTCTGTCATCATTTTTCGCCTTAATTATGACGCTTTTGTTTCCGTGCGGTTCCGGCCAAGGTGGTGGAGAAGGCGGCGAATCGGGTGATCGGGGCCAAGAGGTTTATCAAGAATATGGTTATTTGTGGGTCTTCTCGGGCGGGGAGGAGGCGAGCACGGCCGGCGCTGTCGAGAGGGAGACTTCCTATTCCTTAGAGCCTTCTTTCGAGACTCCTCTTTCTCCTCTCATAGATCCCGGTGTGGTGTTGCCTTCGGACCACGTCATTCTCGGGGATCCGTATGGGCGAGGACATGTACGGCATCACGGTGGGTCTTCTTCGCACGTCAGGGAATCCGACGCGTTTTCGTTCGGATACGACTTCTTTGCGGATCTTGGCTTGCCGTATCGGGGTGTGCCGGTTGGTCCGGCGAGCCTTCCTCACGGAGACGAGGATGATTACGAGCTCGAGATATTCGTGGCTGCGAGGAGGCGGGCCCGAGCCGCAGAGGGATCGGGGAAAGCGCCCGGCCATGAGGACTACGGCGACGATCTTACGAGACCGATTTACGAGGCTGTACCTATTTTTTTTTGACAGATCTGATTTTTTTATGCACACTCTTTTTTTTGGAATGTAATAATTTAGGATTTTATTTTATTTTATCTATCATGAATGCAATGTTGTATGAATGCTTGTTGCATGAGCCCGGTTTTTTGGCAAGGGTGTGAGTGTTTGGTATATGAGCTGTTTGGGCGGGTTTTGCACAAGGTTCGAGCGGCCGGGATGAAAATATTCTTCCGTTGTGCGCGGTTTGAGCATCTTTGCTGATTTTTTACAGGCGACAATCTGTCCGCGCGGATGAGTTCGACATCGACATGGTTCATTTATTTCGGTGGTTGGATCTGGTTTGGTCCATAAATGCCATTAAAACTTCGTCTTCTTCGGTTCAAAATTGCGAAAATCCGAGAGAGAAGCCAAAAAAGCCATGGAAATGTCCAAATTTTCCCCAAAATTGCCCAAAGAAAAGCAAATGTTGTTCTTTGAAAAGTTTAAGGAGTGGTGTAGGGAGATTATGCACGAGAGGAGGTCATTTTCGAAGAGAGGTACAAGGTAAAGTGCTTGTGGTCTCTCAAAGAATTGGTTCGGACTATGACCTCTTGAGAGCTTCTTCTTCATTTTGGGATACTAGAAGGCATGGCTTTTGCCTTTCTTACAATGAAGTGGTCCCAGGCCGTTGAAGAATTTCGGGCTTTACTTGGTGGCCGGAGGTGGAAGAGATCGGGATTCCTTTGCCGGAGGAGCTTCTTTTGTTGATAGGTTGTGTAACCTTCTTCATCTTTCTCAGGAGGAAGCGCAAGGTATGATTCGTAGTCCCGATCATTTTGACATTTACTGGTCTTCTGATAGATTTAGGGGCTTAGGTTTGGTGGATGATGCCTATTGGGATGCTTTTGCACTTTGCATGTTTGGTACCTTGTTCATGGTTTATTCCTTTGGGATTTGTCATCGGGCTCTGCTGGATGTGGTTGTTCACTGTCGCTTGGGCTGAGATGTTGCGCCTTTAATCTTGGGAGAGACTTTTCATGCTCTCGACATGTTGGCTACTGGCAGGCGGTATATGCGTGGTGGCGGCCCGTTTCTTTTGACCTTGTGGGCGATGGAGCGCTTGGGTGTTCTTCGGGAAACCGGACATGATCAAGCCTTGGACATTTGCCGGGAGAGGGGTTACGGTGGATTTTGATGATCGGGGCTCGTGGGAGCATTGGATGGCTGGTCGCGGGCGAAGATATCGAGATGGTTGGTGCCTCGTTGGCGGGTGGAGACTCGGAGAGTACTTCGGGATGGTCTCGTGGTTATACTTAGGGGCTTTCTCGGTCCGGCTTTTTCATTACGGCTTTGGTTACGAGGCAGTTCAGCTTGGGGCATGTTCCTTTGGAGGACTTTGATGATATAGCCACCAGGGTGGTGGCTTCTTCTTCTATGGATGATCCTTCGGTGTTTCCATTTCTTTCCCGAGTATGGAGGTATGACGTCTTTCCTCCTCGGGTTATCCTCGAGCGTCCGAGACTGTGTTCACGACCACTTGGTACTGGATTGAGTACGAGAGGCATTTGGGGAGACTCGAGATGGCTATTTTGAGACGGCGTGAGGCCATTGTGGGTGCGGAGGACTGACGGTTTCGGAGAGGAGGAGGGCCGGCGAGGGGCCAATCCTCGCGATAGGAGCGGAGATGTTGTGACCGACTATGAGGCTTATGTCAAGAGACGGGAGAGGAGGACTCCTATGCTACCGGCTAGGCTACGGGAGATGAGAGATGACGCTAGGGCTACTAAGGCCTTGACGGAGGCTGGTTTGATAGATCTGTCCTACACCAGGAGCTTGGTAGGAGGAAGACCAACATTTTTCTGTTCGAGAGGAAGAAGACCCGAAGAGGGAAGAAGAGAGGGGACGCCAGTACGAGCGGCTTAGAGTGACCTTGAGGTTTTCGAGTATCCCTTTCTTGTTGTAGCGAGACACATTAGTTTGATTATGTATCTTAGTTTTCTTTTAGCGAGGTTGCCGGTTGTAGGAATGAACCGAGCTTAGACTCATCAAAAAGCTTTTAAGCGTAATGAATATGTGAATTGCTTTAGAGTTTTTCGAGACGCTTTCATGGTCGACAAAGTATGTCTTTTATTTGTATTTTAGAGAACCGTTTCATTTGCGCCTACGTTCCCTTCGGACAAAGGGCTCAGGTCTCCGTAGTTCGACCCGGTTTTTTTTTGTTTTGGATATTTTTTTTGTTTTTTTTTGGTGCAACCCTGTTTTTTACCTAGGCCGCCCTTTTCGAGTTTTCAACCTAGTTGGGTATTACTCTTTTAGCACTCTTTTTCTCTTTTTTTTTGTTTCTTTTTTTTTGACTCAGTGTTTTTACGCGTAGTATCTGCGCAGCTTGTCACCATTCATTTGGGTGTACAAAAGGATTTCCGTCGAGGTGCGCAAGTTGCATGGCTCCTCAGGAGAAAGATTTTACGGACAACATATGGCCCGACCCAGATAGGCTCCCATTTGCCAAGCGGGTTGATACGGACTGGGGGCTTCTCTTTCAAAACGAGATCACCTTCCCTAATCTCCCGATGCTTCACTTTCTTATCGAAGGCTCTGGCCATTCTCCCTTGGTAAGCTCGGATATGTTCCATTGCTTTCAATCGTCGCTCATCTAGCAGGGCCAATTCATCATGGCGACTCTGGAGCCATTCGACCTCGTTGATCTGACCTTCCAATAGTACTCGGAGTGAGGGGATTTCTAGCTCGATTGGGAGTACGGTTTCCATCCCGTAGGTAAGAGCAAATGGTGTTTCCCCGGTTGCCGTTCTGACGGATGTTCTGTAGCCCCAGAGTGCCAGGTGTAGCTTCTCGGGCCAATCTCGACCTCGGACAGCCATCTTCGGATGATGTTTTCCAGAGTCTTGTTTGCTGCTTCGACGGCTCCGTTGGTTTGGGGCCTATAGGGAGATGACTTGTGACGAGTTATTCTGAATTCCGCCAGCAGTCTGTCGCATTCCCCTTCGAAGTGGGATCCATTATCTGAGATGATTTCGGCTGGCAACCCGTATCTGCATATGATGTTTTCTTTGATGAAGAGGGCTACTTTCCTTGAGTTGAGGACCTTGTAGGACTTGGCTTCAACCCATTTGGTGAAATAGTCCACAGCTACCAGGACGAATTCGTGGCCGTTGCTGCCTGGTGGTGTGATTTTGCCTATGACATCAATTCCCCAAGTGACGAAAGGCCAAGGGGTTGTCATGCAGTATAACTCGTGAGGAGGCAAATGATTAAGATTTGAGTACGGCGGCATTTGTCGCGGCTTTTGTGGCTGGATGCAATCGGTTTCCATGGAGATCCAAAAGTATCCCATTCTTAGTATGATTTGCATTAGAGCCCGAGCATTCATATGGGGGCCGCAGGTACCACCATGTACTTCTTTCATGAGTCCGGTAGCCTCTTGTTTGCCAATACATCGCAGGAGGGGGCCTTGATAACGCTTCTTGTACAGCATATTTCCCAAAAGAACATAATGGGAGGCGAGTCGCTTCAGGGCTGAGAGGCTTTTCGCTTTGATTCCTTCTTTATATTCCCCATCTTCATTTTTGAAGGAGGCTTCGCCATTCTTCAGGTACTGATAGATCTGAGTGTACCAGGGATCACTGGCCGGTTCGGCCTCCGCTTCTATTTCAAAGCAATAAGCGGGGTTTTCTCTCCTCCCGACTCTGAATGGTTTGACGGACTTCCCTTCGGGTATTTCAACGAGGGAGGCTAGTGTTGCCAGAGCATCTGCGAATCTGTTGCGATCTCTGGGCAAGTAATGAAAGCTGATTTCCTTGAATTGAGTTACTAGCTCTTCCATGTAAGTGTGATATTTCTGCAGACCCGGATCCACGGTCTTCCATTTGTTAGAGACCTGGTTGATGATAAGGGCAGAATCACCGTACACTTCTAATTCTTTGATATTTCTTTCAAGGGCGGCTTCCAACCCGGCTATGCAAGCCTCGTATTCAGCAGCGTTGTTGGTGACCTCGAAGTTCAATCTTACTGCTATGGGGGTGTGTTCGTCAGTAGGATCGACCAGAAGCATTCCTATTCCATTCCCCCTTTTGTTTGACGCCCCGTCGAAGAAGAGTTGCCAGCGATTTTCTCCTTCTAGAGCAAAGATTCCCTCATCGGGAAATTGAGGTTCAGGTCCTCGGGACTCATCACTTGGGAAATCGGCCAAATGTTCTGCCATTATATGCCCTTTTACGGATTTCCTTGAAACATAAGTGATGTCGTATTCAGCCAAAAAAATGACCATTTTGCCAACCTCATGGAGATGGAAGGCTTGTCGAACAGATATTTGATGGGGTCTATCTTTGAGGCGAGATGTATTGGGTGAGGCTGCATGTAGTGTTTCGGCTTTCCCACTACCCGGACCAAGCTGCGCAATTCTTTTCACAAGCGAGTAATTGAGTTCGCTCCTGAAGCTTTACGCTACGAAATAGATGGCGTTTTCAACCTTAGAATCTTTCTTCTCTTGAGCTAACATAGCCCCAATTCGTATCCGTGACAGGTTAGATATAGCAATAGTGGCTTTTCTGGCGATGTGGTGGGCAAAGAATCGGGGGATTCACGAGGTACGCCTTGATTTTTTCAAAGGCGAGCTAGCATTCTGGAGTCCATTCTGTGTAGGCACTTTTCCTCATCAACTTGAAGATTGGCTCACAGATCGAGGTCAGCTAATTTACAAAGCGACTTATGTATTGCAGTCTTCCCATGAAGGATTTTACTTCTGTCAGCGTCCGAGGTGGTTTCATTTCGACTATGGCCTTGATTTTACGGGGTCTACTTCGATTCCCGTTCCGTCACCATATATCCTAGCACCTTGCCTCGTCTTACACCGAAGGTGCATTTGGCTGGATTCAGTCTCATGCTGTGGTTTCGGAGGCGACCGAAGAATTTCCTCAAATCAACAAAGTGCTGGCCATCAGATCCTTTGGAGTGTATTATCATGTCGTCCTTATAAACCTCAATTTTTTTGTGGATCATGTCATGGAATAGGGCTATAGCTGCCCTTTGGTAAGTAGCCCCGGCATTCTTTAGCCCGAACGGCATGACCGTGTAGCAGTATGTGCCCCAAGGGGTCGTGAAGGCTGTTTTGGCTTGATCTTCTTCTGCCATTTTGATTTGGTTGTAACCGGCAAAACCGTCGACGAAGGACTTAACCTCATGGTTGGCTGTGGAATCCACCAGGATGTCGATGTTTGGCAGGGGGAAATCGTCCTTTGGACTAGCTTTGTTCAGATCTCTGAAGTCTACGCAGCATCGGATCTTTCCGTTGGCTTTGGTCACCGTTACTATGTTGGAAAGCCATGTAGGATACTCAATGACCCTGATGAATCCTGCCCTGAGCATCTTTTCTATCTCTTCCTTCACTTGTAGGGACCACTCGAGCTTAATTCTTCTTAGTTTCTGCTTCACTGGCTTGACTTCTGGGTCGAGCGGTATTCGGTGTTCAACTATGGAAGGATCGAGGCCTGGCATATCTTTATAGGACCATGTGAACACATCCACGAATTCTCTTAGCAGCTCAATTAGGGCATCCCTCTCGGTTCCTTCGAAGAAACTACCAATCTGCGTCTCTTTAGGCTCTTCCGCAGTTCCCAAATTCACACTTGTCAAAATCTCTTCGGCAGCTTGGGCTCGATTTTCCTCTTTCCGAACAACCTGGTTAAAGATTTCTTTGATATATTGTTCATTTAATGTGTCTTCTTCTTTATCTAGTGAATCGTCATTAACTGTTTTTAAGATATTAGTTAATTTATCATTAGTTAAAGTGGCAATCAAGGGATACTCAGAAAGGTTCGTCATTTCATTAGGAACGAAAGGAAGTACAGCATTGACTACAATTTCGTAGTCTTCAGGCGTGAGGCCATCAGACGACTCGAGAGACTCAAACTCAACAATGAGAGACTCGGAGGACTTTACAAAGGTTGACACAAAGGGGCGGGGGACCAATCCAAGCTTGGTGATCATTTCTTCTTTGGTCGCGGACGGGCCTGAGAGAGTTTCCCAATTCTTTAGCGGCATTGCTGTCAGTGACCTCATGACTCTGGGATTGTCTTGTTTCTGTTCTCCTTCCTCAAGCATTGCTATCATCTCTTCGTCTGAACCAGAATCAATCGGGTCCGGCACCTGAAAACCGAGCACATGAATGTAGGGATCTTCTTGCGGATCTGCCGCATCCTCAATTCTGGAGAATTCTAACTCGTCACAATCTGAACGCTCAATCCAGATGTAAGGACGTATTGCGTCTCGGTGTGCTGCTGGAAAAATCTTATGCCCCATGCTCGAGCGGAAAGGCTTAGCGGGTAGTTCTTCGAGGAGGACGTCCCATACGATGTTCATACATTCGAGTCAAGTCTGCCGGTATTTGTCGACTTTTATCATGAAAATCTCTTCGCTTGGCGAGGCCAGAGAACGGGTTTGAAGAACGCTGACAAACTTCTGATTGGAGACTGGAGGTTTGTGTGCTCGTATCATGGCGGTATTCAGTGTTTCTTTCCATTCTGCCTCCAAATGTTGGAAATAGCAATTGAACTTGATAAATTGAACCGCCGAGGTACGCCCGCTTGAGTTCGTTGACATAGTTGGCATCACCGGATTCTGGGGGATTCTGATGAGACTTGCCCCGATAGTCCCTTGGTCAATTCGGAGGAGGTAGCCCCGGTGTCTGGCTACGAGCATGCTTGGCGACGGTCTCGGCTTCGTTCCCTATGAGGAAACTGTCACCCCTAATGACTTCAAGGTCCCCCTGCCGGTTAATGAACTTGACGCATTGATGGAGAGTGGAGGCTATGGCTTTCATGTGGTGTAACCAAGGGCTCCCCAACAGAGCTGTGAATTCGGATGGGAAGTCCATTACATGGAATTTAGCTGGTACCATTTGGGTTTCGAACCAGAGTTCCAGAACCACCGTCCCCAAGATGGGACGAGACGTGCCATCGTAGGCCTTGATTGACCGTGTAGATGGGATCATGTGCCTTTCATTGATGCGTAGGGCCCTCATCATGCTGAGGGGAAGGACGTTAACGGCCGATCCATTGTCCACCAATACCCCAGGGAGTGATACGGTGTTGAGCCGAATAGTGATGTACAAGGCTTCATTGTGTTTGGAGACATCTCTTGGCAAATCTTCGTCGCAGAAGGTGATCATGCTACCATATAGTCGGGGATCGTAGATTTGGTCCTTGTCTAGAGAAAGAGATTCATCAAACCAGTCACTTCGTGCCTTTTTCTTGCGAGGTAGAACCTTTGCTGAAGCCCCTGGGTTATGCTGAGGCCATTTGTGGCGGTTGCCATCCCTAGTCAGCATGTTGATTGAGTGCGAGCGCCAAGCGGCGTTGGTCTTTCTTTGTCGGTATGCGCTCGGGAGGCTGGACAAACCGAATCTTGGCCCGACCCGCGGGGGTAGATTTCGATTGGCGGTAAAATTACCACGATCTACGGTATTCGGTGTCCGAAGGTCTCAACTCTATCGTTGGCAAGGCTTTTCGGCTTTTCTACCCTGTTTGCTTTGGGGAAAAGGCGGTGGAGTAGAGTACATAGTAATCAAATTCCCCGATGGCTCCCCGAGGAACAACTCGGACATCTTCAGTCATGCTTGAAACCACATCGAGAGCCTCCTCGGTCACTTCCCATACTCGAGACTTACGGGCCATGGTTAACTCTGCGGCTAAGTTTGATAAGGCCTACTGTCAACCGGCCGCGCACTCCGCCTACGAGATATCGGGCTCCTCCCGCAAACACCGCCTCGCCCGCTAAAGGCAAAGAGATGATTAACTATGCGGGACGGGAATGCAATAACACGACTCCTTTTGCTCCCAGGAAACCGTATGAGCCCAAACCGCGGGTCATAAATCTCGAAAACTTTGGAATGCCCACTGAATGACATCTTTAGGGGGTGGTGAAAGAAGGCTTCTTTGCGGCCTTTGGAGAATTTCCAACCCGAGGAAATCCGAATGCTCCCGTGGATACTACAAAGTATTGTGCCTTTCATCAAGCTCACGGACATCGGCGGCAGTTTGCTTCACTCTGAAAAAGGCAATCCAGGGGCTAATAGAGCAAGGAAAGTTGGAAGGCCCCGAGGGGCCTAACACGATCAAAAATCCTCTCGCCAAGGAACCATAATCGAGTGAATATGATTGAATGCGGAGAATCTTCACACGCCCGGGAAGATGCTGATGAAGGTCCCCAAATACCCGTGGCCAACCTCGTCGAGGATCACGAATTCGGATTCCCTCGGCCTTGAGGATATTGAACGAATCAACCCATCTTGGTCTCATGTCGAGACTCCTTGCAAGAATACGAGGCCCGCTATTTCTCGGATGAAGGGAAAACCGATACCGAAGAACTGGGCCATTCCGCTCGAGAACATGAAAGAACCATTTATACAAGATGGTTAGAACAATCGAGAAGAATCGAACAAGAAAGCTTCAGGCGAGCACATCTTGGGGCTTATCGGCAAAGAGGCCGAAGAGCATCGGGAGCTAGTACACTTCGCAAATTGGCTTTGGGAGAGCCCGAATATGATCCCGAGAACAGTGAAGAATCGGAAGAGGAGGATTCCTTCTATATCCTACACGGTGTCAAATACGTGCCACCCTCTCACTCTTCCCCCGCAATTTACGGGAGGAGAAGGCGAGTCACAATTGCCACTTTAGGGAATGGGAACATATGACAATTTTGCGCCGCACGCACCCATATTCCCCAACGGGTTTGACCGCGTTCCTCTCCGCCGAAATCCCGGTAGTATGGGAAGAAGATTCCGATGACAGCAATGATGACGATGATGACTAGAGTGAAGAGTCAACTGAGGCCCCCGATCCGGAAACAATCTGGAACAATCATGCCAGAAATGAGCCCATGGGAGCCAGGCACAATGGTTGGTTATTAGCAAGCGACGACGAAGAAACTTCGGAAGACGAATATGAGACCGAGGACATGAAGGCCATGAAGTTTCATGGATCTGAGCACGTGGATGTCTTAGAATTCAACACGCCTACCATGCTTTGGGAAAAGGGTTTTCGGGTGTCCGATCCAGCCGATAGTCGAAGATCCGATCGAAAGAGGAAAATTAACTCCCATCCGCCCAAATGAGAAAATAACCATGGTTAGATCAAATCCACCCCGAACAAAGTAACACTCCTTGTCGGGGTTACCCAAGAAGAGGTCACCTTTCCCGAATGTATGTCGGCTTTTGAGAAGTCCTAGAGCGGCATGATACCGGATGCGCCTCCCACACAGAACGCTATAATCATCTCCAACTCCGAGTATTACAGAAGGGAATCAGAATGGCTGCACTATACCGGGGATGAAATCGAAAAGCTGCCGAGCCCCGACAATAGTGACTCTTGTTGCATGATAACTATGAGCAAGACCGGCCATGAGAGTAAGTCGGAGGACGCCCTAGCTATGTGGGCCATACAGGGGGCAACAACACAACCCCAAACCCAGAGGCCTGTGACTTGGGAAGCAGTTATAAGGGCCGCCCGGGGAAGGGGCCAAGATACCTCGGCCCTCACTGTCACTAGACTCCGTCGGGGAACCCGGTGGCCAATAGCCAAAAGGGCTCCCCCATTGACCCTAGCAGCACTGAAGAAATCCAGTCAAGAGACGACTGATGAGGAAGTTAATCTGTTGACCCGATCCGGGCAAATTTTCCAAGGAAATCCCAAGGCAGATAAGAAGGTCACAGATCAAGCACCGAAAGAAGATCGCCGCCCCTATGCTAAGACAGCTGAAACTCAGGACCACGAAAAGAGGATCCCGTGCTCACCGGTTGAAGCAAACACAGGCCAACATTTCCCTCTGGTCTCTACTCACTTCGTCTTATCCCCATAAGTGAAATTTGGAAGAAAGCCCGCTCGCACTCTCGTGCCTATTGATGCTACTCCCGATGATGTGGTACAGCTGATTGGAAACATCCACTACGGGAATATAATCACTTTCACAGATCTCGACCTCCCTCAATTTGGGGCTGATCATAACGAGCCTCTCTTCATCACAGTCCAGTTGGATGAACGACGCCTCCCTCGGGTCCTGGTTGATAATGGGTCCGGAATGAACATTCTTCCGGCAAAGATCATGAGCTTGCTTGATATCAAGACTACGAGACTTGAAACCTTCCTCCCTCACGGTCAAAGCTTACGACTCAACATCCCGAGCGAGTCCTCGGAGTTGCTACTTTGGACCTCCGGTTCGGGCGTAAATTGATACCTGTGGAATTCCGGGTTATCGACATCCCGATTACTTTCAATGCCCCGCTTGGAAGGCCTTGGCTCCATCAAGTCAAAGGGGTCGCCTCAAGCCTCCACCGGTGTGTGAAATTCGTCTCGAATGGGGATCGACGACCATTTACGGAGATTTAGTCACTTTAGAGGGCACGGATACGGGCGGAATACCTATTACGGAAATCAAACATGACGAGGAAGGTCACATGCTAACGGGCTTCACGGTCGAGCCTCCCAAGGCCCATGTGTGCAACATAGATCGACGGTCACTCGGGATAAAATCCCACCGGTCTTGAAAATGATGAGAAAAATGAGCTATCTACCCGGCCTCGATGCAGGGAAGCACCAACAAGGAACTCACAAATTCATCGAAGTGAAAGGACGAGAATACTCGCCATGGCACGGGATATGAGGCCTCCCGGTGGACACCGCAAAGGGAAAAAGATTTGAAGCCGCCACGGGAAAGGTCCCGGCCGACAATCCTAAATCTCTCCCCTTCGGTCCTAATTTGGCTGACTACTTTGTAAAGGGTCCCACACAACCGGGAAACATCACAGAGCCCACTCCTACGGCGGGATGGCTAAAGCTACAGGATAGCCTCAACAAGTTCGGAGGAACCAAGGCTAACCCGGTCCGTAGAATGTTCTGGACCTACCCAAGTTACACAGGGCTACCACTGCCATGAAGAGTGAGTATACCTTCGTAGGCGTGCACGACACAGTGGAACAGTTCGAGAAGCTCACAACCACTATTCCTACGCCCAGGGAGACCCGAAACCCGAATTCGAGTTGATGTGCCAAAAGCCAAGGCCACGAAGTCTTTTCGTATGATTGGGATGGTCCGATTATGCAACAGCTTATTCGGGGAAGAGATCCAGTGCCGGACTCGATTGATCTCGGCTCGGTCCAAAAGATGATAGCGGCAATTGAGAAAGGAAAACAAAAACGGCCACGGTTCGAGTCATGAGGCCACCAACGGCGATGCCGCTAAAGAATTGGGAAACTCTCTCGTGCCCGTCCGCGACCAAGGAGGAAATGATCACCAAGCTTGGATTGGTCCCCGTCCCTTTGTGTCAATCTAGGACAAGTCCTCCCAGTCTCTCTTCGTTAAGATCGAGTCTCTAGGGTCGTCCGATGGCCTTACGCACGAAGACTACGAGTACGTAGCAAGCACCGTATCCCCTTTCGTTTTCAATGAAATGACGAACCTTTACGAGTATCCCTTGATTGCCACTTTAACTAATGATGAATTAATTAATAAAAAAATTTAATAATAATTCATTAGGTAAAGAAGCGGAACACATTAAACAAAAAAATCAAACAACAAAAAAAATCTTTAAGCAAAAGTTGTCAGGAAAAAGGAAAATCGAGCCCAAGCTGCCGAAGAGATTTTGACGAGTGTGAATTTGGGAACTGCGGAAGAGCCTAAAAGACGCAGATTGGCGATTTCTTCGAAGGAATCGAAAAGGATGCTCTACAAAGTCCTACAAAATCCTCAATTCAAGGAAGGTTGCCCTCTTCATCAAAGAAAACATCATGTGCAGATACGGGTTGCCAAAGAAATCATCTCGAGATAATGGATCCCACTTCGAAGGGGAATGTGAAAAGCTGGCGGAATTCCGAATAACCCGTCACAAGTCATCTCCCTACAGGCCCCAAACCAACGGAGCCGTCCGAGGCAAAGAAACAAGACTCGGAAAATATCATCCGGAAAATGGCCGTCCAAGGCGAGAGATTGGCCCGAGAAGTTACACTGGCACTCTGGGGCTACGTAACATCGCCGAACGGCAACCGGGAAACACCTTTTGCCCTCACATACGGAATGGAAGCCGTACTCCCAATCGAGCCGGAAATACCCTCGCTCCGTATACTGTGGAAAGCCGGATCAACGAGGTCGAATGGCTCCGAGTCGCCATGACGAATTGGCCCTACTAGACGAACGCCGACCGAAGGCCATAGAACACATCCGGGCCTACCAAGGAAGAATGGCTAGAGCCTTCGACAAGAAAGTAAAGCATCGGGAGATCCGAGAAGGTGATCTCGTTTTGAAAGAAAAGCCCCGGTCCGTATCAACCCCTCGGCAAATGGGAGCCTGTATGGGTCGGGCCGTATGTCGTCCGTAAGATCTTCTCCGGAGGAGCCATGCAACTTGCGGACCTCGACGGGAATCCCTTTGTACACCCGGTGAATGGTGACAAGGCTGCGCGAGATACTACGCGTAAAAAAAAACAAAAAAAAAAAGAGTGCTAAAAGAGTAATACCCAACTAGGTTGAAAACCCGAGAAGGGCGGCCTAGGTAAAAAACAGGGTTGCACCAAAAAAAAATAAAAAAAAAAACAACAAAAAAACAACAAAAAAAAAAAACAAAAAAAAAAAAAAAAAAGAGTTCACCTGTAGAACTACGAAGACCCGAGCTCCTCAAAATGAGGGGAACGTAGGCGGCGGAAACGGTTCGGTCTAAAGCACAAATAAAAGCCATACTTTGGCATCAATACAACCGATCGAGACCATGAAAGCGTCTCGAAAAACTCTAAAGCAATTCAAATATTCATTACAAATTAAAAGCTCTTTGATGAGTCTAAGCCCGATTCATTCCTACAACCGGCAACTTGCTAAAAGAAAACTAAGATACATAATCAAATTAATGTGTACGCCGTGACAAGAAAGGGATACTCGGAAACCTCGAGTCACTCCAAGCCACTCGTGCGGCCTCTCCCCTCTTCTTCCCCTTCGAGTCTTCTTTTCGAACAGGAAAAATGTCGGTGTTCCTCCTACCAAGCTCCGATATAGGGACAGGGTCTATCAAACCGGCCTCTGTCGGGGCCTTAGTAGCCCTAGCGTCATCTCTCATCTCCTGTAGCCTAGGCGGTAGCATAGGAGCCCTCCTCTCCTGTCTCTTGACGTAAGCCTCATGTCAGTCGCGAGCGTCTCCGCTCTGTCATGAGGGTTGGCCCTCGCCTCGGCCCTCCTCCTCTCGAAATGGTCTGGTCCTCCGCACCCGCAATGGCCTCACGCCGTCCGAAAATAGCCACCCGAGTCTCTCCCGGATGCCTCTCATACCAATCCAGGTACCAAGTGGTCGGGAACACCGGTCTCGGACGCTGAGAATGACCCGAGGAGGAAAGGCATCATACCTCCATGCTCGGGAAAGAAGTGGAAACACCGAGGGATCATCCATGGAAACAGGAGCCACCACCCTGGTGGCTATATCATCAAAACCCTCCAAAGGAACCTCGCTTCCAAGCCAAACCGTCTCGGGACCAGAGCCGGAATGTAGAAAGCTGGTGAGAAAGCCCGGAAGCATAACCACATGGGACCCGTCTGAAGCACTCTACGAGTCTCCACCCGCCAATGAGGCACCAACCATCGATATCTTCGATCGGCGACCCGCCATCCAACGCGCCCACGAGCCCCGATCATCAAAATCTACATCGACACCTCTCTGGCAAAAGTCCAAGGCCTGATCATATCAGAGGTTTCCCGAAGAACCCCCAAACGCTCCATCAGCCACAGGGTCAAGAGGAACGGGCTGCCCCCGTGCATATACCGCCGTCCGGTAGCTAATCTGTCAAGAGCATGAAAAGTCTCCCCCAGAATCAAAGGAACGACATCTCTGCCCAGGCGACAGTGAACGACAACATCCAGCAAAGACCGATGGCAGATCCCAAAGGAATAGACCATGAACAGGGTGCCAAACATACAAAGTGCAAAGGCATCCCAATAGGCATCATCCACCAAACCTAGGCCCCTAAATCTATCGGGAAGACCGGAAATATCGAAATGATCGGGACCGCGGATCATACCTTGCGCTTCCTCCGGGGAAAGATGAAGGAGGACGCACAATCTGTCAGCAAAAGAAGCCCCTCCGAGCAAAGGAATCGCTATCTCTTCCACCTCCGGACCTCCAAGCAAGGCCCGAAACTCTTCCACAGTCGGAACAATCTCGTTGAAGGAAAGGCAAAAGACATGCCTTCTAGTATCCCAAAACGAAGAAGAAGCTCTTAAGAGGTCATAATCCGGAATCAATTCCTTGATAGACCATAAGCACCTCATCTTGTACCTTTCTTCAAAGAATGATCTTCTCTCATGCATGATCTCCCTACACCACTCCTTGAACTTTTCAAAGAACAACATTTGCCTTTCTTTGGACAATTTTGGAGAATTTTTGGCCATTTCCATGGTTTTCCTCTCTTTCTCCCCGAAAATGGCTGTTTGGACTGGAGGTTGAAGAGGATATTTGAATTTGAAATAAAGCAAGACCAGGTCTGAACCAAAATTAAAGGACAGTGTCAGATGCAGTCCCCATCCGCGCGGATAGGATTGCTTTCCATCAGAAAAATCTGCAACAGTCCAAGCTGCTACACCAAAAGAGGAATATTCCGTCCCGGTTGCTCGAAACCTGTGCAAAAACCCTCCCCAAACCAGTCCATATACCAAACACCCTTGCAAAAAAAAAAATCAAGGCTCATGCAACACTGCATTCATACTGCATTGCAAACATAAAATAAAATCCTAAATTATTACATTCCAAAAAAAAAAAGAGTGTGCAAAAAAAAAAAAACAAACAAACATCAATAATCCTAAGTTATTACATCCCAAAGAAAAGAAAAGAAAAAAAAATGTGTGCATAAGCTGTACAAATCTCAATCTCAAATCTCAAAAAAATCAATCGGAGTCTCCAGCACCCGATGTCTCCCCCCGGCCCCTCTTGCGACTCGGGCCCGCCTCCTCAGGAGCCCTGAAAATCTCGGGCTCAGAATCGTCCTCGTCTCCAGAAAGAGGCTCATCAGGACCAACGGCACGCCCGATAGGGCAAGCCGAGATCTGCGAAAAAATCGTATCTGAAGGTGAAGGCGTCGGACTCTGGACGTACGAAGACGACCCGCCATGTTGCCAAACGTGTCCACGCCCGTGTGGATCCCGAGAATGACGTGATCCGAAGGCGGCACCGCGGGGATCAAGGAGAGAGGAGACAAAGGAGTCTCTGAAGAAGTCTACGAGCGAGTAGGGAAGCCTCCCGTCGACGGGCGCCGGCCGTGGCCGCCTCGCTCTAGCCTCGAGGAGCCCCGCAAGCGACCATCCTCCCGATGAATCTCTTGGCCTCGATCACTTGCTTCGTCGGCTTCTCGACGAACACCTCCGAAAACTGCACAAAAAGCAAAAGCGTCAAAAAAAAAAAGAGAAGTGATGCTAAAGATGATGAAACAAAAGAAAGAAAAGAAGGGGAAAAGGTGAAGCCATACCTTCATACCGGACGAGGCCGGAAAGCTCGTGGAAGTCGCTCGGGGTGAGGGATCGCACCCTCAATCGGACCCCATCCACGGATATAGGAAAAATCCGTCTCGAGGGTACCGCGGGATCCCAAGCCCCTCCCTATCCGAACCCGAGGCATCCTCGGCCTCCTCAAGACGAATGTCGCATATGGCTCAATCGCCACGAAATCCGAGAAGTCTTTGGCCGGCTCGGTAATCATCCCAGTCATGGACCGATCGCTCGGAGTGCATCATATCGACGGGAGGCTCCACCGGTGTCCTCAAAGGCGAATTCACGCCATGCGGCGCGTCACCCTCTCTCCCGGATAATATGCATCGCGAGTTAGACCCCTCAAAATCCTCCGGCCTGCACAGTCCGGATCTCGGCGCCCTTCAGTGCGCCACCTCAAAGCGATCCCGGGGAAGAATATCATCCCCTCATCTGTCTCGGCCTCCGTCAAAGGAAGGCAATCCGCGTACACGAGAGTCGTACGCCCTGGAGCTTATCTTCTCCCGGGCATGCTTGGACCAAGCTCGCATGACCGGATACGCCCGGACGTACTCCGCCGGTGCCGCCACATCTGACGTGGAAAAACTCCAACGCCCATACCTGCGAAAGGTAAAAATCCAATCAATCCAGTGCAAAAGAAAAGTGCGTGCTCAAAAAAAAAAGGAGGAGGGAAAGCAAAAAGAGAGCTTATACCTCCAGGGCAAACTCAAAGCAGTACAAGGAGCTCACAGCCTTCCGGCTGTATCTATCAAGAGCAAAGTAAAGCTCTGCCAGCCCGGCCTCTCCCCACGAGACATCTCCGGCCGTCTCCATGTCCTCCAAGGACCTCAGCAAGGCAAAGACTGCCGTCCCCTCAGCATGTCCAAAGAGCGTGCTCGAAAAAGCAAACCACAAGAAGGCCCTGGCAATCTGATCGGCGCCTATCCTCTCCTCCCTAGCCTCATAGCTCAGAATGGTCTCCACGATCTTCCCGTAGACCACCGCATACTCCATTCCCATCCCCTTTTTGGGAATAGGGGAAAATCCCAGAAGAGCCTGCAGATCAGCATCGCTGTAGCCATCCCGCCACTCAATGCTGCGTCCATTAAAGGACAAACCCGTGATCGCGGCATAGTCGGAGGGCGTAACCGTAGCCTCGCCCCAGAAGAAGTGGAAGGTGTGGGTCGCGTCCCACCAGTGCTGCGCCAGAGCAAACATCAAGCCCTTGCTCTTAGGGAACTTGACCAGTCCCCTCAAGCACTCGACAAACTCCCAAAGCCCCGTCTCGACAACAATCTGTCTCGGACTCGGCAAAGCTCCTCGGCCCGCATTCGGAAGCCGGTCCCACAAGTCAATCACGGACTCCACCGATCCTCGAGTCTACATTTTGTTCAGCTGCTCCGTTACAAAACGGTTTCCGCCCTGTAAAAGAAAAAAAAAGAGAAAGAGAAAATGTCAAAAAAAAATTTTTTTGCATTTGCATTTAAAAAAAAAAAAGAAAGCATACATGTGAGGACCCCGACCCGGAACCTACACGTGTCCCGAGTTGGAGCGTCCTCAAACTAACCCAAAAACACTAAACTTTTAAAACTTTACTTTGACTTTCAAACATAAGCATTAATAATATAACATTTCAAAAGAACTCCACTCAACTCCACATCGGAGGAGGAGATAACTAACTTTGAAAACAATCAACTATTTAATTACAAAAGATATTGGTTTTTAACGTAGAAAATAAAGTTTATAATTACAAACTCCCAAAAGGAATTATGACAAAATAATTTCTACGCCAACCTAACGTACCCAGACAATATCCCAAAATGCTCACAGCCAAACTCCTTTCCGTCCTTACTTGGGCGGTCCTCCTGTCTCGGGATCTAAAACAGTAAAGGGAGAGGGGTGAGAATAAATCTCAGCAAGCTATTATGGATGCAGCAATATGCCAAATAAATGCAACATATAACAAGTCGCACATAACACATTGGGAAAGCTATAAACACATTCCATTACCTTGGTTTACCTTTTCCCGTCTGAACAGTAGTCGTACAACATTGGGTATAATAATACTCCAATTACAGTGAGCTGCTTAAGCAATACTCACGTCTTATAAGACCCGTTTTTCAGGGAACCAAATAAGACAGTAGCAACTCTGTAAGGCTTTTGGCTCAATACAGACGCTATAACCCCAACCTGTGGCCACAGGAGGGGACGGTCACAGATATAACATAATCCGATCACATTAGGTCACACTTCCATAATTGATCGTATTCTGTTATACCCCCAACGTCAGCTGACTCACACATATCAAGCACATAATAGATACTTGAATAAAATCCACAAAAGGGATAACAATATATCAACATGGTAAAATATACTCATGTTCAACCAATATCATAGTGCAACATTAGATTAACACACTATGCATAATACAACAATGTATATGAACTCAATGTAAGCAAGGAAGTGGCACCAATCCATCCTACATGGTCATTATACAATAATACATAGCCTCTTTAAGGGTCTAAGTTGAATCTACCAAGTTGGGATCATAGTTATCTAGTTACCAAACTAGGTTATCTAACGTTTTCCAAGCAACATTTATAGTACTTCCACTACTCCATTTTGATCACTTAGAACGTCATTGTGAAGCCAAAGTATTCTACTTTAATCTAGGTTAAAAAGATTTCATTTAGGTTCGAGTTTGATTAGGTTTGAATAGCTATAAAGTTGAGGTGAGAAAACCTGACCAGGGCACGACTCGTGCCCCAGGGCACGACTCGTGCCCAAATTACCCCCTCAGAACCTGGCGTCCCCTTACTGGTCACGACTTCCCTTTATCCAAGGGACGACTCGTGACCTTTACATGGCACGACTCGTGCCTGAGGTCACGACTCGTGCCCTCGGCCCAGAAAGGTAAAAACAGCAGCAACAAACAACAATCTCCCAAAATACCAAAATTCCAACCAAGTGTATTCTAAGTTATGAACCTAAAGGACATTTCCAACCTTAGTAACTTTACTCTACTCATTTAACTCCATGAAACCATCTCTTAACCCTAGATCAATTCAACTTCCATGAACCATAACATTTTCTAAATCTAAAAGAGTTTTCCCAAGCAAGAAATCACCAACATAGAACAAGAACCACAAGAAATATTCATGAGCATTCATGAGAAGAGAAGTCATAACAACTTACTTGGATTTTAGAAGGAAATGTGAATCTTTCTAGTTAGATGAGTTCCCCAAGATGATCAATCTTCAAATGTGCTCCTAGACTTGGTTTTTGGTGAAGAGTATCTTGACTTCAAAGCTTGGCAAGGGGACTTCAATGGAGGTTTTCTTTCTTGCTCTAGGATGAAGAATGTAGTGAATGAAGGAGAAGGAGGGAGAAGGGAGGGGTAGTAAGAGAGTTGAGGGAGAAGGAGACACTTGGCACAAGGAGGGGAAAGGGAGTAATTTGGCCCCCCATGGGGAATTAATCCAAGGCTTCAACCTACCCAATTTAATTTAAAATAAACCTTATCCCATTAATTCATCCTACTCATTTAACCTCCCCATATTATTTAGTATTTTCCCATTTTTATTATTTCCCCTAGTTTCTTTATTTAATGTCCAATAAATTCTCATAAGTTCCTCAATTTACTTTTCACCCAATTTATCTTAATTTAAGAATTTAGAGACATAATTGAACACATAAAGATAACATAAATATTAAAAGCATATAATTTAATATTTAAAATAAGTGCCTAGGGTTGGGGTCGTCACACTCACTCCCCCTTAAAGAAAATTCGACCCGAATTTTAAAAAGGAAACTTACTTGGATTTTCAAACAACCACGGGTATTTCGCTCTCATCTCCGACTCTAGCTCCCACGTTGCTTCCTCTACGGTGTGATTCTTCCAAAGGACTTTTACTATCGGGATGCTCTTGGTTCTCAACTCCTTAACTTGGAATTCCAGGACTCTTAATGGCTCTTCAACATACGACATGTCCGCTTGGACATCATCGGGAGGAGAGCTCAAAACATGGGAGGGGTCATGACAATACTTCCTAAGCATAGAAACGTGAAACACATCATGAAGCAAAGAGAAAGACGGAGGCAACGCTAACCGGTAAGCCAATTCCCCTATCTTCTCTAGAATCTCAAACGGTCCTACAAATCTCGGAGCCAACTTACCCTTATTCCCAAACCTTTTAATCCCCGTCCTCGGAGAGACCTTCAAGAATACAAAGTCACCAACCCGAAATGATAAATCCCGCCTTCTATTGTCGGCGTAACTTTTCTGTCTACTCTGAGCCGTCTTCAATCTATCCCGAATCACCTTGATCTTCTCCGTAGAATCTCGAACCAAATCCGGACCCCAAAGTCTCGCTTCACCAACCTCGTCCCAACACATCGGAGATCGACACTTCCTTCCATACAAAGCTTCGTACGGAGCCATCTCAATACTGGACTGATAACTGTTGTTGTAAGCAAACTCCACTAAAGGTAAATGATCCTCCCAAGATAATTGGAAATCCATCACACAAGCTCGTAACATATCCTCAAGTATCTGAATAGTTCTCTCGGACTGACCATCGGTTTGAGGATGAAATGCCGTACTAAAACACAACTTAGAACCCAAAGCTTCATGCAATGCTCTCCAAAATCTAGATGTAAACCTCGGATCTCTATCGGAAACAATACTAACCGGAACTCCGTGAAGTCTTACAATCTCCTTTAAGTACAACTGAGCTAACTTCTCTAACGAAAACTTGGTTGATACCGGAAGAAAATGAGCCGACTTCGTCAACCGATCCACAATAACCCATATAGCATCCATCTTCTTTGCGGTGAGAGGCAAACCCGAAACAAAATCCATCGAGATCCCTTCCCATTTCCACTCCGGAATATCCAATGGTTGAAGTAGTCCCGCCGGTCTTTGATGTTCTGCCTTGATCTGTTGACAAGTCAAACACTTAGAAACATAATCCGCTATTTCCCTTTTCATTCCATTCCACCAATATCCACGCTTCAAGTCTTGATACATTTTGGTACTCCCCGGATGAATCGCAAACTTGGACTTATGGCCATCCTCTAAAACACGCTTCTTGATTTCCGGCGATGACGAAACGCAAATTCTCCCTTGGAAAGTTAAAATCCCATCTCGATTCAAAGCAAAATCCCCGGCTTTCCCATCTTGCACTTGATCACAAATTTTCTTCAATTCCGGATCTTCTTGTTGAGCTTCCTTCAAATCACCATACAATGTCGGAACGGCTCGAACATTCGCAACTATCACTTCACTCTTCAACTCCCGAGAACTCAAGGCTGTCACATACGCCTTTCGGCTAATCGCATCGGCCACCACATTGGCCTTCCCCGGATGATAGGATATGACACAATCAAAATCCTTCAAAAACTCTAACCATCTTCTTTGCCGGTTGTTCAACTCCTTTTGGGTAAATAGGTACTTCAAACTCTTATGATCGGTGAAAATCTCGAATTTCGCTCCGTAAAGATAATGCTTCCACTTATGCAACGCAAATACAATCGCCGCCAATTCCATATCATGAGTAGGATAATTCTGTTCCGCCGGTGATAACTTCCTAGAGGCATACGCAATAACCTTCCCATTACGCATCAACACACATCCCAAACCCGCCTTCGAGGCATCACTATAAATAACAAAATTCTCGCAACCACTCGGAAGGGTAAGAACCGGAGCCGTCGTCAACCTCTTCTTCAATTCATCAAAACTTGCTTCACACTTGGAATCCCACACAAACAATACATCTTTCCGAGTCAACCTAGTCAACGGAGTAGCAATCCGAGAAAACCCCTCAATGAACCTCCGATAGTATCCCGCCAAACCAAGAAAACTACGGACTTCGGTCACGGTCGAAGGTTGCTTCCAATTAACCACGGCTTCAATCTTTGCAGGATCCACGGAAATCCCCGAACTCGACACAACATGCCCCAAGAAAGAAATCTGCTCAAGCCAAAACTCGCACTTACTGAACTTAGCATACAACTGCTTCTCACGAAGAACGGACAAAACAATCCTCAAATGATTCTCATGCTCTTCCCGGGACTTAGAATACACAAGAATATCATCAATAAAGACCACCACAAAACTATCGAGATAAGGCTTGAAGACACGGTTCATCATATCCATAAACACGGCTGGAGCATTAGTCAACCCAAACGGCATCACCACAAACTCATAATGACCATATCTAGTACGGAAAGCTGTCTTAGCAACATCATCCGGCCTAATCTTCAACTGATGGTATCCGCTTCTCAAATCAAGCTTTGAGTAGATAACGGAACCTTGGAGTTGGTCAAACAAATCATCTATATGCGGAAGAGGATACTTATTCTTAATGGTGGCTTGGTTCAACAAACGATAGTCAATACACAATCGTAAGGTACCATCCTTCTTCCTAACAAACAAGACCGGTGCTCCCCACGGAGACACACCAGGACGAATAAAACCTCGGTCTAACAATTCTTGCAATTGGACCTTCAACTCTTTTAACTCGGCGGAGCCATTCTATAGGGTGCTTTAGAGATAGGAGCGGTACCGGGTACTAAGTCAATACAAAACTCTATCTCACGATCCGGAGGCATAGAGTACTCACTAGAGAACACATCACTAAATTCATTCACAACCGGAACATGAGCTAACTCGGGAGACTTCTTATTGGAATCTACCACATAAGCTAAGTAACCCGTACACCCCTTAGATAGCATCTTTCTAGCTTTTAAGGCGAAATAACATGTAACCCGAACATAGATTTATCGGCATCAAATATAAATGTAGGCACATCGGGCATAGCAAATGAGACTCGCTTCCTACGACAGTCTACCAAAGCATGGCGGACTCAACCAATCCATACCAAGGATCACATCAAAATCACGGATTGGTAACTCGACCAAATCCACCGGCAATACATGCCCACATATAGTCACATCACATCCACGATATATCAAAGAAGATTCAAGGCTCTCTCCCATAGGAGTAGAGACCTCTAACACATAAGGCATAGATTCAGGCAAGATATGCAATGAGAATGCAAAATGAGACGCCACAAATGAATGGGAAGACCGGGATCTATAAGAATGCGGGCCTTAACTCCTGAGACAGGAACTATACCTCTAATGACGGCATTAGGATCGACCTCTCCTCGACCCAAAGCAAACACACGACCTTGGACTTTATCCTTAGGTCTCCCATCAACATCTCTCTTCACACCACTACCTTGACCCCGAATCCGGTACTCGTCGCTTGCTTATTACGTAACTTGGGACAATTCCTCCTGAAATGGCCCGGCGATCCACACTCCAAACACTTGCCTTGTTTTCTCCAACATTTGTCTTCGGAATGCCCTATCCTCTTGCAAAACCCACATGTTGTCCCAAGCGGCCGGAAGTCGCACGATTTGCCGGAGCCGCCACATGACCTCCTCGATTCGCTCCGGGGTGAAAGTCCTCGGCTGCACTCTATTCCGTCCCGATCCTTGACCACGAAATCTGTTCTGTTTCCTCCTTCATTCTTACCACGATGCTCCTCTATGTCGTTCTCAATCCGTACGCCATATTCACTGCTTTGCTAGGAAATTGGCGAAGTTATGCGTCAACAACCGCTTCCAGAAACTCAACTCTTAAACCTTTCACAAACCGGTAAACTCGCCTCTCCTCATCTGGCACCAAATGGGGACAATATCGGGCCAACTCTGTGTACTTAGCTGAATATTGCGCTATCGTCATGGTCCCTTGCTCCAGCTTCAGGAACTCGCCTTCTTTCTTGTCTCTAGTAACCATCGGCACAAAGTGATCTCGGAACTTGAGCGTGAAGTTCTCCCACGTCTGCGGTGTCAAATCTCGGTCCCAACCATCCTTTACCACTTGCCACCAATGCTCCGCTGGTCCTTCCAATTTGAAAACGGCGCATCTCACTTTCTCCGCATCCGTACTCTCCATAGCTGCGAAAATCTTGTTCATAGCCTCAAGCCACCTCTCAGCCTTCACCGGATCCGGATCTCCGTTGAAGCTAGGAGGAGACATCTTCACGAACTTCTCCAACCCATGTTGCCCTTGCCTGCCTTGATTCTGATTCAAATTCTGATTCTGCGTTGCCATATGCTGAAGAAACCCTCGGAACATATCCATCATCTCGGCGTTCGGATTACCAACACCACCCAAACCCAGATTCGGATCACCTTCATTTCCCGCCATTACAACAAACTCCTGCATTAAACACTCGACGTCAGTTACCACACACTCTCACTCAGCTAGACTCTACCCAAGAATTCTAACCGAGCTCTGATACCAACTGTGAGGACCCCGACCCGGAACCTACACGTGTCCCGAGTTGGAGCGTCCTCAAACTAACCCAAAAACACTAAACTTTTAAAACTTTACTTTGACTTTCAAACATAAGCATTAATAATATAACATTTCAAAAGAACTCCACTCAACTCCACATCGGAGGAGGAGATAACTAACTTTGAAAACAATCAACTATTTAATTACAAAAGATATTGGTTTTTAACGTAGAAAATAAAGTTTATAATTACAAACTCCCAAAAGGAATTATGACAAAATAATTTCTACGCCAACCTAACGTACCCAGACAATATCCCAAAATGCTCACAGCCAAACTCCTTTCCATCCTTACTTGGGCGGTCCTCCTGTCTCGGGATCTAAAACAGTAAAGGGAGAGGGGTGAGAATAAATCTCAGCAAGCTATTATGGATGCAGCAATATGCCAAATAAATGCAACATATAACAAGTCGCACATAACACATTGGGAAAGCTATAAACACATTCCATTACCTTGGTTTACCTTTTCCCGTACGAACAGTAGTCGTACAACATTGGGTATAATAATACTCCAATTACGGTGAGCTTAAGCAATACTCACGTCTTATAAGACCCGTTTTCGGGGAACCAAATAAGACATAGCAACTCTGTAAGGCTTTTGGCTCAATACGGGCTATAACCCCAACCCAGTGGCCACGGGGAGGGGACGGTCACAGAATATAACATAATCCGATCACATTAGGTCACACTTCCATAATTGATCGTATTACATTATACCCCCAACGTCAGCTGACTCACACATATCAAGCACATAATAGATACTTGAATAAAATCCACAAAAGGGATAACAATATATCAACATGGTAAAATATACTCATGTTCAACCAATATCATAGTGCAACATTAGATTAACACACTATGCATAATACAACAATGTATATGAACTCAATGTAAGCAAGGAAGTAGCATCAATCCATCCTACATGGTCATTATACAATAATACATAGCCTCTTTAAGGGTCTAAGTTGAATCTACCAAGTTGGGATCATAGTTGTCTAGTTAACAAACTAGGTTATCTAACGTTTTCCAAGCAACATTTATAGTACTTCCACTACTCCATTTTGATCACTTAGAACGTCATTGTGAAGCCAAAGTATTCTACTTTAATCTAGGTTAAAAAGATTTCATTTAGGTTCGAGTTTGATTAGGTTTGAATAGCTATAAAGTTGAGGTGAGAAAATCTGACCAGGGCACGACTCGTGCCCTGAGGCACGACTCGTGCCCAAATTACCCCTCGTAACACAGGCGTCCCCTTACTGGTCACGACTTCCCTTTATCCAAGGGACGACTCGTGACCTTTACATGGCACGACTCGTGCCTGAGGTCACGACTCGTGCCCTCGGCCCAGAAAGGTAAAAACAGCAGCAACAAACAACAATCTCCCAAAATACCAAAATTCCAACCAAGTGTATTCTAAGTTATGAACCTAAAGGACATTTCCAACCTTAGTAACTTTACTCTACTCATTTAACTCCATGAAACCATCTCTTAACCCTAGATCAATTCAACTTCCATGAACCATAACATTTTCTAAATCTAAAAGAGTTTTCCCAAGCAAGAAATCACCAACATAGAACAAGAACCACAAGAAATATTCATGAGCATTCATGAGAAGAGAAGTCATAACAACTTACTTGGATTTTAGAAGGAAATGTGAATCTTTCTAGTTAGATGAGTTCCCCAAGATGATAAATCTTCAAATGTGCTCCTAGACTTGGTTTTTTTTGGTGAAGAGTATCTTGACTTCAAAGCTTGGCAAGGGGACTTCAATGGAGGTTTTCTTTCTTGCTCTAGGATGAAGAATGTAGTGAATGAAGGAGAAGGAGGGAGAAGGGAGGGGTAGTAAGAGAGTTGAGGGAGAAGGAGACACTTGGCACAAGGAGGGGAAAGGGAGTAATTTGGCCCCCCATGGGGAATTAATCCAAGGCTTCAACCTACCCAATTTAATTTAAAATAAACCTTATCCCATTAATTCATCCTACTCATTTAACCTCCCCATATTATTTAGTATTTTCCCATTTTTATTATTTCCCCTAGTTTCTTTATTTAATGTCCAATAAATTCTCATAAGTTCCTCAATTTACTTTTCACCCAATTTATCTTAATTTAAGAATTTAGAGACATAATTGAACACATAAAGATAACATAAATATTAAAAGCATATAATTTAATATTTAAAATAAGTGCCTAGGGTTGGGGTCGTCACAATACACATGCATTTAAAAAAAAAAAATTGACAGCATAACAGCATACAATGAGCATAGCCCCATTTTTCTCACAGAAAAGACAATTTTCAGCAAATCCCAATGCATTCAAAAAAAAAAGATGCATTCCTACGGAAGTAAAAACTCCGTCCCATTTTCATAAAATAACATGCATACCATCCATCATCTCAAAAAAAAAAAATTTGCATACATGCATATCATCCATCTTACATGCAACGGGAGGAAAAATCCGTCCCACTTTTCAAAAAAAAGAATCCTAAACATACATACATCTCATATTGGCAAAATGCCCATTCTTTCCAAACAAAATGCATGCATTGCATCATTCATGAATATCAATATTCAATTTCAAAAAAAAAAATCACCCAAAATTCAAATTTCAAACAAGAAATCAACAAAGGGATCAAAGGGTTTCAAAGTATACCGTTCGGAGATTCGAATCCGAAGCCCAATGTTGCCAAGCATCGGGGTAATGCTCCTCCGCAACCGATTGCGAAAGATTGTAATGCCTCCTCATTCGGACGAGCTCCAATCGCCTCTCCGCTACCGGGCCACGTCCTTGGCCTTGAAAAGCGCCTTCCCCGTGTTCCATTGCTCAAAAAATCGAAGAAATCGGAGAATTTTTGAAGCTTCTAAGGCCAACAATGGCGGATTTACGATTTCTCTCTCCCTGCTCTCGGAATTTTTGAAAAAACAGAATGGGGAAGAGGAAGGGCGTTGGCCCTAATTAATACCCCTGATTTTCAAGTCCTCTCCGCGCGGACAGGATTGCAAGGGTCAAAATGACCCTTTTGCCCCTTAAAATTTCAGGACTCTGCAATTCAGTCCCCAACTTGACAGAGTTAACCAAAGTTAACCAAAGTCGGCCCCTTGTCAAGAAAATCATCCCCGTGATTCAAACGTAAGACCGAGTGCCCCGAGAAAGATAACGGATCCCGTATCTTTCATCAAAATCGCCCCCGGCAGTCAAACGTAAGACCGAGTGCCCCGAGAAAGATAACGAGATCCCGTATCTTTCATCAAAATCTCCCCCGGCAGTAAAACGTAAGACCGAATGCCCCGAGAAAGATAACGAAATCTCGTATCTTTCATCAAAATCATCCAACGGCAGTTAAACGTAAGACCGAGTGCCCCGAGAAAGATAACGGATCCCGTATCTTTCATCAAAATCTTTCCCGGCGGTCAAACGTAAGACCGAGTGCCGAGAAAGATAACGGATCCGTATCTTTCATCAAAATCTTTCCCGGCAGTCAAACGTAAGACCGAGTGCCCCGAGAAAGATAACGGATCCCGTATCTTTCATCGAATCTTTCCTAGTCAAACGTAAGACCGAGTGCCACGAGAAAGATAACGGATCCCGTAATTTTCATCAAAATTACCCCGGCGATCAAACGTAAGACCGAGTGCCCCGAGAAAGATAACGGATCCCGTATCTTTCATCAAAATTACCCCAGTCAAACGTAAGACCGAGTGCCCCGAGAAAGATAACGGATCCCGTATCTTTCATCAAAATTACCCCGAAGCCAAACGTAAGACCGAGTGCCCGAGAAAGATAACGAGATCCCGTATCTTTCATCAAAATTACCCCTACAGTAGTAAAACGTAAGACCGAGTGCCAGAGAAAGATAACGGATCCCGTATCTTTCATCAAAATCACCCCTGAGCAAGAAACGTAAGATCGAGTGCCCCGAGAAAGATAACGGATCCCGTATCTTTCATCAAAATCACCCCCGGCAGTCAAACGTAAGACCGAGTGCCCCGAGAAAAATAACGAAATCTCGTATCTTTCATCAAAATCCTTCCGTGATCGCCAAACGTAAGACCGAGTGCCCGAGAAAGATAACGGATCTCGTATCTTTCATCAAAATCTTTCCCGGCAGTCAAACGTAAGACCGAGTGCCCCGAGAAAGATAACGGATCCCCGTATCTTTCATCAAAATTACCCCCGGCAGTCAAACGTAAGACCGAGTGCCCCGAGAAAGATAACGGATCCCGTATCTTTCATCAAAATCTTCCCCGGCAGTAAAATGTAAGACCGATCTCCCTGAGAAAGATAACGAGATCCCGTATCTTTCATCAAAATCATCCAACGGCAGTCAAACGTAAGACCGATTTCCCAGACGAATACGTCTGATTTTCCCCAGGCAAAGGCTAACGAAATCCCCAGCAAAGTTAACGGAATCCCAAAAGCCAACGGAATCTCGAGTAGTACTCGAACTACGAAAGGGCTTGATTCCCACTAGGGATACGTAGGTAGCCTATCATTAGGTCCAGCCCCTCGACCAAAACGGTCACCCTATCCTTCGGCAGCAGACAAAGTCCACCGAAAGGCCATCATCAAGGTCCGAGGCACCTAAAACGCCATCATCAAGGTTCGAGGCACCTAAAACGCCATCTCCAAGGTTCGAGGCACCTAAAACGCCATCTCCAAGGTCCGAGGCACCTAAAAAGCCATCATCATCAAGGTCCGAGGCACCTAAAAAGCCATCATCATCAAGGTCCGAGGCACCTAAAAAGCCATCTTCATCAAGGTTCGAGGCACCTAAAACGCCATCTCCAAGGTTCGAGGCATCTAAAACGCCATCTCCAAGGTTTGAGGCACCTAAGACGCTATCACTAGGAAAGCGATAAATCGCAATCATCCCCAGCAGAGACCGAAAATGGTCATTCCTATCCCCAGCCGAGCGGATAACCATCAGACCGAAAATGGTCATCTCTTATCCCCAGCAGAGTTTCTTTCAGCAAAACTCGCTCATCAGGTTCGAGGCACCTAAAACGCCATCATCTCCAGGGTCAAGGACCCAAACTACGACTGACTTGATTCCCATTCGGGATACGTAGGTAGCCTATCGCTAGGTTCGGCCACCCGATCACTCGATCATCCTGCCAAATATGGAGCCTTACTCTTATCGACGACCCCGCTTCCTTCGAAAGCGCCGTCGCCGAGGGGCTACTGTAAGTGCTCCAATTTGAGCTTGTTAGAATTTTCGTTAGAAAATTAACGAAAGTTATAACATTTCTAACAATTCCTAACAATCCTAACATTTCTAACAAAGTGAGGGTAAAATGGGCATTGTTATTTAAGGTTAAACCTTAAAAAGAATCTTAAAAAGAAAAACAAAAGGAATAAAACCACAAATAGCAATGGCTGGAGACACAAAACTGGCTGTTAATTTGAAATTTCAAAAAGATTATTCCTCTTGTCCAAAGCTGAAGCTGCATTTAATGAACAGTGCACGCTGAGGGGATCCATCCGCGCGGATATGTTTGTAATTTCCAGAGGGCTATAAATTGAGCCCTCCAGTCACAAAAATAAAGAGGAAGAACACATTTTGCACCGAACCTCTGGCGAAATATAGAGAGAAAACAGTGAGAATTCACTTGAATTGTCACCTTTTTCTCTCCAATCTTTCCCAACTCATACTCATCCACTCACTCTCATATTAAAGCCCTAAACACTCATACATTCAAGTCAAACACTCAAGAACACAAGGAAGATTGGTAAACCCTCCTCTTCCTAACCCTAAATCTCATCCATGCATGCATCTTCAAACTACAAAATGTAGTTCTTTCATCTTCTTGCTCTAGATCTAAGAAGATCACCATGGAAGACCATCTCCATGGATGATCTTCTACCAAGATCAACATTATTCTCAAAAGTTTTTTCTTGTTTACTTGCAAAAACACACTTTCAAAACCCTAAAAAACCATTTTCAAGCACTAAATCTTGATTTCAAAGGATAAAAATCCCCTTCCCAAGCAAATGAAATGCTTAGTCCTAATGTACCCCAAGGATGGTTTGGTATAGTTGATTCACCACTAAAATGTCTAGTGATCACTAACCAAAACCTAGGGAAATGGGGACAAGCATGGATGCAAAACCCCCCTTAAAATCATATTTTCTTTCTTGAGAAGTTGCTGTCCAGTAGCAATTTTCTCAGACCTCAGTCCATGGTCTTAATTTTTGGACACAGATGAACTTGGAATTTGGTGTTGACTACAAAATACCTTTTGTATCCAACATCCAGAGATTTCCAGACATATTTTTACTTTATTTTTTGGGTGAGTAAAACTCCTCTTTTCAAATTTTCTTTCAGAGGCTAGTTCATCAGCTTCTGGGAATCCAGATCTCATATCTGAGGTTTCCAGAAGGTTTTGACCCCTCAAATATTCTCCAAAATGGAAAATTCCTTCGCACAAACTTTATTTAAGGTGTCTAGAATAACTTTCATTCTCTGAGTTTATCCAGATTATGAAGTTTTAAGACCCTTGAATCTCTTTCAAAATCAAAGGTCCACTGCCTTTTTCATTCTGGCAGAAATGGTTTTCAACTTCCAAAAATCTTTTGAGTTCCAAATCTCAACCCAAAAATCACCCAAAAAATCATGGGATCAGTTTAAAGCCTTAAAAAGAGTTCCCAATTTTTACTTACCTCAGTTTCAACTTATTTTGGCCAAAACACACACACACACACACAAATGATTTTCAGCTTGGAAGACTCGTTTTACGAGGCGCGTCGGGTGCACACTAACGTCCTTCCCGACACGTAACATGACCTCCGAACCTAAATCTCTCGGGCTTTTTTCAAAGTTTTGGCCCTCAAAATTAAAATGGCGTGGCGACTCCGTTTTCGTTGATTTTTCTTTCAAACACAAAAATGGGAAAATTTTCGGATACACATCATCACAGAAAGGCCATCAAGGGTCAAGCATTGTCAGATCACCTGGCGAACTTCCCCAGTAATAAAGACAGAGGGCCTGAACCCCAATTCCCAGATGAAGGGATCTTTGTAGTTGAGCCTGAGAATAGATGGCAATTGTTCTTTGACGGAGCCGCTAACAAAAGAGGAAATGGTGTAGGAATGCTATTGGTCGATCTGAAAGATGAGCATACCCCCATAGCCCTCAAGTTGAACTTTCCTGCCACGAACAATGTCGCCGAGTATGAAGCTTTGCATTGCTTTGGTTTGGAGGCCGCCTTAGAAAGAAATGTCAAGGAGCTCGAAGTTTACGGAGACTCGGCCACGATCATCAACCAAGTCTCCAACAAGTGGAAGGCTGTGGACCTAATCTGCAACGGTATCATGCCCATATGGAGGAGTTAAGCTGGACGGTTCGAGAGAAGTGACTTTCCACTACTTGTCGAGGGAAAAGAATGCACGGTCGCGAGATGCCCTAGCTACTCTAGCCTCATTGGTAGAGATCCCACAGGGAAAAGCCATAAAGCCCTTGAGTGGGTAGAAGAGAAGCTGACCTATACATTTGTGAAGTGGACACAGGACCCGAGCCTATAAAGGAACCTTGGTACAATCAGTTACCAATTCCTCAAAGACGGAGAGTCAGCTTTGAGACGAAGAAGGTAGACCAAAAGAAGGAGTCGAGCCAAAAGCTTGCGAGCCACGAAAAGGTTGGCCTCCCATTATGTCATCCTAGGAGGCAACTGTACAAGAAGCGGTATCAAGGACCGCTCCTCTTATGTGTCACTCAAGAAAGAGCCAGAGAGTTGATGACCGAAGTCCACAATGGTCCTTGCGGTCCTCACATGAATGTGAGCCACGATGCAAGTGATCCTCGGAATGGGTTACTACGGATCTCCGTGGAGACGGTGCGTCCGGCACGTCCGAACTGCGACAAGTGCCGGCGGTTTGCCAACCTCAACCATCTCCCACCTCATGACACATGTCTTGCATGACGACTCCTTGGCCGTTTGCAACTTGGGGCATTGACGTGATAGGGAAAATAGCCCGACAGGAAGCAATGGGCACGAGTTCGTGTTGGTAGCCATCGACTACTTCACCAAGTGGGTAGAGGCCAAGTCCTACAAGGTCCTCACTTCGGAAAAGTGGCCCGAGTTCATCAAAGAAAACATAATGTGCGAGATATGGGATGCCCAGCGAGATCATTTACGATAATGGGTCACACTTCAAAGGAGGCTGCGATAGGCTGCTGTCGGAGGTCGAGTTACTCGCCACAAGTCGTCCCCGTACGGACCTCGGACCAATGGAGCTGTGGAAGCCGCTAATAAGGCACTCGAGAGGATCATCAGGAAGATGGCCACCCGTGGTCGTGATTGGCCCGAAAAGCTGCACCTAGCACTGCAGGGCTACGGAACGTCTGTCGAGAACGGCCACGGGAGAAACTCCTTTTGCCCTAACTTACGGGATGGAAGCGGTGTTACCGGTGGAGTTGGAAATCCCGTCATTAAGGGTCCTCCTGGAAAATAGTGTCAACGAAGTAGAATGACTCTGAAGCCGGCATGATGAATTGGCCTTGCTCGATGAGAGAAGGCTCAAAGCCATGGAGCACACAGGAGCCTACCGGAGGCGAATGGCGGAGCGTTTGATAAGAAAGTCAAAGCCGAAACATCAAAGAGGGTGACTTAGTGCTGAAAGTAAAGCCCCTACTAGAGACAACCCCACAGGAAAATGGGAACCCGTTTGGATCGGTCCTTATGTAGTGCAAAAGATCTTTGTCGGGAGGAGCAATGAAGCTTGCGAGACTCGGCAATCCCTTTGTCCACCCGGTCAACGGTGATAAACTCAGAAGATACTATGTCTAATAATAAAAAAAAGAAAAAAAAAAAAGAAAAATCTTAGTGCAAAAAGAGTAATACCCGGCTAATTTGAAAAACCCCAAAAAGGGCGGTCTAGGCAAAAAACAGGGTTGCACGAGAAAAAAAAAAAAAAAAAAAAGACTTAGTTTTGTTAGTTCACCAGAATAAACTACGAAGACTGAGCCCCTTAGCCTTTCTTGTAAAAGGGAACGTGGCGGCTATATATGGTTCGGTCTAAACAATAAAAAAGGGCAATAAAGCTTCCATAAAGTGCGTCCTTAGCAATAAATAAAAGGGTATTTCGGTTTTCATAAACGGGTCCCAAGTAATAAGACATTTGAATTTCCATGAAACATGTCTTGATTAATTTCTAAAATAATATTTCTTATTCATTACAAGTAAAAAATTTCTTGATGAGTTCAAGCACGGTCTACCTCTTGACTCTGCTAACTTTGCTAAAAAGATCTAAAATACAATAAAATGCCTAAATAAACTAATGTGTTTGCAAATGGCAATAAGAGGATCTTGAGAAAAGACTTGTCGGTCGTCATTCGAGTCTTCTTCTCTTCTTCCCTTTTCCTCGGCCTCGTCGAGTCTTCTTCCTTTTCTTCTCAATAATGTCGGTATCCCTCATCCCGACCTCTGGTATCCTCACTGGAGTCTCTACCAACCCCGTGTCAATAAGCGCTCTCTCTATACGAGCACGAGTCCGTATCTCCTCCCTCTGAGACTCAGTCAAATGAGCAACCTCGGACAACCTCTTGTGCAGAGCCTCCATGTCACTGACCAAGTCACCTGATTGGTTATGGCAACTCGCCTTAGCCTCGGTCTCCCTCGTAGTCCTACTCGAGTCGTGGTCGGCCCCAATAAAACTCGGCGTCTATCCTCCAAGATAACTGAGTCTCTCCCATCTCCCTCTCGTACCGGTCCAAGTAGACGGTGGTCAAGATCGTTCTCTTCCTGCTCCTAAAGATAGCCCTGGGTGGGAAAGCAGTGTATGTCCAAGCCCTCGAGAAAACAGTAAAGCTGGTTGGGTCCCTCATGTCTAGAGACATCACCTCCATGGTCTGGATGTCCTCCCAGTCACTCAAAGGCTCTGTAAAGCCCCAAACTGCTGGATACCAAGCGGGGTATGTAGAAGGATGACCGGCAGAATCCTGGAACCCTCACAGCATAAGACTCTGAAATATCCTCCTGGTCTGCAACCTCCAGTGTGGTATCCACCAACGGATGTCCGAAGTGGATAGCCTAGCCATCATCGGCTCCGGCTACCACAGTCCTGCTGCCTAGGTGCACCTCTCAGAAATCACCCAAGGGCATTGAGTCGGCAAAGCCCCAGGCAAAGCCCCGAGCCTCTCCTGCAGCCACATAAAGTCAACACTTGAATGGGACTCCGGACCTCATGAAATGGTCTCCCGAGCCATCCTGTCGATCCCATGCAAAGTCTCCCCCAAAACCGGTGGGACGATATCCTTCCCAGCCCTGCAGTCTCTGACCATGTCTAGGAGACCACCGTGACAAATCCCCACGGACTCGGCGGTAAACAGACAGAAAAGACGCAAAGGATAAATGCGTCCATAGCCACCATGGTAGCGGCCATAGGGCTGGAGATCCAAACCTGCCGGGATCTCGGAAAGGTCAATCCTGTCCGAGGCTACCATCATCTCCTCGGCCTCTCCCAGAGGAATGCACGAGAAAAGATGCAAGCTTTACCGCCACCGCACGTCTCCGATCAGCGGAATAGATATAGCCTCAGTCTCGGGACCCCCAATCAAGGCTCTGAAGTCTTCGTACGTTGGGACGATTTCGTTGTAAGAAAAGCAGTAAACATGTCTCCGGACGTCCCAGAACTTTGATGCGGCTCTCAACAGGTCCCAATCGGGCGGGAGATCCCTCAAATGCCATAAAGACTTGATCTTGAAGGAAGAATCAAGCAGCCCCTTGTGATTTTGGAAGTTATGTCTCGCCCAAGATTGAAGACCGGACAGAAAATGGTCTCTCTTCCCCCTTTGTAGTCTAACGGGCCTCTCCATCGCAAAAGTGATCAAAGGTGGTGTCTTTAGGTCCAAAATATGCCCTGGGAACAGTTGAAACAAGTTTGGGTTGAAAATAAAATGAAATGGCCAAGCTTTGGTTTTATTCAAAAAATGACCAGTCCAAACAAGAACTGTGAGCCGCACGGCCTCTTTTGCCCTCAAGGCCATGCCGCACGGCTTCATTTGCCTGATGTAAATTGCAAATCTGCAGCAACCAAAGTTGCTGCCCAAGGGAGTTTTCACCCCACTTTCTCAACCAAAACCTGTACAAAAACATGTCCAGAAGCTACCCAAGCAGTTTTATATCATTATATATTATTTTGGCCCAGTTTCAGCCCCAATTCCAAGCAAAAAAGTCGCCCCGAGGCTCAGATAATATGCAAATTGAAAAAGCATAAATTAGAAAAGTAAATAAAGCGTAAATACAATGTCTTCGCCCCACCGGCGTCAAAATAAAGCAAAAAATAAACAAGTTGTGCATAAAAAAGTGTTCATTGTTTGTTTTGTTCCAAATCTACTCTAGAGACCCCCTAGGCCTCAGATTCTTCTTCTTCCTCATCACTGCTCAGCTCATAGACGCTAGGCTCTCTCATCACGTCCTCCTGGTCGCTCGCATCGGAAAGAGGGATGTTGTCGTGCTCGTACTCCGCCGGTTTGCTCCAAGATATCGGCATTAGGACCTCGCCCCCTGAGGCCTGGCACTTTGGATGAGTACTCGAAGCCGAGGAAGAGGATGCTGCGCCCGACATGCCTCCTTTGCGCACAGGCTCCTGCACGCTTGTTGACGCTTTAGTAGCGCAGGCCAGCTTCTTGACCAAGGATCGGCACACGTCTTTCCAGCCCCTGTTCTGCCTGACCAACCTGTCATAGGTGCGAGCTGGAACCTGAGAAAAGAAGAGAAAATCTCAGAAAAATCTCAGAGAAATTGCAAAAAACAGAAAATCTGAAAGCTAAAAAGGGAATAAGACCCTAAGAGTATACTCACAGTGCTATCAGGTGGCAGGGTATACTGGGGCTCCCTCGTGTCAGGGCAGGAATCCTCATCCTCCTTGGTACTCCGTGTACGACGTATGAGAGGTGTGCGGGAGGGATAGGCGGGTCAGTAGGCTCATCCTCCCCATATCCCTGAGTGACCGCCAGCTTCGTCAGCTTCTGTGGCGTCCTCAGGCGCTGCTCCACAAACACAGCGTAGGGGGTACCCATGTCAAAATACTCCTCCGCAGCTATACCTCCTGGTACCTCTCAATCTCATCCGCCTGCCGGTCCCTGAGGCTGCGAGCATCCGTCTTTGGAGGATCGTGTGGAGTAATGGCGTCCAATGGAGGGACATGACCATGCTGCCTCGAGAAACGGTCCCCCAGATATATGATGTCGCAAGTCAGCCCAGTGAGCCACCTCCTCTGCCTTGTCACCTCAATAGCATCTCCCAGCAAAATCTCCGGATACCTGCCCCAGGGGTAGAAGTCCACTCCATCCGGTCCATCCTTATTGAGCACAGGCTTCACCATCTTGTAGTCGAAAGTGATCCGGGTCTTCCCCGTGAACCTATCCCTCACATCTCCCCTCCAGCGAACCATCGCAGGGAAAATGGTGATATCACTCTGCTGGTTCCAAGGAAAGAACCCGATCACCTCGCAAAACCAGGCCTGCATGTTCAAAAACATCAAAAAAGGTCATTTTTCTCATAAGAAGTCTCAAGACAGAAAAGAGAAAAGAGAAGAGAAAGAGAGGCTACCTCAAGGGCAAATGAGAAGCAGTCCATAGAAGCAGCTTTGTTTCGACTGTACATGTCCAACGAGAAGTATAACTCAGCCAATCCGGCCTCTCCCCAAGAGACCGTCCCTATCCCATCCACATCAACCAAAGAGTCAAGGAGGCAAGTCATGGCTAGCGTCCCAGAATTAGCAAAGATAGTGACTGACAGCATCAACCACACGAAAGCTCTAACCAGCTGGTGGGCAGTCACGTCACTACCAGCAAAGTCCCGCATGCAGTTCTGGACTGCCACCTCGACGTTCCGCGTCTCCATCCCCAGCCCCTTGGGAATCAGCTCAAATCCAACCAAAGCTCGGAACTCCTCAGCTGTAATGTGGTCTCTCCAGTCACGGGCCTCCCGGTGAGCTGCAGCCGATAATCGCTGTAAAATCGTAGGAGTCACAGTAAGCTCTCCCCGGCTGAGGTGGAAACTATGAGTAGAGTCCCACCAAACTCGAAAGAGCCTGAACCAGGCCCTTGCTCTTTGAGGTGATGTGAATTCCCATGCCGATGGCCTCCACAAACGCGTCCAGACCGGTAGCCCTCACCAACTCTTTAGGGTTCACCCCATTCTTCTCAAAATCCGGCATCCTCTGCCAAAGATTCACTGCTATCTCAGATGGTCCCCTAGACTTGTTCTCCTGTAGACAAGCACATCAAAAAGAAGTGTCAGTCCTTCATCTCATTTCAAAAGCATGCATATAGTCACAAAAGTGCACATATTTTTTCAAAAGAAAAGCATTCATACAAGTCTTTTTAGCATCTTTTGCATCAAAAACGTGACTTTCATCATTTGAAACACGTCATTTTAAGCACGTTGCTTTCCTAAGGCACAAAATCATAATTTTCACAATTCTTTGCACATAAGCATTATTTTTCAAATAAAATGGCATGCATGAATCATTTTCATCTTCCAAAATCATGTTTTCTCATTGAAAATCAGAATTTTGACCTAGTTCTAGCACAAGGCAAGAACTTCGTCTCATATTTAGACAATTCTCATTCTTACTTCATTTGCGAGAAAAAAGTGAGTCATTCTCATAATTTTCATCAAATAAATTGCACATGCATATTCTTAGCCTCATAGGTTGTTCATGCATCTCAAAATCATTCAAAAATCCTAGAAAAATCCTAGAAAATTCCTAAGTTCGGGTTAAGCCCTAAATTATTCAAAAATCAAGCAAAATCATCGGATTTGAGCCAAATAAGAACGCTTACCCCAACCGATCGCGGGTTCGTCGATTTGTGCTCCCTCCTTCCCGGATAGAGCTCCGATGGAGGAGTGAGAAAGTCATACCTCCTATCCGTCCGGACAAGCTCCTTCCTCTTCCTTTGAGCGGCCGCGAAGACATTCCTCCTTGCTTGTCTTGGTGCCGGATCCATCTCAAATCAAGGGAAGCAAGGGAATTCAAAGAATTTCGAAATTCTTTCTTCTCTCCTCTCTCTCTCTCTGAATGGGCGGCAACAATGCCCAATAGCCCGTTCAAATCTGTTTTAAATAATCTGTAAAAATCGGGTTTCCAGCCGTACGGCTTCTTTTTCCTTCCTCTCATGCCGGGCGGCCTCTTTCGCTCTGAGCAAATATTACGATTTTGCCCTTGGACTTTCCACTTGGGCCTCCAATCCTCGTTATCCTCTAACTGAGATAACACCCTCTTCAGAAGATATCCCTTATCTCCTAAGCAATCAAGCTCTATTCCCAGTCACCTCCGTTAATTTCGTTATAACGGGATAACGTTAGGTGACAACCTCCGAATTGTCGAGTTCTTCTTAAACTTAAGCTACCTCTGTCATGAATAGTGACGTATGCTTAAGTCATTCAAACTTTGGCAACCCATATCTCTGATTCGAAAGAGATTGAGACGTATGCTCAAGTCATTGGCAACCCATATCTATGATTCTAAAGAGATTGAGACGTATGCTCAAGTCATTGGCAACCCGTATCTCTGATTCGAAAGAGATTGAGACGTATGCTTAAATCATTCTAGCTTTGGCAACCCATATCTACGATTCGAAAGAGATTGAGACGTATGCTCAAGTTTTTCAAACTTTAGCAACCCATATCTCGATTCGAAAGAGATTGAGACGTATGCTCAAGTTCACCAAACTCTAGCTACCTCTATCCACTCGATAGTGACGTAAGCTCTAGTTTCAATTAGGTGACATCCTCCAAGTAATTGTCAATCGGGTGACATCCTCCGGTAATTGTCAATCAGTGTGACGGCCTCCATTAATTGTCAAAATCTCAAGAATCCTAGACATCGTTCCTAACTATCTAGTGATGCTTGAACTACGATCAAGGCTTGATTCCTCAGGGATACGTAGGTAGCCTTTTATAAAAGGTCCAGCCATCCGACCACTTCGGTCACCCTGTTCCTTCGTCGCTCCTCGGTGATGAGGTAATCCCTCATAGAGACCACCTTGGTCACTTCTAGCATATCCCGGTAGGATCAATTGCTTGACCTCCTAGGTCATTTTCTATTTTCCCGAAGAGACCGGTTTTCTCTTCTCCCTTCCTCAGCGGATCTTATTCCGAACTACGGCCGGGCTTGATTCCTCGGGATACGTAGGTAGCCTTCCAAAAGGTTCGGCCGCTCGGCCGTCTCGGTCATCTAATCCGTCTCGGCATTCGCCGGATCGGATCCTTTTCTATCGACAACCCCACTTGCCTTGCAAGTGACGTTGCCAAGGGACTGTAAGTACCCAAATCTGGCTCATGCCTTCCGGTTAATTTTCCGACAATTTCGGTAAGTTTTCCGGTAATTCCCCAGACCTTCCTCAAACGTTCAGAAAACATTAGGAACTGTTTTTTATTAAATAAGGGCTGAAGAGGATCCTTCCTAATTAAGAAACACGTTTTCTTAATTAGGAAGGAGGGTTCTAGAATTTGCCACCTTGCATGGTTCTAGAATCTTTGAGTCATTCAGGATAAGCCCGCACGGCTGCATTAGCTCGCTGCTCTTAGCCGCACGGCTTCATTCACCTTATCCAGATTACCTATAAATAGAGGCCTCCTCTACCCATTTCAACACACACAATAGAGGCACAAAATACACAATACGCTTATAAATACTCCCAAGACGTGAAGAATATTGGTGCAAGCTCAAGAAGGTGAAGAAGGAAGGCCAAGAAGCTACCTCCCTCCTCCTTGAAGACCCAAGACCAACCTCTCCTCCTAGCTCCGTTCGAAGAAGCAAAGGAAGCAATTGGTAACCTCGCACGCCCTAACCTTGCTTTTAATTGATATACTTGCTCATTGCATTCATATATCTTGCTTGGGACTTGGCATTTATTTATAAAGATCACATCTTTATCACCCCTTTCCCTTTTGCATGCATTAAGACCTCATTTGTCATAAAAATGTAGTCTTTTTCATAAAGGTGCATCCTTTGCACCTAAAACCCCCATTTTCAAATAAAAATGTCATTTTTATGCATCATTTGCACATAAAAATCCAATCTTTTCAATAAAAATGCATCCTTTGCATTCAAAAACCTTTTCCAATGCATCATTTGCATAAAAATTCTATCTTTACGCATCACTTGCATAAAGATCATTTCTTTCAATCAAAAAGCATCATTTGCTAAAACCAAAAATGTCATCTTTTCATTAAAGAGTCATTTTTCATCATGCATTTCCCCTTTCCCCCAACCTTGGAACGGACCGGTGTAAAAGATCCTATCTTTACATCGTTCCTTCCATTAAAGGTTCACGATTTCTTTGGAAAGGGATAACCTTGAACCCTATATCTCCGATTATCGCTTAAGAAAGAGTATGAAGCCTCTATACGAGGCTCGGCTAGTCTTAAAGCGTAGGATTGATGGGCTAAGGACCCTCCTTTTCTAAAGAACCTCATCTTTGACCAAAAGAGAGTCATTCTCTCGATCACGCAAGTCCCGAGGGTCCCGAGGTTAAAATGCGATGATCACAAGTCATAAGATGAGGACGGGATCATAATCCCAAATACATAAAATTCCAAGGAATCCCGAGCGACAACCAACAAATGGTTTGTACGTCCGGAAGACAACTTGGGACATTCCCCCCTTTTTTCTCAAACACATGCACACAAGAAAGCACGCAAGCAAGCACGATTACTGAAATCTTGGGAGACTTGCTCCGGCAAGGCACTTTGGGTGAACGCCAAACGTTCTTCCCAAGGGGTAACTTAACCTCCGAACCCAAGTAAAAACCTTTTTTTCAAAGTTTTGAGGTAATCAAAATGGCGTGGCGACTCCATTTTTTCAAATAACTCGGATGTCTTCAAACTCGCGTGAATCCACAAAATTTGGGCACACATTCACAGTTGGGCTCACCGGGAAGCAATGGGCTGGATTCTGCCGGGTAGTGAGAGGTGTTGGGAGCCGGGGGAATAGGCACATATTTGTCCTTCAGGGGAGCCCCAGTCAGTTGGGAGATTGCTAATGTCCCGAAATGGCGTGTGGCCTCTTCAATCCAGGCTTGCTGTTTGTTCTGGCGTTCCTCAGGAGCTTTGATGGCTGACCATATTTCCTCCACTGTTTCCCAGTCTTCATCACCCATGCTGATATCTGCAAAATCGGTATCATTTTGAGAGGGGTCACCTACGGTTGCTGGGACATGTCAGATTGAACCATCTCTGAATGTTGTGGGAAGGGTGGTACTTTGAACTGCTGCTTGGGGGCTAGCTGACCTACAAATTGACGGGCGGGAGTTTCTGCGGTGGTGGTATAGGAAGCTGAGGGCGGCGTCCTGGCATACTCGGGATGATTAAGAATGGGAGGAGAACTTTCTTCCTTCTTTGCGGTAAAAGTGCCATCGGAATTGAGACTGATAGTCAAACCATGACTTGCGGACCCCCAGGAAGGTCGTCAATTTGAGCCTCATGTCGAAGTCTCATCTGTTCTACCAACTGGATCCAATGCTGGTCTGTCTGAGGGATTTTGGGAGATGGAGCGGTATTGTCCATATCATTACCGGCTGATGCAGACATTCTGAAACCCGGAATCGAAAGAAACGGCGGAGCTGGCGATGCGCTTGACTCTTCCCAACTGATCAAACGGTGACCCGGTGTCTAGAACCAACCTTTGTGAGGAGCTGAGGGGGAAAAAGCACGAGGGTTCAGATTTTTTTTTTGGGAATGAAGGAGGGTAGGTGTTTGGGCTTTGGACTCATGCAACATGCAGTTATTTGTTCTTTTTTACTTAAAACATGTTTTATTAACCTAATCGGTTGAAAAAGATTGCTCTTCTTTTTCGCAAACTACTCTGGATCCTGGATCAGTGGGCCCCGTCACTACGTCTATAAGCCCCTCGTATTCCACCTGTATTTCGACCTCCCAGGGTGGACAGCCCCGGGCGAGGGTCCTATAGGGCAAGCGGGTCCCACCGACCGAAAGAAAAACGATCCTAAAAGTCTGGCGGGTAATCGAGTCTTAACGAGCATTCGATGTAAATTACGGACAAAGATGAGGTCAAAGTCAAGATCATGTCCGAGGGCTCGACAAAAAAGTCGGCTTGATTCGGACTGATAAATGTCCACAATTGATCTTGACTTGCCGTCAATTAGGCCGTAATTAGGCATGGAATAATCGTTAATTCTTGATAACTCAGTGTCATGCTGGGAGTCGGTGCATAAGTTGTGCCAGTCAGAGTCAAAGTCAAGGCGCCAGTCAATATCTGGTCAAAGTTTGCGGTGGAAAACCGGCATGACTTCGACCGATTAGGTTCCCCGAAAGATATTGACTTGGTGTGCCGACTAAGGCTTGAAAGGAAAGGTCTATACACAGACAGGGCATGACACAGACCAGACTAAAAACGAACCGGGTCTCGGACAAAGTGTGTCACGGACAAGTGCATGGTCGACACGAGGCTCCATGGGATGTTTGGGTAGTCCCGTGCTTGCACCGAGAGGCGTAATAATACCAAACGGGCCGCGGTAGGGATTTCCCCGGGTTAGGGACGTAATGTGCAGTGTAAGGTCACGTGCGCGTAGTGTGCAAGCAGTCTATCTTCTTTTTCTGAGTAAAATAGAAATTTTTCATGTGTCTTAAAAAGTATGATGCATGATTTTTTTTTGAAAATTTTCTTTTTGATAAATCTTTTTTTTTTTGAAAATCTTTTTTTTTGAAATTCTTTTTTTTGAATTTTTTTTTTTTGAAAGCAAATGAGCACATAAGCACATAATTCAAAATTCGAAGAGACGGGTCCGATAGCCAAAATTTTGACTTTTTTCCGAGGCGACCAAAATAACACAAAATGTGCAAAATCAACACACACACAACAAATGATTTCAAATGCCGGGACGGAAGCTTGACCCTCAAAAGCTTTTCCTTTTTTTTTTTTTTGAAAACAATGATATCGGTACGTGGGATTGTTAAACCACAATTTATCCCCGACTCGTGTTAGGTGGCGTTAACGGGAAGTTTAATGGTTTCCACCAATATACCAAATATCATTTTTTTTAAAGATAAAGCTTATTTATTCCCCAGCGGAGTCGCCACTGTAACGATGTTGTTCCATTTTTCCCGAAAGATTTGGTATTTTTCTTTTCTTTTGAAAATCAATCGAAAAAACACGGAGTCACCACGCCATTTTTATTTTAAGGGCCAAAACTTTGAAAAATGCCCGAGATTAGAGATTTGAGTTCGGAGGTCACGTTACACGCCGGGAAGAACGTTAGTGTTCACCCGGAATGCCTCGTAAAAAACGAGTCTTCCAAGCATTAAAAACCATTTGTGTATATGTGTGTGTGTGTGTGTGTGTGTTGGCCAAAATAAGTTGAAACTGAGAAAACTAAAAATTGGAAACTCTTTATTAGACTTTGAACAAATCCCATGATTTTTGGTGTGATTTTTGGGTTGAGTTTTGGTACTCAAAAGATTTTTTGAAGTTGAAAACCAATTCTGCCAGAATGAAAAAGGCAGTGGACATTTGATTTTAAAATGGGTTTAAGGGCTTAAAAATCTCAGAATCTGGGGAAAGTCCGAGAATGAAAGTTGTTCAAAACACCTTAAATAAGGTTTCTGTAAAAGAACTTTCCCCTTTGGAGGTGATTTTATGGACCAAAATCTTCTGGAAATCTCAGATATGAAATCTGGATTTCCAGAGACTGAGGAACTTACCTTTAAAAGAAAATTTGAAAAAGGGAGTTTTACTCACGCAAAAAATAAAGTAAAAATATTTATGGAAATCTATGAATGTTGGCTACAAAAAGTGTTTTGTAGTCAACACCAAATTCCAAGTTTCTGTATGTCCAAAAAATTAGACCATGGACAGAGGTCTTAGAGAAAGGCTACTGGACAGCAACTTCCTCTTGAAGAAAAACATGATTTAAAAGGGGGTTTGGCATCCATGCTTGTCCCCATTTCCCTAAGCTTTGATTAGTGATCACTAAATATTTTATTGGTGATCTACTATATCAAGCTATCCTTGGGGTACATTAGGACTTAAGCATTTCATTTGCTTGGGAAGGAGAATTTTATCCTTTGAAAGAAAGATTTTGTGTATGAAAATGATTTTTAGGGTTTTGAAAATGTGTTTGTAAGTAAGTAGAGACACTTTGAAAAGAATGTTGATCCTTTTAGAGGATCATCCATGGAGATGAACTTCCATGGTGATCCTCTTGGATCTAGGGCAAGAAGATGAACAAACTACATTTTGGAGTTTGAAAATGCATGCATGGATGAGAGAACTTTAGGGTGAGGAGAAGGAGGTTATACCTATCTTTTTTGTGTTTTGTGTTTGAATGGATTCAAGGCTTGAATGTGTTTAGGGTTTGAATGTGTTTAGGGTTTGTGATTAGAGTTGGTCAAAGAGAAAACAAGTAGATAACAATTAAGTCCTCTATGTTTTCTCTCTAATCCTCCTCCTAAGGGGTGATTTAAGCTTGGGCTTGTGTATGTATGAGAGTGATTTGAGAGTGTTTTGATTGAGTGGGATTTGGAAAAGATTCAAGAGAAAATGGTGGCAATTCAAGTGAATTCCCACTATTTTCTCCCTATTTTTCGTCAAGGTGCAGTTATAAAATGTGTTGTTGCTTCTTGTTTCTGTGACTGAAGGGTTCAATTTATAGGCATTCTGGAAATTCAAACATGTCCGCGCGGATATATGTGTAAGCGTGCCTGGTTCATTAAATGCTGCTCCAGGCTTTGGACAGGAAGAATATTTTTCAAATTAAGCAACCAGTTTTTGTTCCAGCCACTTCTATTTCGGGTTTTTGACCTTTCTTTTGCTTTTTGGGATTCTTTTCTTGGTTTATCTTTAAATGGCAATCCCTAATCTACCCTCACTTTGTTAGAAATGTTAGGAATTGTTAGAAATGTTAGAAATGTTAGGGCTTTCGTTAATTTTCTAACGAAAAAACTAACAACTCAAATTGGAGCACTTACACATGTATAACTTCCATTCATAACCAAAATCTCCATATATTCGTAATAGTCAATTTAAAATGATTTTAACAAGCATAATATTAAATAAATATATTAACCTTATTTCTTCAATGATAATATCGCTTAAGGTGATCAACACTCCATGCATTTGGGATGTCTTTGCCGCTTTCTTCCTTCAAGTGATATGTCCCCTCTCGCACAACTTAGCAATTTGAAAGGAACCTTCCCATTTGGGATCTAACTTGGCATATCCCGTTGTTGCGCCCTTAATCTCGCGGGTTCTTAATACCCAATCTCCCACACTGAATGATCTCTTGTTCACTTTTTTGTCATGCTATGCCTTCATCCTTTGCTTATAATTAATCATTCTTAACCTTGCCCTGAGCCTTTTCTCATCACACAAATCTAACTCGCTGCACCTTCTGCTACCATTCATTACCTCATCATAGTAAGTCACCCTATGAGCTGGCAACCCCATCTCTGCAGGAGCCATTGCTTCAGAACCATACGTTAGTGCGAATGTTGTCTCGCCTGTTGACCCTTTCACCGTTGTTCTGGCATACCATAGTGCCGTAGATAATTACTCAAGCCAAGCACCTCCCCTTTTTTCTAGATTCTTACATAAGATCTCCAAGACTTGCTTGTTGGCGGCCTCTACTTATCCATTACATTGTGGCCTGTAAACCGCAGATTGCCAGTGCTTGATATTTAAATTTGAGCAAAAACCATGAAACTTTTTCCTGAACTGCGGTCCATGGTCAGAAATGATAGCTCGCGGCATTCCATGCCGGCAAAGAATTTCTTCAGTCACAAACCTTATAATCTGATCCTCAGTAGTGGAAGTCAACGCTCTTGCCTCTGTCCATTTAGTAAAATAATCCACAACTACCACAATCATCTGAGCTCCCCTTTAGCTTCCGGGAAAGGTCCTATAAGATCAATCCCCCACATATCAAACGGCCAAGCCGCTACAATGGGTGTCTGATCTGTGGCGGGCTGTCTTGGGATATTGGCATGTCGTTGGCATTGGTCGCACCTTCTGACGTATTCTTCAGCATCTTTCTTCAAAGTCGGCCAATAATACCCATGAAATATAATTTTATTGGCTAGGGTTCTGGCTCCTGGATGACCACCACATACCCCTTCATGAACCTCAAACAAAACCTCATCCACTTTACTTGGCCCCACACATCTCATCAATGGCCGCGAGAAAGACTTGCGATATAGAATTCCATCTTGCACAGTGAACCTTGGTGAAGTCCTTTTAATAATTTTTGCTTTATCTTCATCCTGGGGCAATTCTTCTTTCTCCAAATAATCTACCATCTCGCCAACCCAATCTTTCTCGCTCACTTCGACTTCCATAACCAGCGGCCTGTCGTATGCTGGCTCCTCCACGAATTCCACTATGATCTTCTTTGGCAACTCCTCGATTTTGTTGCAGGCAGCCTTACTCAACATATCATCCCGCTCATTCTGTTCTCGATCTATCTGAACCAACTCCCAATAACTAAAACTTTGCATGATTTGTCAGGCCATATCACAATACTTAGCCAAAATTGGGTGAACCACTCCATATCTGCCCTTCACTTGATTAACTATCAACTGCGAGTCTGAGTGGACTATTACTTGCTTGACCCCTATATCTCGGCATAACTCTAATCCTGCCACCAAAGCTTCATATTCCGCCTGATTATTAGATACGTTGAACTTGAATCTCAAAGCCTTTTCATACTTACAATCCTCCTCAGGCAAAATCAATGATATTCCCGCTCCTCATTTCTCTTTGGCAGACGAACCATCTACATAAAGCTCCCAACAACCCGCGGACTTTTCTCGCTTCTCTTCAATTTCTGGATCCTGCGACTTAGCTTTTTGCTTTTTGACCCCAGGAGTTTCAATCTCTTCTCTCTTATAAGTGAAAGATGTTTCCAGTATGAAATCCGCCAACGCCTGCGCTTTAATAGCTTTTCTTGCCTCATATTGTATGTCGAATTCTGTTAACTCTATTGACCATTTTAGAAGCCTTCCCGCTGAATCTGGCTACAGCAGAATTTTTCTCAAAGGCACATTGGTCAATACCGTGATAGGGTGGGACAGAAAATAAGCTCTCAGCTTCCTTGTCGCGATTACCAACGCATATGCCAGCTTCTCCGCATTGGAATATCTCGCCTCTACCTCACTCAAGGCTTTCGACACATAATAAACCGGTTTTTGCATGCCGCCTTCTGCTTTTACCAACACAGCTGCTATTGCGAGATCAATATGCCGCCAAATACACAAATAGATGATCACCTTCTTCCGGGCTACACAAGATTGGCGGCTTTCCCAGATACTCCTTCACTTTCTTAAAGGCTTTTTCAAAGTTCTCATCCCAAGAAAACTTTTGATCTCCCTTCAACACCTTAAAAAATGGCAAACATTTCTCAGCGGATCGGGATACAAAATGACCCAAGGCTATAACTCTCCTATTTAACCTTTGAATCTCCTGAATTGTCTTGGGTGACTTCATATCCATTAAAGCTTGAATTTTTTCTGGGTTAGCTTCTATGCCGCGGCGATTCACCAAGAAGCCCAAAAACTTTCCCGCGGTCACCCCAAAAGTACACTTACTGGGGTTTAACTTCATTAAATTCCGCCTTAAGTTCCCAAAAGTTTATGCGAGATCTGCCGGGTGGTCCTCCCCTTTGGTCTTGATTACCATATCATCAATATAGGCTTCCACATTCCTCCCAATCTGCGACTTGAACACCTTGTTAACCATCCTTTGATATGTTGCCCCGACATTCTTTAAACCAAATGGCATCATTTTGTAACAGAAATTACCAATTGGGGTTATAAACGCTGTCTTTGCCTTGTCCTCCTCTAGAATTTTTATTTGATGGTATCCCGAATAAGCATCAATAAAACTAAACACCTTGTGCCTCGCAATCGAATCCACCAATCTGTCAATCTTAGGCAATGGATAGCAATCCTTGGGACATGCCGTATTCAGATCTGTGAAGTCAATGCACATCCTCCACTTCTTGTTTGCCTTGGGCACCATTACTGGACAAGCCAACCAGACTGGATAAGTGATCTCCTCTATTATTCCCGCTTTTAGCAACTTCTCTACCTCCCCAATTACAGCCTTCTCCTTTTTCGTTGACAAATATCTCACCTTTTGCTTGAAAGGTTCTACATTTGGGTCGGCATTTAAACAATGAAGAGCGACATTCTCGTCTAAGCCTCTCATATCCTCTGGCTTCCAAGCAAACACATCCAAGCTATCCCGAAAGAATTTGACCAAACTATCTCGCTCTTCCATACTCAACTGCTTCCAAATTTTGATTAATAGATTGGGATATTCTTCATTTACAACTACTTCCTCTAATTCTTCCGCAACTTGAATATCTGGATCATCCCGCATTTGCAAAGTGTCCACCACTATCTCAGTCACTTTCTTCTCTTTAACACATTTCTTGTCACTCTTGTTGTCGCCTACACCTTTATTGCCGCCAACAAAGGGCAAACCTTCCGATGTTTCCATCTCGATTTCTTCACATTCTTCACTATCAGAATCAACTACCTCTTCAATCCGCGGTTCCTTCATTTTGATGAATTCAACTGATCTCGACCAGCCCATCTCAGCCCGCATCACAGCCAAAGCCATCAAATTTGTCTCAGATCTTTCTTCCACCACTTATGCATCTATTTCCCGAACTTCATTCATTTCTCGCGACTCTTCCTCTTCCATCCTTTCTTTGGCAACAATGATTGCCGACTTATTTTTCATACTTTCAGTTTCCTCCCATTCTTTATACTCCCCTAAGTTGGCAATCATGTTGATTCTCGCATCTCGCACTACCAAAGCCGTGGATAATGAACTTGTACTTGCCCTTGCCGCAGTTTGAATTTCAATTTTCTTTTGGATTACCTCCTTAACCTCGCTCTTCAAACAAGCAATCTCTTTTGAAGTTGGGAATTAAACCCGTTGGTGTGGGATAGAAACCACCATTTCAAAGGTTTGCATGGACGGGATACCCACTACGGCGTTATAGGGTAACACCAAGTCAATTACCATAAACTCCACCATGCGAGTTCTAAGCATCTCGCCCTATCCGATCTCCACAGCCAGTGAAATTGTTCCCTTAACTCGCACAGTGTGGTTTGTAAATCCCTTCAGGAAACCCTTGTATGGCACCAAATTTGCTTCAGTGTACTTCATTTTTTTGAAAGCTTCATAGTATAAAATGTTGCGGCTTGCTCCTGAATCCACCAATACTCTATGTAAAATGCTATTCCCTGGAGTGATTGAAATTACTACAGGCTGACAACCATGACTTGGGGTTAGGGCCAATTCTCGCCTTGAAAAATTGATTATTCATTCTTCACTAGGCGGGTAAGCCGGGATATGACAAGTATGCGACAAAGACATAATTTGATTACTTAAGCAGGTAATACTTGTTGGCTCATGAATCACCAAGATCTCATTCCTGTCGCCATTACCTTCGCGGGCTGCCACATTCTGCTCAGGCATCAAATACTCCTGTAACTCGCCTCTATCAATCTTGGCCTGGATCATCCTCTTCAAGTTGTAACAATCATCTGTGTCATGCACCCTCTCCCTGTGATAGTTACAATACTGGTTTGGTTTCTCCTTCCTCTATCCGTCATTTCAAATGCCGCCGGTAGCTCGACAGCTCGCATAATTTCACTTGGCCTGGTATTTAACCTCTCAAATCTGATTATTCTTCCTGGCCCGTGACCACCAGCACGTCCTCCACCCCTGCCACCAGCTTGATTCCCGCCACCTCCACCTTGAGCCGCAGCATCAGCTTTGACAAGCTCAATTCAATCCTTAACACTTTTCATGGAAGTGTTAGCTGTCCCTTCATCAATGTCCTATCCTCCGCAATAAGCTTTAACCCGCTCATACAATTCGCCCAAGGTAGCTGGCAATCTCATTCTCAATTCTCTCTTGAAGGATTCTGACAATAAGCCAGACATATACATCATATTTGGGCTCTATCTCGGAGATTTGATTAGCAATCAACAGGAACCTGTAGGTGTAAGTTACAATACCCTCTCCCTCCTTCTGCTTAATCCCAATCAGTTCCTGCAACACCACTGGCTGAGTCCCAACAGCCCCAAATCTCGCCAAAAATTTCCTTTTAAAGTCCTGGTACCCTAAGATGGAATTAGCGGGTTGCTGCATAAACCAATCCAAAGCTTGAAGTTCTAGCATGCTGGCAAAGGTTTTGCACAACAAAGCATCATCTCTGGTCATTATCGCCATTGTAACCTCAAATCCCGCAATATGAGTCTAAGCTGTGGTTAATCCCGCATACTTAGTCAAAGTGGGCAACCGAAATTCTGGAGCTAGCTCTGCCTCCTGAATATATTTAGCAAAAGGTGCGATAAAAGAGTCTTTCTCGCTATCTCTTACATTTCCTTTTTCTAAGTCAGCTAACCTCTTTGCCATCTCTGCCAACTGCTTTTTCAACCCATCCTCTTCACCAAAGCGGCTTGTTCCCACACGCTTTTCCTTTTCTGGTCTCTTAGACATTTTCCACCCTTGGAAGCCATCACTTCTGCTTCTTCATACCCTCCCTCAGTTGACGCGGTATCACCGTCCTCATTTTCATAATACAAAGATGACACCTGCGAAGTATGCGGCTGATAATAAACTTTGACTTTCCGTCCATTTTCTATGAATTCAATAGCTTTCCGCTTTTGCGACCCATCCAATCTCGCCCCAGTCTCCTTCAGCTTCTCTGGCTCTGTCTCCTTAAGTCGCCCAGAGTCATCCAACACAACTATTTCCTTATCGGCTTCCTTACTACCGCCAGCTACCGTCCTCACCAAATCTTGCGGGATAGGAGTAGGCTCCTTTTGCAAAGCCACCAACCGCTTATTATTCTCCAACAACTGCAAAATTAAGCTGTTGTGGGTCTATAACCTTTCTACTTCAGCATCCACCTCATCCTCTGGTTGCGGCGACATTGCATTTCTCTCTCTTCCATTATTTGTAACCCGCTCCCTTTCCTCTTGAGTAACTTGCTGCGAGGTAGCTGTGTCCTTTGCAGTTCCCACGTTAACAATCCCTGAGATAAGCGGGATAGGCCCTCTACCCGTCACCACCTTTTGACTGACCATTCCTTTCTCTGGAGTGGTCGTTTCTTCTGGCTCAAGTAATCAACACTTATGAACACAAGCTTGAAGATATGCAGATCTTATGAACACCTTATGAAGATTTGCAGATCTAAACCCAGAAACTTAAAAAATATACTCCCTCCAATCACAATTATTAAGCACACAATTAACCCAAATCTAACTCCAAAAATTTCACCAAATCAAAAACCCAGAAACACAAATAACTTTAAGCCAAAAAAATCAAATGAACGTGCAAACAAAACGCCCCAACAACTTAATAATGACAAATCTGATCACGATCAAAACTCCAAAATTATCAGATCTACACCCAATGATCACAAATCAAACACTAACACCAACCCAGAAACCTTTACCCGCGCCAATGACGAACAATAATCAACTCAGAAAACCAAACTTGAAAGTTATGAACAACGCCAGAGAAATCAACCAAACCCCAACCAAATCTCCATATCCATGAACAGTACCAGAAACTTACTAGCTTGCTTGACGAAAATCTTCAGACGACGAAGAGGTTCAGGTCTCGGCAATGGAACCAATTGATGTTGCTAGGAATTTCCTCAACAGCAACAAGGCCTGATGTAGTCCAATATTGATAGTTCGGCTCCTTCTTCGTGTCTGCACCACAAATAAAGTGAGAATCCGGGGGCGGCTCTGGCGTAACCCCTCCGACATGAGGATAAGTGTTCGCTTTATCAAGTACAAATCTAGGAATGTCAAAGAACCAGAATGGAAGGTGTACTGTGTGTGAAGTATGGGCGTACCTTTGGAGGGATGACGATCCCTCATCTTTATACCTCCCTTCCCTCGTGTGTTGCACATGTTATCATCAAGTGCTTAACTCGTGTAACGGTTGACCCCTCATTCCATGTGTCATCATTTAATTGGTCAACCAAAAGAATAAACCCAATACATGTGACATTCCTTTCTGACACACGTAACTTTTTTCAATGCAAAACCGTTACAGTGGGTCCCATTTCAAAGATACTTATATGCCGCCTCAACGATGTCGCTTACAGCTAGAGTTCGCTTCTAGCCATATAACGTTAAGCCAAGTATCTCGCCACCTCCTTCCATTATCTCGCTTATTAAATCTCGCAACTTATCTCTTACGCGGTTTAGGTGGCGGGACACCCTTTTTATTAATCTATCTTTCTAGAGATATACCCACTCGCCTGCGAGATATTCTTGGATACACCTGTCGCTACTTTCTTCTTGGGCTCTATCTCATTTTGGGCCCTGTTTGGCTATTTCTCGCCCGTGGGCTTGAATAAGCCCAATTCTTATTTTTGGGCAGCATCATTTATAGGTGAATAACAAGAATATTAATATATTTTTTTCATGAAAATTACAAAGGAAAAATACCACAAAACTATTTCTTAAAAAACACAATTTTTTTTAATCGAAAAAAAAAATTAAATTTATTTGGATTAGTGGAGTAGTGTAGTTTAAGGATAGTAATCTGTCTTTTATGTGTGATTTTCTTTTTTACATTTTTGTGACGGTTAAAAGTAACAGCCTTGATTTATTTGATATGGAGTATTAATTCTTGAATTTTGGAAATTTGCTTACTACCATTTATTGAACATAGGAGAAGGCGTGTTTCTATCAAATTGTTTGGTAAGGGTTTTTTTTTTACCAATTAATTTAATCATTTTGAAACTTGAAATGGGGGAGCTTTGTTTGATTGGGGAGATAATTGAGGAACTCTGGAACTCAAACTATATATCAGCTTCCCATCCCACGTTTTTCTCTCCTATATATAACATGTTTCTTTTCTTATTTTTTTTTCTAACTAGAATCCACACAATCATTACCATAAGTTATCATGATTTACCTCTAATTTAGTTATAAGTACATGTTAGTAAACATGTACTCCCTTCGTCCCATTACAAAAGATCAAAAATGGATTTTGCACAAAAATTAAGAAAAGTATATAGTGAAATAAGTGTTGTGAATATGAAAAGTGAGATAGGAAAGATAAAATGGGGTAGGAAATAATAAGTTGAGTATAACAAGTGGGTCCCATAAATAAATAAATATTCAAAAAAATTTATATATCCGTTCATCCCAATAGGCGTTATAATTTTTTTTCAAAAAATCAAAATTTTACAATCACCAATATATGTTGCCACAATCTGAGTTAAAAGGTAAATGATTTTAAATATTGATATGCAATGATGATAATACTGACCAATCTGATGTTTGTACCTACAATATAGTATTCAAGAAAGTTTTTCACAATATATAAAACAACTTGCTGTTCTGTTTGCTTTATTTTAATTTTCGTCTTTTCAGCATGATGTTTGGGTAACTTAGAAGCATATTCTCAAAATGCTATTTGTTGTATATATTAAAAAAATGGGATCTCGGTTCAAATTAAAAAAAAATGGGAAGAGTGAATTTTGTTTTTGAAATACATGCTCCTGAAATGGTGAGTAGAAAGATTGTGAAGGAGTGATTTTTTTTTTTTTATGGGAAATTGAATTTAATGCAATTTTAATTTAGTGCTTTATAAATTTTTTTTTTTTTTTGAAAACTCTCCACATTTATGATGATAAAAGATGTGTGCCTGATTTTTTTTAAAAAAATCCCTGTTGATTTTCTTCAATCACCAATTTTATATATTTCTATTCATTGAAAGGAAAGAAACAGTTATGGGTCTTAAAAAGGTATAAACGTGTTTATTGTCTTATTTGTTAGTGATAATTTTGAAAAGAGTGGTAATTTTAATTTTCAGTTAGCTTAATTAGGTAGTCTTAATTTCTTTTTTCTTTTAAATGAATCTTAATCATCTTTTTTGAGACCAAACTAATACTACCTTATCACCCAAAAGATGTGTGTCGAGGGTAAATAATTTTTGTGTTTAAATCATACCTTCTACTTAGTCATTGCTATTATTTATTTAAATATTAAAATTTTCATACTCTTTTCTATATAGGTTTATCATCTCACCCAAAAAACATTCTCCATTTTTATTTCTTCCCTCTTTTTTGCTTCATAGGATCACCAAGGGTCACCTCCAATTTTCTCCATCAAGCTTCAATGCATTAATTCAGTCATGAGAATTATTAATAACTTCAATTCAAATAAGAAAAAAATATACTATATATTTAGGCAGTATATTTGACATAGTTATAACAAATTAGTTACTTGATACAATGGGAAAAGTTAAGTTCTAAAATTTTAAATACAACATGGAAAGTTTTTTTTCGGAATAAATATAGAAATTTAATTAAGGGAGTTGTTAGTTACAAAATAATGAAAATTGATATTGAAATTATTAAATAAAAATATGTGATTTAATTTAAGAAAATTTTTAATATACTACACGAAAATATATTGTATGAAATTATCAAATATTAAACATTGAATATGAAAACTTGACTTTTGAAAATTATTAAAATAGTAAATGAAAAGATATATATATATATATATATATATATATATAGGGTCCTATTATAATGAGAACCACATTTATATGAGAACCATAAGAACCACTAACAGTCATTGGATTAAAAAACACATTAATGCTCCAGATTAAGGTCAGACGCATACATCATCTTTCTAACTGCCACGTCATCATTTAAAATTCCCCTCAAATTTCAAAATAAAATATCTCAATATCTATAAGTCGAAAAAAAATTTTCGAAAATACTGATTTTTTTGTCTTGACGAGACGATTCAAACTAGATCCCTGAAGATGGGATTTTGAAAAAATAATATTGAACAATGTCTAATTTTTAAAACACTAGCTAATTAACTAGTGTACACTAGTTAATTAGCTAGTGTACACTAGCTATTTCTCTCTAAAACCATGGTATTCTTTACAGAGAGCTTGAAAGATGTGTTGGACCGACATTATCCGGAGATGACAATGAAATGGATGAACTGTACAAGTGCATTTTCTGTTTGGGACTCCTCCCCCAATTCTCCCAATCCTGTTCCTCTCTATCTTCGTATTCCTCGGTAGGACATAGAAAATCGCCTTCATCTTACACGGTTATGCTCTGAAATAGGTACACAAATAAGGGTCTAATAAATAGGCTGAAGGAGATGTCTTCAAGAAGATACTACCACAAATTTGAATTTTTTTGGTCATTTATTTTGGGACGGAGGGAGTAATAGTTTGTTCGTAGTTAAGTAATGTACACTAGCAACTTAGCTAGTGTACCCAAGTTTAATTTCAATGTTCATCAACCATGGCTAAGTATACTAGCTATGTATATAGTGTACACTAGCTAGTTAAAAACTCGTGTACACTAGCCAAATGGCTTATACTGGACATTGCCTTGGTTTAGTCTTGGCCAAGTCCTTGTGTACACTAGCTAATTAACTAGTGTACACTAGCTAATTAACTAGTGTACACTAGCTAGTGTACACAAGTCCTTGTGTACACTAATTAATTAGCTAGTGTACATTACTTAACTAGCTAGTGTACACTAGTTAATTAGCTAGTATACAGACTACAGAAGTTGAGTCATACAACATTGACACTAAACTCAGCTAAATAACTTCAGTAATAAGTACATGGGGCGAGAAAATTAGCAAAATCAGATCTTGCATCTTCACTAAGCATGAAAACCGATAATCACGTTCCCTCCAACATATTTGCCAATTTGCGTTTGTGGAAGACTGTCAAAAGTTCTTTCTCCAATTCCACTAAACTGAAAATAATATTGTCAAGGTTTAGTCAGTCATTATATATAAGCAAATTCTTCCCCAACTCCGTCACGTGTGTTATTCCATCTGTGGTCAATTTGAAATGCAATGGACAGAAGTTCATTGAATGGTGCACTTACATCTCAAATTTTTGGAGAGCTTCAGTTCGTTTAGCCAAATAGCGTACACTAGCTAATTAATTTGTGTACACTAGTTAATTAGCTAGTGTACACTAGCTAATTAACTAGTATACTTAACTAGCTAGTGTACGCTAGTTAATTAGCTAGTGTACACTAGTTAATTAGCTAGTATACATTACTTAACTAGCTAGTGTGCACTAGTTAATTAGCTAGTGTACACTACTTGTGAAGAAAAAAATAAATTATTTCAAGCTGCGTACACTAGTTAAGTAATGTACATTAGCTAGTGTACACTAGTTAATTAACTAGTGTACACGAGTTAATTAACTAGTGTATTCCCCTCTATCCGCTCAACTTTATCAGAACTTAATCAAAGAGTGCTTAACTTTGCTACTTCTATGCTCAAGATAGATTTCGCGTATTCCCTCTATCCGCTCAACCAAGTGTTTCGATATGATGAGTTATCGCGCAAGGAAGCATCATGGGGCTTATATTCCATCACGTATCCATGGGGAAGCTTCAAATGCCGTTTGATTGAATCTCTCAGTGCCATCACAGCCTAGTGCAAACACACAGTATCATTCATTATGTCAAACATTTAAGATGAAATTTGAGCAACAAATTTAAATGGTGATTGATTGGCTAATAACTGACCTGGCTATCGGATGCATTGTGGTTCCACACGCTCAATATGTCCTCATTGAACCGAATGCTCAAAACAACTCCACATATGTTATCACCATACTCAAGTTGGTCACCCACCAATGCTAAAACCTGGCCATTACCCATAAATAAACAAATATTAACAAATGACATTTAGAAAAAAATATTTATAGTACACCTCCATGCGCAGTAACAATTTATTCAAGTCACATCACGGTTGCAAACTACCTGCGAAGAAAAATAAATTATTTCAAGCTGCGTACACTAGTTTAAGTAATGTACATTAGCTAGTGTACACTAGTTAATTAGCTAGTGTACACAAGGACTTGGCCAAGACCACGTTGTTCAATATTATTTTTTCAAAATCCTATCTTCAGGGATCTAGTTTGAATCGTCTCGTCAAGACAAAAAAATCAGTGTTTTCGAATTTTTTTTTCGACTTATAGATATTGAGATATTTTATTTTGAAATTTGAGGGAGATTTTAAATGATGACGTGGCAGTTAGAAAGATAATGTATGCACGACCTTAAAAGTTCACAATAATTACGAAAATGCCACCCTCTATCTTTTTTTTTTAATCTCGGAAAGATTGATGTGTTTTAATCCTGGTTGGATTTAGTTACCGTGGTTACCGTATAAATTTGGTTCTCATTTGAATAGCTTTTCCTATATATATATATATATATATATATATATATATATATATATATATATATATATATATATATATATATATATATATATATATATATAAAGCAACTTCAGTAGTATAGACATACATTTTCTAGCAAGGAATACCTTTATTTAAGTAAGAGTAATAAAATTAGTTTGAGATGAGAGAGAATGAAAGTTTTTTTTTTATTGATTATGACATATTGTGTCATAAATTATGCGAAATATATAGCATTATATTAATCAAGAAAGAATTCTGTTGCATGGGTTATTAGTAATTTTAATTTATTTTCCCTATATAATATTAGTACTACCTCTTCTCAAATAAATAACCATTATCGTTCAGATTTGATTGATCTTTTGGTCCTCAAATGTGTCCCAAAATTTTCCATATTTTGTAATGGTTATATTTCAAGTTTTGTTTCTTTTTTAAACAAAACTTGAAATATAAAAATTAAAATAAATGTATCAATATTTTATTTTTATTAAAAATAATAAAAAAATTGTAAAATTATTTTATATTATTTCTGTAGTGATTTTTAAGATATTGGGTTGTTGTACTTTAAATTGTGTTTTAATGTGGATGGTTTTCGAAAAAAATCTACATATATTTCTACTTTCGTTTGAATTAAATATTGATATTTAATGAAGATCATCCATTTTCTTCTTCTGATAGTTCTACTACGAACGTGGTTTTCAAAGAAGTATTTACTAATATGTAATTTCATTTCCCCCACCACTTTTACGCAATATATAACTACTTCTTTCTGTAAAAATGTTCTATTTGTTACAATGTTTGTGTGGTATTTATTTCAATATTTCTTTTCATGTTTAAGATTTTTTTCAGAAATTTGTCGTATATCGCACGGGTGTACAGCTAGTTTAACATTAAAAAACAACTAGCACTTAGGAAAAACTCATTTTTAATATTTTTTTTTTATGATGTTACATGTAAGGAGATAAGAATAAGACAAACCCTACACTTATTTATAAAGATAGAGAGTGAAAACTGACTTTTATCAATGAACCACTCATTTGGACTGCAAAATTAAAAGTTTAAACTGAAAGGTTAATAAAATAGTTTTTCCCCCAAAGAAATATCTAATTTTGTTTTTATTTTACAATTTTGTTTTTATATTACAAAAAATTAACATTCTTAAATAATGTCCAAAGCAAAAAATGAATATTCCCTCCGTTCCATTAATAATTTCACCTTTTGCTATTTTAGATGTCTTATTTAAAGTTTCACCTTTTCTTTTATGGCAAAGAATTTTTACTATTCCACCCACTCATTCTCTCTCCTATTTTACTATTACATTCACAACATTTTTCAAATTTACTATTTTCTCTACTCATTCTCTCTCCTATTTTACTATTACACTAACAATATTTTTTTCACCCTTAATTTTTAATTTGCACGCCGAACCAAAAAGAGTGAACTAATTACTGACGGAGGAGTATTTATTTTGGAAATTGGAACGAATTCTCACCGCTGCCCCCATCCCACCGAAATGTTTACTATTTTTTAAACTCACAATATCACCACTCACCACTCACCACCGCCCACTCACCAGTCCGCCACCACTAAAATATAACTCCACCTCCATTACCACCAAAACCAAAACCAAAACCAAATCCAAAATCACAGCACAATTATTATTAACTTCAAATCTTCAACCACAAATTTGTTCAAAAAATTATTAAATTGGAAGAATCAATGAAATTAACAGTCACAAAAATTTCCTCCACCACCTCATCTGCTGCCAAGGACGCCAGTAATCACGAAATCACAGAAAGAACTCGGACAGGGACGACAATGGTGGTCTTCAAATCGAAGAAGTACTCACCGAAAGGTAACCTTGGTGATGGTACTTTTGATATTCGTGATGCTTTATCGTTTCAAATGTCCTATAAAATTACGATAACCTTGCAAATTAAGGTGTGAAAGCTACTTTTTTTTTTTTAATTTGCGTTTTAATCAGAAAATAAGTAATTAGATCAAAGCAGAAGAAGTTGCAACGAGTTTAGATTCCAAATTCTTCTAGGTCAATGGGAATATGTTTATTGTTTCCATTCCAATTTATCAAGTTAGGATTATACTGTACTTTTTAGTAATTGTGAAAGTTTAGTGTAGGTACAAACGTTGAAAAAAGAGATCGATTCAGAGAATTAGATGTGTATTCAGATGTGAACTCACAAATGATTACGAAACCGATAAAATCAGCATAAATTAAATAACACAGTGTTTAAGCGTTTACTACTGGTTCAACCCCAGCAAACAAGACTTAAGCCTAAAAAGGATTTCAATTTAAAAAAATATTTGATTACATAATAAAAATCTAACTAGTGAAATAAGAAAAGTATAAAAATACTCGAGCAAGTCCTAACACAAACTACTGATCTCACAAGCAGACTCTCTTGTTTAAGGAGAGCAGATCACTAATATTGACACTCATGACTTTAAACAAATCCAAATGTGTGTTCAGATGTAAGGAAACAACTCAACTCACAACTTCAATACAACACTCTTAGTAAGCTTGAATATGAATTCTCTCTCTCTCTACAAAATTGCTCTGGAATGCGTAAGGAACTTCGTTGCTGGAATGTCTTCTTACATAGATGAGCAGCCGAGTTTCTTTAAGTCATTCTTCTCCTTGAATCATGCGAAGTATCCTACAAGAAAGAATAAGATTGCACTAAAAGACATATAGATACACTAGTATTGTTAGTTTCCTAAAAATTAGGAGCTAGAAATATATCTACATAAATAAAAGATGTACTAATAAAAGATATATCTTACCAAAAAAATATACTAAATCTTTTCAAAAAAGTCAAAAATCCAAGTTACTAAAATTACTTCACACGATTTCAAGAGTCTAAATCCCACAAGGATTCTCAAATTGAAAATTTGTACATTGTTTGTACCATTATAAAATTGCCTTGAGACTATTTCCTTAATTAGATGGGCCAAAAATGAAAGTGCAACACTTACTATGGGGCGGAGGGAGCAATTCCAAATCGCTATTCTCTTTATAAGCAGAAGGCTTTTCCAGGTGATTCATTCTTTAGCATATGACCATGATAATTTATTTGCTACTATTATGGATTAATGTTGAGCATGAAAAATCTAAATTGTGGAGGTTTCTGATAATGCAGGCTTCTGATGCTCCCTGGCCAATCATCGGGGCAAATGCTATCTACTTGTCCAGACTCCAGCAGCATACTGCCCCTATAAGATGATTCTCACATTTCAGCAGTTTACTATTGCCAGGTTACCCTTGTATTGTTTTCTTTTAACTTTTTATTCTAGTCAGACAACTTTCAGATGCGATTCAAGTCAGTAGTCTATGCGCCCAGCACTTAAAGCAGTCAGCCACCTTAATCTTTACTGTTCCTCTTGTTTAGGCATTTGGATTACTAGTTGGCGTTTGGCAAGGCAAATTGGTCAGCAAATGCAGTCATTAGAGCTACATGCTTTCCGTATCTGTATGGTGTGGCAATATCTGTATAGTGTCGCACTTTCCATTTTGGTTTGTCCCCAAATAAATGTCGCATTTCTAATTAAGGATTTAGTTCTAGTGTAATTTTATCATGGTACAAGTGGTGTACAAACAAGTAAAGCATATTTCTTAAAAACGTTGAAAAGCCAAATGTGGCGGATGGAGGGAGTATCTTGTTAGGAACTTCTGATTGCAATATTGTAAAGTTCAGTAAGGCTAGCTTGCAAATTCCAGTTAGGAACTATAGCTGTATTCATTTGATAGGAACTGAAGATCAGATGGTTGCTCTATTTTCTGGGAAAATCACCTTCTAGAACTTCACAGACATTATAAAAAGTAAATAGAGGAAAGTTTCCGTTTGTGTTTGTTTTGCTGTCTATTTATCGACATGCTATTACAGAAAGTCGGTTCAACCAATTTTCCCTCTCGTGGGTGTAACGTCTAGTTCACTACTTATTCTATCTGTACCATGTAACTAACTCCAATGGTTCCATCTTTTGCAGTTTCTGCTCCACGGAATGCAGAAGCAAAGAAGGCTATACCCACTTTATCAACAAGTATCAGGTGATCTCCATGTTTGGTTCTATATTTACTTCCTCCTAAATACTAATTGTGTTCCTTGATCATCAATTTATATTGATAAATTTAAAGAGAGACTGCTGAACTTTCATGAATTTGAAAGAAAGTTGGTTGCTGTTAGAATTTAAGAGTAAAGATAAGGATCCAAATTTTTCAACCCCACATCAATCTTTCTTGTCAACCTAAAGAGCAGAATGCCCTTGGTTAGTCATCACATCAACTCACTTGTGAGACCACATGCTAACCTATTAAATACTCAATGTCGCACTTTCTTTTTTTTGTCCGTTTCAAAATAAGTGTCACGTTTCTAAATAAAGAAATATGTTTAGTGCAATTTTATCATGGTACAAGCAGTGTGCAAACATGTAAATCACTTTCCATAAAAACATTGACAATTTAACGGACCGTAATAGTGGTCATATTGATAGGGCTAAAGTCGCACGCCTACAAATTAATTACCAAGACTATATTCGGCTACAAAAACTGCAGCTAGGACAAGTCCAGGGTCGATCCACTGAAGAACGGTTATTCGGTTGCACAATTGTCACTTGACAAGATTGGGGGTTTGTTTGATTTTAATTAAATTTCTAAAACAGAAATTAAAAACTAAGTTGTAAAACAATTAACGGGAAGCACTTCAGATTTGTTTCCGTCCCCGTTTATCAATCCAATATCATCGGTATAATTTCTTTCCCTTTTTCCCTATTCACTTGATCCGGAATATATTTCAACCCCTATTTCTTTCTTATTAATGGTTATAAGCAGTGACACACTCACTTATTCCCCTAATCAACACCTAAACCTAACTGACACAGTCTAGATTCACAATATTGATTGATAGAGCTCTAAGAAATTAAGATCAAGAATTTCACTATTCTTTTGCAAATAGATCAAAACCTAGTTTTACCCCCTTTTTAATTTACCACGACACGTGCATAAATCTCAAAGATGCTACTTGTGAAAAATCCTAATCTGACACAGACTTAAGATTAAACTAGCATTAAATCAATTACAAGGGAAAAGAGGGTGATCAAATCTCAAAACCCTAGAAACGATTTATCAATTAAAACAGGTAAAACTATGAATAGGGATTCAGAAATAAAGAAATCGATACCTCAATTGAATTAAACAAACGGTTCCGGATTCAAATCCGAAGCAAAGAGTTTAGTTCTCCATAAAAATTGCTGAAATCTCTAAGGAATAATGATAAAAAGTCTAACTAAAATTGAGGTTCCAAGGAGTATAAATACTTCTCTCAACAAATAATAATAAACCTAAACTAAAAAGGAAACTAATAAAAAGAAAAAGAAGAAAAAGAAATTTAATAATACTAATACTCCTTCCGGTCCAACGCTAGACAACACCAAATCCCGATCAACTCGGTCACTGTGCCTTGAACTGGTCCACGCCTTGGATTAGGAAACTAAATTGGATGCATATTCAATTTCCCCTCATTCACATACTCCTTGGTTTAATGAATATTTAATTGCCAAAAATCACCATTGATTTGATACTCCTTTTCAACTAAAATTACTTTCCTAAAACCTCTTCACACACATGCACCTTCCACTTTCCAACTTCTTTGCTTTCACTTTGATCCCTGAAGTTTCAACCTTTTGCCTTCTGGTCCTCGAACTCTGCTGCTTTGTAATTTGATCCTTGAACTTCAGCTTCTCGCAGTTTGATCCCTGCACTTTTGATAATAACACTTTATCTTCCACAAAATTACTCAAATTGTCTCACAATTACAAAGATTTTCCACAAACTCACCAATTCATAGTTTACTCAAAATTACATTAAGACTAGTCTAAATTACATCAAAATAATGATAAAATGTCGAGAAAAATAGGGAATTACATATAATGAAATCCACCACATCAAATTCCCCCACGCTTAGACCATTACTCGTCCCTGAGTAATATCCTAACCCCACTCTAAGCACCGGTCTAATCAGCGTAGCATGGGAGGAAAATGATCCCTAATCTCCTCTAAACCACCAATCAAAAATCAACAAACTCAAACAACTCAATCAATGCACTCGGAGAATGGAACTCCGCTCCTTATCACTCCAAAAATAACAATGATACCAATGACCTTAGCTCGACCCCAACTCCAAAGATGCAAAAACGGGACATCCAAGCTAAGGCCCACACATCAAAAAGCTAGGGGGAACTACAATGTCCTAAACTTTCCCCACGCTATTCTCACACTACTACTCCCTCAAAAATAAAGTCAATGCCCAAGCAAAGACTTACCTCGTGCAAAACACCAACACTCCTTATATCACCAAGAAAAATTACGAGGATTTTCTAATCTAACGCCTCTAACCCAAACCTCCTACACCAAGAATAATCAATCCTACCCGACGCTCCAATCCTCCCTTGTGTCTCCAACTCCGGTGATATATAAAAGATAGACAGTGTTTCACTTTCTCACCTTTTGCCTAAGTGCCCTCTCGGGTTTTCACTTAGCCACTTTTTTTCATTCTTTTTTTTTTTAAAGAAATAAAATGCATGCTATACATAATACAAACCCTTAAAATTTGATAGGGCTAAAGTCGCACGCCTACAAATTAATTACCAAGACTATATTCGGCTACAAAAACTGCAGCTAGGACAAGTCCAGGGTCGATCCACTGAAGAACGGTTATTCGGTTGCACAATTGTCACTTGACAAGATTGGGGGTTTGTTTGATTTTAATTAAATTTCTAAAACAGAAATTAAAAACTAAGTTGTAAAACAATTAACGGGAAGCACTTCAGATTTGTTTCCGTCCCCGTTTATCAATCCAATATCATCGGTATAATTTCTTTCCCTTCCTCCCTATTCACTTGATCTGGAATATATTTCAACCCCTATTTCTTTCTTATTAATGGTTATAAGCAGTGACACACTCACCTATTCCCCTAATCAATACCTAAACCTAACTGACACAGTCTAGATTCACAATATTGATTGATAAAGCTCTAAGAAATTAAGATCAAGAATTTCACTATTCTTTTGCAAATAGATCAAAACCTAGTTTTACCCCCTTTTTAATTTACCACGACACGTGCATAAATCTCAAAGATGCTACTTGTGAAAAATCCTAATCTGACACAGACTTAAGATTAAACTAGCATTAAATCAATTACAAGGGAAAAGAGGGTGATCAAATCTCAAAACCCTAGAAACGATTTATCAATTAAAAACAAGTAAAACTATGAATAGGGATTCAGAAATAAAGAAATCGATACCTCAATTGAATTAAACAAACGGTTCAGGATTCAAATCCGAAGCAAAGAGTTTAGTTCTCCATAAAAATTGCTGAAATCTCTAAGGAATAATGATAAAAAGTCTAACTAAAACTGAGGTTCCAAGGAGTATAAATACTTCTCTCAACAAATAATAATAAACCTAAACTAAAAAGGAAACTAATAAAAAGAAAAAGAAGAAAAAGAAATTTAATAATACTAATACTCCTTCCGGTCCAACGCTAGACAACACCAAATCCCGGTCAACTCGGTCACTGTGCCTTGAACTGGTCCACGCCTTGGATTAGGAAACTAAATTGTATGCATATTCAATTTCCCCTCATTCACATACTCCTTGGTTTAATGAATATTTAATTGCCAAAAATCACCACTGATTTGATACTCCTTTTCAACTAAAATTACTTTCCTAAAACCTCTTCACACACATGCACCTTCCACTTTCCAACTTCTTTGCTTTCACTTTGATCCCTGAAGTTTCAACCTTTTGCCTTCTGGTCCTCGAACTCTGCTGCTTTGTAATTTGATCCTTGAACTTCAGCTTCTCGCAGTTTGATCCCTGCACTTTTGATAATAACACTTTATCTTCCACAAAATTACTCAAATTGTCTCACAATTACAAAGATTTCCCACAAACTCACAAATTCATAGTTTACTCAAAATTACATCAAGACTAGTCTAAATTACATCAAAATAATGATAAAATGTCGAGAAAAATAGGGAATTACATATAATGAAATCCACCACATCAAATTCCCCCACGCTTAGACCATTACTCGTCCCTGAGTAATATCCTAACCCCACTCTAAGCACCGGTCTAATCAGCGTAGCATGGGAGGAAAATGATCCCTAATCTCCTCTAAACCACCAATCAAAAATCAACAAACTCAAACAACTCAATCAATGCACTCGGAGAATGGAACTCCGCTCCTTATCACTCCAAAAATAACAATGATACCAATGGCCTTAGCTCGACCCCAACTCCAAAGATGCAAAAACGGGACATCCAAGCTAAGGCCCACACATCAAAAAGCTAGGGGGAACTACAATGTCCTAAACTTTCCCCACGCTATTCTCACACTACTACTCCCTCAAAAATAAAGTCAATGCCCAAGCAGACTTACCTCGTGCAAAACACCAACACCCCTTATATCACCAAGAAAAATTACGAGGATTTTCTAATCTAACGCCTCTAACCCAAACCTCCTACACCAAGAATAATCAATCCTACCCGACGCTCCAATCCTCCCTTGTGTCTCCAACTCCGGTGATATATAAAAGATAGACAGTGTTTCACTTTCTCACCTTTTGCCTAAGTGCCCTCTCGGGTTTTCACTTAGCCACTCTTTTTTCATTCTTTTTTTTTTCAAAGAAATAAAATGCATGCTATACATAATACAAACCCTTAAAATTTGATAGGGCTAAAGTCGCACGCCTACAAATTAATTACCAAGACTATATTCGGCTACAAAAACTGCAGCTAGGACAAGTCCAGGGTCGATCCACTGAAGAACGGTTATTCGGTTGCACAATTGTCACTTGACAAGATTGGGGGTTTGTTTGATTTTAATTAAATTTCTAAAACAGAAATTAAAAACTAAGTTGTAAAACAATTAACGGGAAGCACTTCAGATTTGTTTCCGTCCCCGTTTATCAATCCAATATCATCGGTATAATTTCTTTCCCTTCCTCCCTATTCACTTGATCCGGAATATATTTCAACCCCTATTTCTTTCTTATTAATGGTTATAAGCAGTGACACACTCACCTATTCCCCTAATCAATACCTAAACCTAACTGACACAGTCTAGATTCACAATATTGATTGATAAAGCTCTAAGAAATTAAGATCAAGAATTTCACTATTCTTTTGCAAATAGATCAAAACCTAGTTTTACCCCCTTTTTAATTTACCACGACACGTGCATAAATCTCAAAGATGCTACTTGTGAAAAATCCTAATCTGACACAGACTTAAGATTAAACTAGCATTAAATCAATTACAAGGGAAAAGAGGGTGATCAAATCTCAAAACCCTAGAAACGATTTATCAATTAAAACAAGTAAAACTATGAATAGGGATTCAGAAATAAAGAAATCGATACCTCAATTGAATTAAACAAACGGTTCAGGATTCAAATCCGAAGCAAAGAGTTTAGTTCTCCATAAAAATTGCTGAAATCTCTAAGGAATAATGATAAAAAGTCTAACTAAAACTGAGGTTCCAAGGAGTATAAATACTTCTCTCAACAAATAATAATAAACCTAAACTAAAAAGGAAACTAATAAAAAGAAAAAGAAGAAAAAGAAATTTAATAATACTAATACTACTTCCGGTCCAACGCTAGACAACACCAAATCCCGGTCAACTCGGTCACTGTGCCTTGAACTGGTCCACGCCTTGGATTAGGAAACTAAATTGGATGCATATTCAATTTCCCCTCATTCACATACTCCTTGGTTTAATGAATATTTAATTGCCAAAAATCACCACTGATTTGATACTCCTTTTCAACTAAAATTACTTTCCTAAAACCTCTTCACACACATGCACCTTCCACTTTCCAACTTCTTTGCTTTCACTTTGATCCCTGAAGTTTCAACCTTTTGCCTTCTGGTCCTCGAACTCTGCTGCTTTGCAATTTGATTCTTGAACTTCAGCTTCTCGCAGTTTGATCCCTGCACTTTTGATAATAACACTTTATCTTCCACAAAATTTCTCAAATTGTCTCACAATTACAAAGATTTCCCACAAACTCACCAATTCATAGTTTACTCAAAATTACATCAAGACTAGTCTAAATTACATCAAAATAATGATAAAATGTCGAGAAAAATAGGGAATTACATATAATGAAATCCACCACATCACATATGTTCTGACCAGAAATAAAGCTGATGACATTTTGGCTTTGCTAAAAGGAATCAAATTGGTACTCCAATAGGCAAAGACTAGGAAGGTATGCAACAGTCACTCAATTAGTATCTTGAAACTTTCCAAGAATCTTGTTTCATTATGACATAAAAGTACAAATTTATTAGACTTCAGATTTATCCTGGAAAAGTTATTGTGGTAGGGGCATATTAAAATTAGTAACATAGTTGTACATCATATTATTATTCTTGATTGAAAAACTAGATACATAATGCTCAAATGTTGTGTGTTGATTGATGGGTTATTGCTATCATGCTAGGCTTCTTTATGATTATCCACACACACTGACAAATCTTGTCAGTTGTTAACAATAACGAAAAAGGTTGATTTCAGAGTTTTAGTGGTCATAAACAAAGACTTTTGTATATCCACTATGAGGAAAGCATCTAGGGCATCTCTTTATTTTAATGCATGTGTCCAGAAATTGGTTCGATAAGCATTTAACAAGTCCAAAGTTGTCTGCCCAGGATTTGGATTTTATGCCGCGGACTGTACATCAACGGTTCAGATCCCACTTCTAACAAATGCATGGGTCTGTTGAGACAATTTAACCCCCTTAATGAATTGATTTAACGGTCCTGATTGGACTGCACAGACCCCTCTCCGGATTGGTCTAAACATTGTCATTACCATGAAGGGAGACTTCAAAGACAATTGACTGTACCAGTCTCGCCATTCTTCTCAAAAATCAGATCTTTTTTTACTCTACCCAAATGGCCATGGATTCACAGCTTCACTTTGTGCTGGTACCCTTATTTTCTCCAGGCCACCTTATACCCATGGTAGACGTAGCCAAATTATTTGCAAATCACGGCGTGATCGTCACAGTTGTTAGTACTCCCCTTAACACTGTCCGATTTAAAACCATTGTTGATCATGCTTGTGAATCAGGTCTTCAGATCAGAGTCCTAGAACTCGAGTTTCCAGCAGTTGAGGTAGGCCTACCAAAAGGATGCGAAAACATGGATTCCCTTCCTTCGCGTGCTCATATAAAGAATTTCTTTGATGCCTCCAGCATGTTGCAGCAGCCATTTGAGAAGCTATTTGATGATTTAATTCCCCGGCCGAGCTGTATAGTTTCTGGAAAGAATCAAGCATGGACAGTTGAGACAGCTGACAAGTTTAAGATTCCTCGGCTTTTCTTTGATGGTATGGGATGTTTTTCCTTTTGTTGTACACATAATTTGTATGTGTCCCAAGTTCATGCCACGGCGTCAAAGTTTGAGCCATTCCTTGTGCCTGGTCTGCCTCATCGGATCGAGTTGACCAAAGCCCAACTCCCGGAGTTCTTGAATCCAGGCTCACCGGATTTGACTGACGTTCGCAACAAAATGACTTCTGCCGAGTCAATAACAGATGGGATTTTAGTCAACTCCTTTGAGGAACTGGAATCAGAATACGCGACGAAGTACAATAAGGTTAAAAATGGAAAGATTTGGTGCATTGGCCCTGTTTCAGCTTGCAACAAGAATGACAGAGACAAAGGGGAAAGAGGCAGGATAGCTTCGACTGACAAGATCCAGTGTTTGGAGTGGCTCGACGCCCAGAAACCAAACTCTGTAATCTATGCTTGTTTAGGAAGCATATGTGGCCTCTCGGCCCCACAACTAATTGAGCTCGGCCTAGGCTTGGAAGCGTCAAATCAACCGTTCATTTGGGTTATCAGAAAAAGCGAGAAATCACAACCGTTGGAAGACTGGATATCTGAATGTCAGTTCGAAGAAAGAACAAAAGGAAGAGGACTTGTACTAAGAGGATGGTCTCCTCAAATTCTGATCCTCTCCCACCCTGCAGTGGGAGGTTTTTTAACACACTGTGGGTGGAACTCGACAACTGAAGGGGTTTCTGCGGGGGTCCCGTTTATAGCGTGCCCACTTTTTGCAGAGCAGTTTATGAATGAAAAGTTTGTCGTGGAAGTACTGAGAATTGGCGTCAGTGTAGGGGTCGAGTCTGCAGTGACGTGGGGGATCGAAGAGAGGGCGGGGTTGATAATCAAGCGAGAGAATGTGAAGAAAGCGATAGAGAAACTTATGAATGAAGATTGTGAGGGTAGAAGGGAAAGAGCTAGAGAGATTGGGAGGAAGGCGAAAATGGCTATAGAAGAAGGTGGTTCTTCTTATGCCAACATGGAAGCTTTGATCCAATATGTGCTCGGACGAAACCAAGAATTGAGCTAGTGTTTATTGGCGCTTATTCATTTTTCTCTGTTTTTTTATAATAAGAATATACTGTATATGTAAGGTTGATGAATATAATTGGAGACGAGATTACATTTATGGTATGTTTGGCTACCTCAATTCCAAGACTTGAATTTGGAATTGGAAGAATAAAGTGAATTCCGTGGAACAAATTTAACCCTTTCAATTCCAATTCAATTGATTGGAATCGAATTGCCAAACATACCCTTACCACTTATGTGTGTCAATATTGTGTATCACATGTGACCAAACAGTTATAAATTATTATGGTTGATATCATCATTAATTAATGTATAACAGTTGGTTAACATGGGGTACACAAAATCGGTACAAAATCGGTACGAATAATCTAGGCTCATATAATTTCAGATGATCTCGGTTCATATAATTGTCTTCAAGAACGTCTCATTAGAGCATCTCCACTCATGATCAAGGTTTTAAAAAGCGCTAGACGAATGCTAGGCGGTGGAGCCGGGCCTAGCGCCTAGACGGGAACTAGTCGGAATTAGTCGGGATCTAAGCGTCGGAGAGGAGCCCGCCTAGTCGCCCTTAGGGGGTTTTTTTATAGAACACTGCTCATGACATTTAGTCATGGCGTGAGCTGACGTGGAACCAGGTTGTCCATGACAAGTTGCAAATTTTATCTTGTAGATGACGTTTGGGTAAGGAGAGAGAAAAAGAAAATCAAGGAAAGTGAGGAAATCAGAGGTTTGTTGTGAATATGACCCTCCACACCCAAGCAAACCTACAAGAATAATAATCGCACACAAACCAAGCACAAGAAATCAATGAAAAACAGAAAAGAACACAAGAAATTGTTAACCCAGTTCACCAAATTGATTGGCTACGTCTGGGGGCACTACCAAGCCAGGATCTTGCACTATGTAATTAGAATTTTTGTTACAACTGAGTTGGGGGCGGAACATTGTTTATATATGACCTAGGGTAGAGTCCAAATCCTAAACAAACAAGGAAACCACGACTGCTGAAAAACGGGCGGAGCGCGGCCGCCCTCACTCCGAGCGCGGTCGCGCAGTCATGCCGAGACATCAATGCCTTCTGACGACGCCTCAAGCGCGGTCGCCCTCCCATCCAGCGCGGTCGCGCACCAAGAAAATCCCCCGAGCATCAATCACGGTACAAGAGCGCGGTCGCTCACGCCATGAGCGCGGCCGCTCTTGACCCGAAAACCTTTGCTACGAAATTCTTCCCCCTTGCTTCGATGTCTAGCCCAATTGATCCTCTAACCCAACAATCTCCCACCTAGAGATCAACCACACATATAAGCCCCGTATCCGTCTTCAACTCACCCTTGGTGTCCTCCTAGTGCTCACCTCGATCATGGTAGTGCCATCCTCCTCTCTCATTCTTCAAGCCCAATTGAAGCTTTGCACAGCTTCAATTTCTCAAGGTTCACAACCTTCGTCAACATGTCAGCCGGATTCTCCGATCCCAATATCTTCTCAAGCCACAAAGTCTTCTTTTCCAAGAGATGCACGATGTAGTGAAACCTCGGTCAATGTGCTTCGTCCTCGAATGAAACGCCGGATTCTTTGCCCAGTGAATTGCGCTCGGATCATCATTTGTAGAGAATATTACCACTTCGCGTCTTCCCAAGTTCACCCAAGAAGTTCTGCAGCCCAAACCATCTCTTTACTTGCTTCCGTCATCGCCACATATTCGCTTCGCATCGACCGAGCCACGATCTTTTGTAACTTAGAAGCCCGTGAGATTGCCGTACCACCCAATGTAAACACATAACCCGTAGTACTTCTCCTCTTATCAAGATCACTTGATGCCAAGTCCGCATCAACATAACCCGCTAACACCACTTCCTTGCTCGAAAAACATAGAGCCTTACCAGCAGTACCCTTCAAGTAACGTAGGATCCACTTAACCGCTTCCCAATGTTGCTTTCTGGATTGCCCATGAACCGGTGACTACTCCCACCGCATGTGCAATGTCCGGCCTTGTACACACCATTGCATACATGAGACTCCCCACGGTGAAGCATATGGAGTTCTCTCCATCTTGTCACGCTCTTCCTTGTTCCTAGGCGAGTCCCTCTCGGATAGCTTGAAATGCAAACCCAATGGCGTCCTGTTGGCTTCGCCTCTTCCATACAAAACCTTGCTAAGACCTTCTCAACATATTCGATTGTGAAAGAACCAACTTGCCCGACTCCCTATTCCGATCAATCCGCATGCCCAAGATTTTCCTTGCCTCTCCCAAATCCTTCATCTCGAACCGTTCGACAACCGAGTCTTCAACCTGTTTACCTCTCTCTTGCTAGAGCCCGCTATCAACATGTCGTCCACATATAACCAAGATAATATACCCATTGTCCGTGTTCTTGAAGTAGCAACAATGATCCGCCTCACATCGATAAAATCAATGTCGTGCATGAATCCATCAAATTTCTGTACCACGCCTAGGAGCTTGTTTAAGGCCATACAAGCTCTTAGTCAATCTCGCAAACTAGCTCCTCGCCACCCTTAGACAAGTAACCCTCGGGGTACCATGTAAATCTCTCCTCCAAGTCCCCATGAAGAAAGGCCGTCTTCACATCCATCTGTTCAAGCGACAAGTCATCTCGCCACTACTATCCCAGAACCATTCGATAGTGGTCATCTTCACAACTGCGGAGTGAATACCTCGGTGTAGTCAATACCGTGCCTGCTTTGAAACCCTTTTACAACCGAGTCTTGCCTTGTAACGCTTGCTACCGTCTGCTTCCTCCTTGATCCTGTAAACCCACTTATTATGCGGTGCCTTCTTCCCTTAGGTAGTTTAGTCAACTCCCAAGTTTTGTTGGCCTTGATGAGTCCATCTCATCATCCATCGCATGACTTTCCACTTGTTGCAAAGTGCACTACGAATGCCTCCGCATAACATTCCGGTTCCCATTATCTCGTCAATAGCAAATAATAATTGGATGGAGTATACTGTCGGGCGATCCACGCAACCCGCCGGATCTACGCAGCAGTAATTTCCGGTTACGGAGTACGTGGTTCATCTTCGGTGACCTCCCGACCACGGTCAACATGAATCCCCGCTCCCACCCGAGTCCGGAATATCCACCTCTACAACCTCCGGTTCCGAACTAATACCATCGAGATGCCCCCTTTCTATCCTTGTACAAAACCTCGTTCATTGAATACCACATCTCGACTACGAATAACCTTATGGTTTTGATCATCCCAAAATTTATACCCGAAGTCATCCCCGCCATACCCAATAAATGTACACTACAGATTTAGCATCTAATTTAGTTCTCTCAGAATCAACATGAACATAAGAAACGCGAGCCAAATACGCGAAGAAAGGACAGATTTACACCTTGCCACTCCAAGCTTCCTCTGGAATTCGTTCCCCAATGGAACCGATGGTCCCCGATTGATCAAGAAAGGCGCGTGTCAGCTGCATATGCCCGTAACGTCTTCGGAAGTCCACACTTCAATCTCATACTTCTAGCCCGCTCATTCAATGTTCTGTTCATCCTTTCGCTACCAGTTGAGTTGTGGAGTCTTCTTTGGAGTCTTCTCCATACGAATACCATTCGCGGCACAATATTCCCTAAACTCCCGAGCTCATACTCCCCACCATTGTCGGATCTCAAGCACTTAAGCTTAAGTCCCGTTTGATTCTCCACCAAAGCCTTCCACTTCTTGAACACCTCAAAAGCTTCATCTTTCCCTTTCAAGAAATAGACCCGAGACCTTCCTTGTAGAATTATCAATAAAAGTCATGTAATATGACGCACCACGAAGATGTAACGGGAGATGGCCCCCACAAGTCCGTGTGAACCAATTCCAACTTTGCTTCCCTCGATCCCTACCTCGTCCTCGAGAAATTGTTCCTCCCTTGTTTGCCAAACATACAATCTTCGCAGATCCCCACGTTGGTTTGTCTTGAGCCGGTAGTAGACCGCTTGGAACAAAGTACCTTCATCCACTGTCTCACTCATGTGACCCAATCGACGAGTGCCACAAATCGGTATCACCCTTGGGCTGCTTTGCCCGCAATACTATCCTTGGTGTTGTTCGCCAAATACAAAGTACCCTCCTTATTACCCCGAGCGATCTCACAATCCTCCTTGGTAATAACCCGGTTCTATAGTAGAAAGTCACCTTGTAACCCTCTTCGTCCAACCGCCCAACCGAAAGTAGGTTCTTTTTCAAACCGGAATGTGTCCGACCCCCGTTCGGATGTAGAACCTTCCCGTCCGATGCTCCTATCCCGACATCCCCTTCCCCTTGATTTCTAAAGGCTCACCATCGGCTAGATAGACCTTCCCGAAATCACTTAGGAAGTGTAATTATCCATCTCTTCCTTATGCCCGCAAGAGTGGAATGATGCCCCGAATCCGGCACCCATGATTCTAGTGCACTACTAACACTCGAGAACCGCACATCGTCACCTTCGACCGCCACATTCGCCGATTGCCCTTACGATTTGGACAATCCCTCTTAAAGTGTCCCAACTCCTTACAATAGTAGCACTGAACAGATCCCTTCGCAACCTTCGGTTTATCCTTGGTCTCATCAGCTTTGCCCTTACCACTCACACCGTTCTCCCTAGATTCGGTTCTCCCTTGTTTGCTAGTACCCGGCTTCCCCCTACTAGTAGTAGCTAAAGCCGCTCCCGAAGTACTTGATGTCCCCAACTTCTTCATGCGATTTTCCTCACCTAAAAGAAAGTCTTTAACATCATCATATTTCAATTTTTTTTCTTACCTCTTTGAAGCGTTGATTGCGATCACCGTTCCGCTCCAACTTGCCGGTAAAGAAGCTAGCAACAAGCATGCATGAACCTCATCATCGAACTTGATCTCCACCGCTGTCAATGAATCTATGACATCCATAAATTCATCGATGTGCTTGGCCAAGGATCCTCCCTCTTGCATCTTGAGACTACCCATCTTGCGTATCAAATCAACCTTATTTGCAGCAGACGGAGTTTCAAATCTCTCAATAAGATAATCCAATAGCTCCTTGGTGGTTGTCGCCTTCCTGGTAGTCTTCGCGATCCACTTTAACAAAGTAGATCTAACCACCCCTAAAGCCTTCCGATCCATGAGTTCCCATTCTTCCTGATCTTCATCTTCCTAAGCTTGACACCCTTCGTAGGCTTGTAGAGATCCTTGTTGTACAAGAGATCCTCAATCTGCATCCTCCAATATCCGTAGTCAGACCCATCGAATTTCTCCACCGCCTGTTTGTCTTTGCCCATTCTTGATTGCTTGGAACAACTCCCTTGATCTTGAAGCCAAAAGCTCTGATACCAGTTGTTGTGAATATGGCCCTCCACACCCAAGCAAACCTACAAGAATAATAATCGCACACAAACCAAGCACAAGAAATCAATGAAAAACAGAAAAGAACACAAGAAATTGTTAACCCAGTTCACCAAATTGATTGGCTACGTCTGGGGGCACTACCAAGCCAGGATCTTGCACTATGTAATTAGAATTTTTGTTACAACTGAGTTGGGGGCGGAACATTGTTTATATATGACCTAGGGTAGAGTCCAAATCCTAAACAAACAAGGAAACCACGACTGCTGAAAAACGGGCGGAGCGCGGCCGCCCTCACTCCGAGCGCGGTCGTGCAGTCATGCCGAGACATCAATGCCTTCTGACAACGCCTCAAGCGCGGTCGCCCTCCCATCCAGCGCGGTCGCGCACCAAGAAAATCCCCCGAGCATCAATCACGGTACAAGAGCGCGGTCGCTCACGCCATGAGCGCGGCCGCTCTTGACCCCAGAAACCTGCTACGAAATTCTTCCCCCTTGCTTCGATGTCTAGCCCAATTGATCCTCTAACCCAACAAGGTTGACACGTGTCTTACTAAAAAAATTAAATGTTCCAACGAAAATTGCAATTACGTATAAGAATTAAGAAATCATATAAATTTAAAAGCAAAACTATATCAAAGGCTGAAAAAATATGCCAAAATGACAGGTTGTCAACAATGGCCCAGATTCGTCGAGTCAAATGTGAAATAATTTTGTGCTCAATTTCCGGAAATTTCACTCAATTATTGGAAGGAATATCTATTATTGCTGGCACCATATATTCTATAAACACAAGAAAATCTTTGAGGATTATTTGGTGGAAAATAAGGAGAGAACATAAATCACTTTGAGGATTATTTTAGGGGGTGCCGCATAGAGAGAGAATCGGTGAGAGAGAGAGAGAGCACGGCAGTGAGAAAAAAGAAGGAAGAAGAAGGAGGAAGAAAGCTCCATTGTTGTAGTTCAAGATTCAACCCAAGGTAAGAGCAACTCCCTGCTTTGTTTGAAACCAAGATCTTCGCCTGGTTCTTTTTGTTTCATTACTATTAAAATCACTCTCACGTGTTAATTCTCCATTGTTCTTCGAAACTTTCCCACCTTTTTCAATACGTAAGTTCTTAAATTAATTTTTGGGGAATATGGTGGGTGGGTAATTCATCGCTTCATGCGAAGTATCAGTATTTTTATTCTCATTCTTTGATCCATCTAGAGCCTATTACTGCTTTTCTGGTAAAAGAGCAAGCTTTGACTGTGACTTCATCCTCTTAGAAACTACAGCAAGAACACAAATTGATGTAGCCTGTAATCACGTGGCGAATGACAACTAATCGAATACTTGCCAATTGGGAATGAATATGGTGCTTAATGTTAACGTTTTGCTGTATATTCATCATTTCATTTACCATGCTTGATATTTACTATTTACACTCGGTCCAACTCGCATTGCAAATTTGATTTTATAACTGAGACCCCATTATTCTGAATATGTTGTATTGGTGCCACTGTTTGTGGTGTTAAATGGCCAGGGGCTCTCATGTTCACGTAATCAATGGGTTCTGAAATATTTCAGGGTTTCAGGTTGAAATACATTGTCACTTTTCTATGAGGCCCATTTGGGATTCTGTAATAGAGATTTGCGTTGTGTGAAAAATTGTGTATTTGTTCGGATTACATCATTGGGGATGTCATAAGTACATAATCAGACCAGCATTCATCAAGAACTTACATAATTGATTGAGAAAAACTAAATTTGACGCATTATTGATTGGAAAAAAAGTAAATTCGGGAAGAAGTTAATGTAGATTATAGGACTAGAAATTGTCAAAGAACTGGGGTTTGTTTAGTGATCCAGTTATATATCTGATTTTGTTACTGGGATGTCATTATTGATTGAGAAAAACTAAATTTGACGTGATTATTGATTGGAAAAAACTAAATTCGGGAAGAAGTTAATGTAGATTATAGGACTAGAAATTGTCAAAGAACTGGGGTTTGTTTAGTGATATAGGGGGGTTTTTTGCTGTATTTTTTTTTTTTTTTGGTGTATTTGGATGGAACGTATTATCATGATCTCTTAAGATTAATACATTTTGAGTATGTTTATTGCATATCTTTCAAATTGTGAATGGACCATTTGATATAATCAATCTTTATTTAACAGGTACCCAGATGGCAACCAAGAGCAATCTCATCAATATCAAGTGCATCACAAAGACATCAAAATTCAAAGCAATTGAGGCTCGAGTTTTAAGGATGTGGAACAAGAAGGACTTCGGCAAGTCATATATCGAGATGATACTCATTGACATGGAGGTAAGTTAATAATTTTCTGAATTTCATTTAATTTAGTATTATGAATACCATATACTGAATAAATATATTCGATTAAATAAGAAACTTACTTCATGAATTTAACGTATTGGCCAATTTCATGTAGCTTTGACCCATCAATATCTGGTGTCCTTAAATCCTTTTCCCTGCAAATAAGTTTATTAACATTGTATGAGTCTCCAAATTGTAATTGTTCGTGTTAGAAAATTATAAATGAATTGTTTATTATAAAAAATTCATGTTGTATTTTTAATACTCCTTCTATCCCATAATGTGCTTTGATCTATAAGTTAGATTAGTTTTAATACTCCCTCTGTTCCATAATGTTTTTGCTTATGATTATATTTCATCTTTGAGTTGATCAGATTGATATCAAAGTATCTCATGTGTATCTTCATGCTGACTTAAAAGGATATTTAGTTTCTTGGGATTTTTGGTTGTTACTCTGATACATAGCTTTTGATTTATCAATTATTTACTTTTTCAAATAAGTATATTAACATTGTATGAGTCTCCGAATTGTAATTGTTCGTGTTAGTTTATGAAAACTATGACCCTGATATAATATTTTTGTATACAGGGTGGTAAAATACAAGCAACCATTCCAACTACATGCATGCCCAATTTCAAAAGTGTTTTTATCGAGGATGAAAATTTTCGCATATCAAACTTTGCGTTGACCGGTAATGACCCTCATAATCAAAAGGCACGTGTCGAACATATATGCATGTTAAAGATCAGTATCGGAACAAAAGTCACCCGATTGGAAAGTGATGTGGCTATTCCAGTTAATGGTTTTCAGTTTGTTCCGTTTTCCAGTTTTATTTCTGATCCTAATAGTGGACTTCTCATGAGCGTAGACAGTGCTTTCACCTTTGGTTAGTATTTTAAATACCTTCATTTAAAGTTAAAATGTTTCATGGGTTCACAAACATATGCATACTGACTTGAGTATTTTAATAGATGTTATCGGTCGGATTATATTGCCCATTGGTGACATAGAAACTGTTCCAAAGGCGTTTAACAAACGAAAGATGGATGTTAAGTTGATTGATAATCAGTAAGTCTTTTAAATACATATTTATCTGAACTAATAATACGTATTTGCTAAATATACTAAAGCAATATATAACTTATTTTTTATCAGAGGCTTTGAATTGGGAGCTATCTTGTGGGAGCAATATGCTGATGAACTTAATGCATATGTTAATTCGAGGGGTGAAGATACTAATGAGCCTATAGTATTGATACTGCAGTTTGCCATTCTATCAAGCTATATGCGTAAGTTATTAATTTTGAGTTTATGATATGCATCCTCAATACTATTATAATTACATTCATTAGAAATACAGAATAAGGTCTATAATTTCATTATATATATATAGGTGTTCACCGCGCTTCTACTATGGTTGGAGCTACAAAGATGTTTATCAATCCTGATTTTCCTGAAGTGATTCAATTAAAGAAAGAGTATGTACACCATATTCAATTGAAACTTTTATTTTGTCTTCGTGTTTTTATTATCTCTAAGTTTAATATCTTTTGATAACATTTTATGTAGTCATTCTCAAGGCACCCCAATAAGTAGTAAATACATCCTTTGCATTCTCTACTACTCATAGTCGGAATGTGAAAATAGATGACTATATGAGGTTCACAGACTACAAAAACAATCAGCGAGTTACTCGAATGTTCTGAGGTTACTTCTTATATATAATACAAAATATATTTTGGTATAGTTTTTTTCTAACATACATATAACATTATTTATTGTTTTATTCGATGCGGCGTTTACCTTTGTGCATGCTACTATTTTCGATGTTGACACCGATAAGGCTTGGTATTACGACGCTTGCAACTCCGACAATTGTAACAAAAAAATTGAAACTAATGTCAAGGTATGGAGGGGATGTAATAAAGAAGTGAAAGGGACTGTACCAAGGTAAGTTGATATTCAATTAATCTAAACATTATATCTGAATAAGATAATTCTCTTAGTGTCTAAAATTTATTGTCTCATCCTATTAGGTTTATGTTGAGGATTTGTGTTAGATCAGCTGAGGGTACTGATGATTCTACAGCTATCTTTACCCTATTTGATAGAGATGCTAAGTCTCTCCTCAACTTAACTGCGTCCGAGGCATTGGAACAAACAGAAAGGGTATATATATATATCCAATATGTTGTCTCTTCTATTTACATTAACTTTAATATTCTCGAATTTCTTTAAGTTGTGTTTTGTTATTTTTAATATAATTTTCCAAATTCAATTCCATAGGACGGTACTTCTGGTGGATTTCCAGATGCTATACTTGAGATATTTGAAAGAGAATGTCTTTTTCGAGTAAAAGTTGACGACTACCTTATCAATCATAACAGCTCAGCTGTGTCCAATGATGCTAAGAGTTTCGCTGTGCAAAAATTAATTTGGGATCGTAACTTATATCTCATATTAAATCACGATTGTCTATGAAGTAAGTTCGCTTAACTAATTCATGCAATAAACACTTTCTTTTTGAAGATCTTATATTCATTGACAAACTATTATATATCTATAGGAATGCAGTAGCATCAAGACCCTTGAGACCAAGATACTAAGGTAATTTGCTTAATCATCTTTTAACAAAATTACCCTTACAAGAAAATAAATAACGGCCTCATTAACCAAACCGGCCATACTACGTGTTTGTCGTATACTCAACTAACTTATGCATTATATACGGGAATTAGAAATTACGGTGACAATTCTCAAACATCGGCCAATAATGATGTCGGTCCGATAAACGACCACGACCGGCGGGCATAGTAGATGTGGAGGAAGATTTCCAACTCTCTACTCTTGCTCTTAAAGGTTTCAAGAAAGTGAAGATTGAAAAAGTGGTGATTAGTTTTGCATCTATCCAAAAGATATTTACTCATTACTAAATTTGTTTTCACTATTGTTTAAGACCTACTGTCATTTTATTTTCTTATGTTTAGATTTTGGTTGATTATAAAGTTCGTTTGATTGGGTTTTTTTTTCCATTTTTTATTCGGTTCTTTTATCTTTTGGTGGTTAATCTCAAAGCTGTTTATATAACAGTTTTAGACTAACCGTTATCAAAATCTGATTAAATTATACAAATGATGTGATCATTGTATTATCAACATTGGTGATAATGAAGTTCGTTTAATTGGGTTTTTTTCCATTTCTCATTCGGTTCTATTATCTATTGGTGGTCAAGGCATGTTTTTTTGAAACCAACTTTTGAAACTGCACTTACCCGCCAACGAAGAACTTCACACTCTTTTCATCCATGCCCAAGACAGAAATTTCACACTCTCCACAACCTCCTTCCGGCTAAGCCCAAGAATGGTTGTGTCTACTGATACATATTTGGGGTTTGGCGTCATTACCTTAGCCAGGAAAATGCAAATAAGATAATGTGAAGTAATGAAACATGTAAAATAAACATCTCTAGATCACATTATACATATGAGATGAACAAATTACTGAATAGATTACATCAGATTCAATATAATGTACAAAGATTGGCATGGAAATAACTCTGGAAACAAATATGCATCAGTAGACACAATTTTGGTAATCAAATGTTATTTTTATACATATATGGTAATCAAATGTTATAATATCTGTAGTTTAGGAGGAAATATATATTGCCATATATACATGCCATAAATCGTGTAAGACCATTGCAGATTTGAATCATTTATGTTCTTAATCAATTTGATTACTGGAAGTATATTTCCTCCTAGAGAGAGAATCGGTGAGAGAGAGAGAGAGAGCACGGCAGTGAGAAAAAAGAAGGAAGAAGAAGGAGGAAGAAAGCTCCATTGTTGTAGTTCAAGATTCAACCCAAGGTAAGAGCAACTCCCTGCTTTGTTTGAAACCAAGATCTTCGCCTGGTTCTTTTTGTTTCATTACTATTAAAATCACTCTCACGTGTTAATTCTCCATTGTTCTTCGAAACTTTCCCACCTTTTTCAATACGTAAGTTCTTAAATTAATTTTTGGGGAATATGGTGGGTGGGTAATTCATCGCTTCATGCGAAGTATCAGTATTTTTATTCTCATTCTTTGATCCATCTAGAGCCTATTACTGCTTTTCTGGTAAAAGAGCAAGCTTTGACTGTGACTTCATCCTCTTAGAAACTACAACAAGAACACAAATTGTGTTGTTAAATGGCCAGGGGCTCTCATGTTCATGTAATCAATGGGTTCTGAAATATTTCAGGGTTTCAGGTTGAAATACATTGTCACTTTTCTATGAGGCCCATTTGAGATTCTGTAATAGAGATTTGCGTTGTGTGAAAGTTGTATATTTGTTCGGATTACATCATTGGGGATGTCATAAGTACATAATCAGACCAGCATTCATCAAGAACTTACATAATTGATTGAGAAAAACTAAATTTGACACATTATTGATTGGAAAAAAACTAAGTTCGGGAAGAAGTTAATGTAGATTATAGGACTAGAAATTGTCAAAGAACTGGGGTTTGTTTAGTGATCCAGTTATATATCTGATTTTGTTACTGGGATGTCATTATTGATTGAGAAAAATTAAATTTGACGTGATTATTGATTGGAAAAAACTAAATTCGGGAAGAAGTTAATGTAGATTATAGGACTAGAAATTGTCAAAGAACTGGGGTTTGTTTAGTGATATAGGGGGTTTTTTTGCTGTATTTTTTTTTTGGGTGTATTTGGGTGGAACGTATTATCATGATCTCTTAAGATTAATACATTTTGAGTATGTTTATTGCATATCTTTCAAAATGTTATAATATCTGTAGTTTAGGAGGAAATATATATTGCCATATATACATGCCATAAATCGTGTAAGACCATTGCAGATTTGAATCATTTATGTTCTTAATCAATTTGATTACTGGAAGTATATTCTCATATCTATATAAGCATTATCTAAGCAGTACTTCACATACATTGGAAACTCTCTACTGTGTAAGTATTTACATTCTTTAGACTTATTTTTTTCTTGATTTTTCCAGCAGAGCTTTATGTAATAAACTTTTTCTGATTGATTTAAGGGTTAGTGGTGTTTTCAAGTTCCCAGGTTTATTAACTTCCGTACAATCAGGTAATATTTATGATTCAAGCACATCATTCTTCATTTTTTTCATTTCTTTTTTGGTGTATAGTTGGTCTGAATTGTAAATGTTGTTATGATATGTGTTGATTGCAAATTTTAGCAATATATGTTTACTTAGGCTTTTTGATATTAGCTGTGAGTGACATGTCAATCTACATAATCAAACAGAGACTTAAAATAAAAAACAACACCAGTAGTAGTCTCTTCAGACACACCCATAAACCTATCCTTCATCTTATGGTACCTTTTAGGATCAGTTGCACCTGAAGCCTTTAGTACTCTATCTGTCCCATAATACTTTTTCTTTACCTATAATTTAGAATAATCTTAATACTCTCTCTGTCCCATAAAGCTTTTTCTTATAATGATATTTCTTTTTACTACTCCCTAACTACAGTATATCTTAACAGCTTGAAAGTTCCAGTTCGGGATGTTGTTAGTGATGTTTTACTTCTTTTTTGTAACTTCCTCATTCAAGTACCGATGTTTTGCTATGTACTCACTCCCTTGAATGTGAATGTGTATCACATGTCATCAAGTGACTAACAGCCGTTAAATATTTGACATATATGCCAATGGAGTTACCCCAAATCTAACACACTTCTTTGAGATAGCAAATGGCATATATACCGTCATCTTTTGCTTCTCCATAACACTATTAATTTTTGCAGACTTAATCTACATAACACCATTACCAATTTGCGAGACTTAATCATAGCTGGAAGAACACAAATTCTTTGCATCACGAAACAGAAACCAAACAACAACATCGATAACAGAATATTTAAAAGGCCAATTCTGAGTTAAATCCTCATTATAAGGACCGTTGCATGTTTTTGACGATCCGAAATGAAAAAAAATATATATATGTTGGAATTTTCTGAGTTAAATCCTCCTTATAAGCGTTTATATATGCTAGAACCGTTAAAGCACATTAGCATGGTTCTACCATTAGGAGAGCCAGTAATAACTCATCAACAACACAAACAACTTGAACTGAATGTATCAAGGTTCTTAATCTGACACTTTAGTTTAATCAAGTGTCTATCTAATCAAACTATTCAGAAAAGGATTGGAATAACAGAAAAAAAAAACGACAATCTTAAACTATGGTACCTTTTAGGATCAGTTGCACCTGAAGCCTTTAGTACTCTATCTGTCCCATAATACTTTTTCTTTACCTATAATTTAGAATAATCTTAATACTCTCTCTGTCCCATAAAGCTTTTTCTTATAATGATATTTCTTTTTACTACTCCCTATTTCCCGTATTGTTTTTAAGCTATAATTTAGATTAGTTTTAATACTCTCTCTGTCCCATAATATTTTTGGTTATGATTATATTTGTTTTTAGTACTCTCTCTGTCCTACAATATTTTTTTTGCTATAATTTAGATTAGTTTTAAATCCCTCTATCCCAAAAATTAATAGAAGAAATCATAAATCACTAATCAAACTATAGCTTCAAGGAAATATAAATCCAAGTATAGCTTCAAGTAAACATCTGGAACACCAAGAAAATAATAACATAATATCATATATCACTTATCTAAATCTATTAACTCCTTAGAAATGATTGAACATTTGCTCAAAATTTCATTATACATTTTAAGGAGGATTAGGTTAATTGTGAATTAGGTTAATTGAGCAAAAAATAATTTCCATTATAATTAAGATAACCTTTATACTTTTATGATTTAATCTTAGTTTGAGCAGACCTTCATGGATAAATTACATGGAAAGAGAAAAAAAAACAGTCTGCGATGAAGCCACGGAGCTCAAGAATCTATCAAAACGGTCTTCTCGGTCGTGCATTGACAGATATTTCAAATGGTAGTTATTTAATTTATGTTTTGCATCATTTTAATTTAAAATTTAATTGATTTATCTATATTTGTAGTGCACTTGACATCTGAAAGTCGTTTAATTTCTCCGACCCTTGGAAAGAGTTCTAATATGTCCCAAGGTAATGTAATATTCATTTTGTGTTATCTTATTTTTTTATTATTATATCCATATTTATAAATAAATGTCTTGAACTCTTTACTTAATCTTAACTATAGATATTTACCAAGGTTATGTATTGCAACCCTCCTGTCAGCGATCACCATTTGCAGATATTTCTAATGGTGAGATCTCTACTTTTAGTTTCACTAATATATTATTATTGTATATTAAATTATCTTAATTCCATTTCAGTTGGTTTGTCACCTGGACTTGGAAGCCGTGTTACTCTTCAAAAGAGTTGTATCACTACACAGAGGGGAGTTAACTACGCCAGTAAAAATGTTACTCCCAATTCAATTCACGGAGGAAATCGACATATATGTATGATGTAGTTGGTCCAATTATGCATTCTTCTTAGTTTGTCCTTACTATTTACTACATTAATAAACAGAAAATTTTTCCTTTTTCAAGAATACAATATTATCATATATATGTTTATTGATTTTTGTTTCTGTAACAGTTAATGAAAATATGTCATCATCGGCCAAGTCTTCGAGTCAAAAACTTAAGAAATCAAGTTTATATGAAGCGTTTAAAGCGGCGAAACAAATATGAAAACAACGGGTAGGCCAAGAAAGGAAACGCCAACAAACGTCGAATCTCAAAAGAAAAGTTGGGAGGCCAAGAAAAGAAATTTCATCTAAGTTTGAATCTCTAAAAGTAAATTTGGATAGTGATCGTTTCGGTTACGCAATTGAAAATCAAATATTAGACGGTGATGCTTGTACCAGGTACAACTCATTTATCAAATGATTTTTATAGGCCATTTTTAATATTTTATATTATTTATAGTCTATTAACTTAAAAAAAGACAAATAACTTTTATTTATATTTTCTACTTTCAGAAAAAAGTTATCCTAATGGTACTTTTGAAGACACTGTACAAGATAGTGTGGCTTTGATAAATAACGGTGGTGAATCATCTTTTAATATAAATACAGGTAATAAAATTTTATTACTTATCACTCAATATATAATAAATTATATTATAACCAAAGTATTCCGTAGTTTGATGTAGTATTTTGTAATTAATTCGACCAATTTTGAGTCAATTAATATATTTCCTTTTTTCATTCTTCTAAAGGTGTATTCGAAGATGATTCAATGGACGATGAAAATTTGATAAATCTTTGGTGAATCGGACCAAGTTTTGACACGGACAACGATTGAAGAACTTTGTGAAACAGGTTTTTTTGGCCGAATAACTATTAATTGTTTGCTTATTATTTAACACTCAAAGTTGTATTATCGTATTTGTTTATATAATTAATCATTTATTCTTCATTTTTATTATTTGTTATATATCATGTAGTTTATTTGGATATGTGCGATATGGATCATGCGTGTGAGTATTGTGGACCACAATACTTTTACCCGGAGAGGGCAAAAAACTCTCAGCCATCATCTCGGCCAAAGTACTCATTATGTTGCCTTGGTGGAAAAGTAGATATTCCTCCGTTGAAGAAACCACCTAAGTTGTTATCCGACCTCGTAGAAGAATGCATGAAAAGAGTAGGCACTTTAAAGATCACATTCGAGTATATAATTCAATGCTGGCCTTTACCTCAATGACCGGTCAAGTGGATAAGAGTGTTCATAATAGTCGTGGTCCTCCTTCTTTTAAAATTAAAGGTAATATTGTTCATCGCATAGGTTCTTTATTGCCAGGTGAAGGACAGCGGCCACGTTTCTCTCAACTCTATATATATGATACTCAAAATGAAGTTCAAAACAGAATTAATGCATTCAGGTATTATTTAGGATTTATTTTTGTCTTATTTTGGTAAAAAATAATAATGATGTTTTTTCATGTTTATTTATTAATCTCGGTTTTTTATGCCTATTTCAAGAAGAAAGATGCAAGCAAGCCGTCTCCATTTGATCAATCAATCGTCACCGATTTGCAAAAAATGGTTGATGAAAATAATCCTTATGCTCGGACGTACGGAATGGTGAGCACGTCTTGAAACGGAAACGTCAAAGCGAATTAAAGCTGCGCCTCATAGGAAACGAAGTAAAGATGGAAAACCATATAACATGCCAACGGCTTAAGGTTGAGGTTCTTTGCTATTATTGAAGGTGATATTGCCGATGAGCCTCATGTTAGGGATATTATTATTGAAGAATGTGATGGAGCTCTAAAACATATTCACGAATTTGATCCATGCTATCTTCCTCTTCAATATCCATTGTTATTTGTATATGGTGAGGATGGATACTACACAGATATTCCGAGAAATAAACCACCTGGTGCAAAGAGGTCAGCTTTGTCAATTAGGGAGTTCATATGTAATCGTATTCAGCAGCGGGTAGAACATGGATCACAACTTTTGATGAGTGGTCGGTTGCTTCAGCAGTTCATGGTGGATTCTTATGTTATGATGGATACACAAAGGCTTCAGTGGATACGTCACAATCAGCTAAAACTTCGAGTGGAAACTTATAGAAAGTTGTCAGACGCATCTGTTAGAGGAGATACCGGTGAAGCAGTTGGGCGACGTATTATATTGCCATCGACATACACCGGGGGTCAGCGTTGGAAGATGCAGAATTATCAGGATTCGCTTGCTATATGCAAATGGGCCAGTTTTCCATCGTTGTTTATCACATTCACGTGTAACCCTAAATGGCCAGAAATCTCAAGATTTTGTACAAAGGTAAAATCGAATTCTCATGAGAGGCCGGACATAATGAACAGGGTCTTCAAGATGAAGCTGAATCAGATGATTGCAGATTTCAAGGAGGGAATTCCATTTGGAAAACCGAAAGCGAGTAAGCAAATTTTAAATTTCAAGTTTTTGCATTGCATATAGTTTATATTATAAATGTTATTTTCTTTCTTACTCTTGATATGCATTGTTAAATAATCAAAGCATCTCATACCTTATCCTATACGTCTGTTAGAAAATTATAAATGCATTGTTTATTATAAAAAAATCATGTTGTATATTTAATACTCCTTCTATCCCATAATGTGTTTTGATCTATAAGTTAGATTAGTTTTAATACTCCCTCTGTTCCGTAATGTTTTTGCTTATGATTATAGTTCTTTTTAATACTCCGTCTGTCCTATAATGTTTTTTTTCCTATAATTTAGAATAATTCTAATACTCTATCTGTCCTATAATTAATAACAATACAAAAACACAAACTTAGTAATGTAAAGAACCAATTGGATAAATGAAACTCAATGCAGTAAAAATTCTACGGGAATCTGTGATAGGTCATGATTCTTACCACTATGTACTCATTCTTGAACCCCTTAGCTCTCGGTTTGGTGAACTTTTCTTTACGATGTTGTTCACATTGACTAGAGTCTCTTCATCAAATTTTCCACGTTCTTCAATAGAAAGTTGATTGAATCGTTTTCTCCTTCATCCATGTTCCGCTTCACATCTACTGCGAGAAAATGAGCATGTTCAATGTGTCAAAGGTTCAAACGAGAAGAGTAATTAATAAGAAAAGAACCACCATTTTGGACACTCAAACCAATCTCACCGCCCTTCAAGGATACTTGGTTAAGAAACTACCCCACCCCTTTGCGCCCCATTTCTTGGCGGTTGCACAGTGGAAGAGCATTAAGGCTTTAACCAAAGCCATCAATTTTCCATTTGGGGGCCTTTTGTCTTTTGGCTCGAGACTAAACCTGAAATAAAGTAATGTGTTCCATGACTTTTACGTAAAACTAATTTGGAGAACATTGACCATGTTGTTTACATGTATAGGCCAGGGCAACAGTCTTTTGCATTGCATATAGTTTATATTATAAATGTTATTTTCTTTCTTACTCTTGATATGCATTGTTAAATAATCAAAGCATCTCATACCTTATCCTATACGTCTGTTAGAAAATTATAAATGCATTGTTTATTATAAAAAAATCATGTTGTATATTTAATACTCCTTCTATCCCATAATGTGTTTTGATCTATAAGTTAGATTAGTTTTAATACTCCCTCTGTTCCGTAATGTTTTTGCTTATGATTATAGTTCTTTTTAATACTCCGTCTGTCCTATAATGTTTTTTTTTCCTATAATTTAGAATAATTTTAATACTCTATTTGTCCTATAATTAATAACAATACAAAAACACAAACTTAGTAATGTAAAGAACCAATTGGATAAATGAAACTCAATGCAGTAAAAATTCTACAGGAATCTGTGATAGGTCATGATTCTTACCACTATGTACTCATTACTGAACCCCTTAGCTCTCTGGCTGGCTGAATTTTTCTTTCTGATGTTGTTCACATTGACTAGAGTCTCTTCATCAAATTTTCCACGTTCTTCAATAGAAAGTTGATTGAATCGTTTTACTCCTTCATCCATGTTCCGCTTCACATCCACCTGCAGAAAATGAGCATGTTCAATGTGTCAAAGGTTCAAATGAGAAGAGTAATTAATAAGAAAAGAACCACCATTTTGGACACTCAAACCAATCTCACTGCCCTTCAAGGATACTTGGTTAAGAAACTACCCCACCCCTTTGCGCCCCATTTCTTGGCAGTTGCACAGTGGAAGAGCATTAGGCTGCTTTAACCAAAGCCATCAATTTTCCATTTGGGGGCCTTTTGTCTTTTGGCTCAGACTAAAACTGAAATAAAGTAATGTGTTCCATGACTTTTCTGTAAAACTAATTTGGAGAACATTGACCATGTTGTTTACATGTATAGGCCAGGGCAACAGTCTTTTGCATTGCATATAGTTTATATTATAAATGTTATTTTCTTTCTTACTCTTGATATGCATTGTTAAATAATCAAAGCATCTCATACCTTATCCTATACGTCTGTTAGAAAATTATAAATGCATTGTTTATTATAAAAAAAATCATGTTGTATATTTAATACTCCTTCTATCCCATAATGTGTTTTGATCTATAAGTTAGATTAGTTTTAATACTCCCTCTATTCCATAATGTTTTTGCTTATGATTATAGTTCTTTTTAATACTCCGTCTGTCCTATAATATTTTTTTTCCTATAATTTAGAATAATTTTAATACTCTATCTGTCCCATAATGCTTTTTCTAATGGTTATATTTCTTTTTAATACTCCCTCTGTCCAATATTGTTTTTTAAGCTATAATTTAGATTAGTTTTAATACTCTCTCTTTCCCATTTAAGATAAATTAAAATTGATATCCAAGGAACTACAATACTAAGCCAACTATCGGATCATGATAAATTAAATGCTAATAAATGTACCGGTGATAGCTCATTCTACGTAATTCGTTTATTGTAATATTTATTATTTCAATCGATAAATGGATAAGTAAATATCATAGTCCGAATAAACACTCTATTTATTTATATTGCTTATAATCACATTACTATGATCTTTTTGTTATTCATGTAGTTGTATATACGGTGGAGTTTCAGAAGAGAGGTCTTTCTCATGCTCACATTCTTCTGTTCTTCGATCGAAAATATCAGTCTCTTATAGCTGGGGATATTGATAAGTGGATTTGTCTTGAAATTCTGATAAAACCAAGTATCCAAGATTATACAAGGTGGTTGAGTACATGTTGCATGGTCCTTGCGGTCCTTTTAATTATGAGTCTACATGCATGGGCCGGGAGTAAGTGCACGAAGAAGTATCCAAAACCGTTAAATGAGTCTACATTTGTGGATGAAAATGGGTATCAGGTATATCGACGTAGGGATAATGGTGCGACTATTGAGAAGAATGGAAACGTGTTAAATAATGGTTGGATTGTCCCATATAACATATATCTTTTGCTAAGGTATGAGGCACACATAAATGTTGAGTATTGTAATCGAGCAAAGCAATTAAATATTTGTTCAAGTATATTAATAAGGGAAGCGATAGAGTGTGTCTTGGTGTTGAAACGGATGAGGTGAAAAGGCAAATAGATTGTCGGTATGTATGCACTTTGTGAGGCTATGTGGCGTATTTTTGGATTCGAGCTCCACTATAGTACGCCTCTGTTGAGCGTACGCTTTTCATTTGGAGGGTGATCATTGTATTCCTTTTAGGGATGGTGACTTTCTCCCACGATGTTATGAATAAAGCTACGATTAAGGAATCACAATTCATGAGTTGGTTTGATTATAATAAAGAGCATCCAGAGGCTCGGAAGTATAAATATGCGAGAATTTACTCAACATCATGTATGGGATAAAAGTAAACGTGAATGGCGTCGTAGAAAAGACAAGCGTATTGCAATTGGGCGTATTTACCATGTACCTATGAATTGTGGTGAACTTTATTATCTCGGGCTTATGTTGAATCATGTATTTGGTCTACCTACTTGCTACGAGGGTTTGAGAACTGTGAACAAGGTTGTCTATCCAGATTTCAAATCCGGGTGTTATGCTCTTGGGTTATTGGATGATGACAAGGAATATGTTGATGGGATAATTGAGGCGAGTCACTGGCAGTTTCCTGATGGTCTTCGAAGGCTCTTTGTTATTTTACTTCTCTCTAACAGTATGTCGATGCCTAATGAGGTGTGGGAGAAGACATGGCACTTACTTGCCGATGATATTGAGGACAAATATCAGAAAATGCACGACAAACCTGGTATTTGAATTAATATTTAATTTATTGATTTTGCATATTATTTAGATTAGTTTTAATACTCCCTTTGTTCCATAATGTTTTCGATTATGGTTATATTTCTTTTTAATAATCTGTCTGTCCTATAATTTTTTTTACCTATAATTTAGAATAATTTTAATTTTCTCTCTGTCCCATAATGCTTTTTCTTATGATTATATTTCTTTTTAATACTCCATCTGTCCCATATTGTTTTTAAGCTATAATTTAGATTAGTTTTAATACTCTCTCTGTCCCATAATATTTTTGGGTATGATTATATTTCTTTTTAATACTCTCTCTGTCCTACCATATTTTTTTGAGTTATAATTTAGATTAGTTTTAACTCCCTCTGTCCCAAAAATTAATTGAAGAAAATCATAAATCACTAATCAAATTATAGCTTCAAGGAAATATAAATCCATGTATAGCTTCAAAGTAAACATCTGGAACATCAAGAAAATCATAACATAATATCATAAATCACTTATCTATATCTATTAACTCCTTAGTAACTATATTTATAAAGTAATTTTAGTATATTAATTTTTACTTATAATTGGCATAATTTTACTTATATATTTAAATTATTTTGTATAACTGCAGGACATAAGCTTCGTGAGGAACAAATCAAGAATATTGCTTTGGTGGAGATAGAAAAGTTGCTGAAACAGAATAGTAGCTGCCTTGATAAATTTGGGGACATGCCTAAACCATTATACAGTGACATTAAAGATGTTGAAAATATGCTTATTTTAGAGGAGACATCTTATGATATTGATGAGATGAAAATTTGAGCATTCCAGGTTATTTCCACAACACGGTAGAAGCAAAAGGGTGTTTACGATAAAATTATTTGTGTTGATAGGGGAGATGGTGGTGTATTTTTCTTATATGGTTATGGAGGTACCGGTAAAACATTCTTATGGAGGACTTTGTGTTACGCCTTAAGAAGCGGGGGAAATTGTTCTTCCGGTAGCTTTCGGTGGAATTGCTTCTTTGCTACTTCCTAAGGGTAGGACTTGCACATTCAAGGTTTGGCATCCCTATACGGGTCGATGAGAGTTCTACTTGCGGTAAATTAAGGCACAGTACAGATGAGACAGGACTTCTACAAAAAACAAAGCTAATTATTGGGATGAAGCTCCAATGGCGCATAGACATTGTTTTGAGGCCGTCGATCGTAGTTTACGGGATGTCTTACGTTCAACAAATGGCAGATGCTCTGAAAAGCCGTTTGGTGGTGTGGTTGTTGTACTTGGAGGTGACTTTAGGCAGATTCTACCAGTTGTTCCTAAAGGTAACAGGCATGATATTGTTCATGCCTCAATTTGTTCGTCTTATCTTTGGAGTTATTGTGAGGTACTAAGGTTGACTCAAAACATGAGATTGCAGGTAATCATTATTTATTCATTAATAATGTGATTACGTGTTCTTGAGTCGTTATAATTAATTAAATTGCATCAAACTTAATGTAGGTTGGTTCTTCTGATCGGGCCGAGGAGATAAGAGACTTTGCTCAATGGATATTATCGGTTGGAGACGGTGTTGCTGGGGAAGATAATGACGGAGAGGTTGATATTAGTTTGCCCCAGGAAATATTGGTTCGAGATTCTTCAAATCCTATTCCAAAAATCGTTGAATGCATATATCCTGACTTATTATGAAACAAGGATGTCGAAGGATTTTTCCATAGTCGAGCTGTCCTTGCTCCAACTAACGATACGGTTGATAGTATTAATGATTATGTTATGTCACTATTTCCTGGAGAGGAGAAGATATACTTGAGTTCTGATGCGATATGTGTAGAAGAGGAGGATGACACGGGGAATGAAGATGTCTTCTCACCAGAATTTTTAAATATGATCAAATGTTCAGGATTACCGAACCATATTCTTAAGCTGAAGGTTGGATGTATAGTTATGCTCTTGAGAAATCTCAACCAGGCCTTAGAATTATGCAATGGCACCAAATTAATTGTTACGCGATTAGGTAATCATTACTAAATATAAATTCTAAATTGTGTAAAATGTAAAACTAATTTCTTCAACATGTATAGGTAAGCACGTTGTTGTAGGGAAGATGCTTTCGGGGAAGAATGCGGGAATGGAAGTGACAATACCTAGAATGGTAATGTCTCCTTCGGATTTGTCCAAATTTCCAGTCAGATTCAAGTGAAGACAATTTCCACTTTCCGTGTCTTTTGCTATGACAATAAATAAGAGCCAGGGGCAATCACTCTCTCATGTTGGTTTATATCTTCCAACACCGATTTTCAGTCATGGCCAGTTGTATGTTGCATTATCTAGAGTTACTAGCAAAAATGGTCTTAAAGTTATTATAGGTGATTTAGACGATGCATCGGACGACAAGACGCTGAATGTGGTGTATAAGGAAATATTTGACAGGCTGTGATTTTCAGGTATTCGTAGTATTTTCAAAAACACTTTTATTGTATTTTGTCTTAGTTTTTCTTTTTATTTTTTGCTATTTTTAAATTTTATTGGGATGCGAGAGAATATTTGACACTTAGACACACACGTTTAAGTACACTCTTTTGTACTCATCTCTCTCATTCTTTCAAAGTTGTAACACCGAAATTATAGTAGTAATTTTTGGGGGCCTAACCTCCCGTGGTTTTATGCCGACGAGATAGTTATCTCAAGGGCTTTCCACGTTACATCGTCTGTCCACAAACTTATTTGTGTTAATCAGTAATAAATCTAATTATTTTTACAATATTTACTTATTCTACTCTCATCAATAATTAACAACTAACCAAAACATATTTTGTATGCCATTTAACTTGGTTCAAGCAATTCCATATCCCCGTCGGGTACCCATTCAACCAAACAATTAACATACAAATAGCCCAGACAAGTATGCTGCATCAAGAAGCCACAACTAACACCTTGGTATAAAATTAACGCACACCATCTAGAACAGAGACTCGCCCAGCTGTATAGAACTACTGGTTAAATGGCATATTGTACTTCAAGCTTGAATTAAAAATTACTCCCGCCCCCAAACAGAACATAAAGCACTCCATAAAGATACTTGATACAATACAAATGAAAAACACTTACCAGTTCCCTAATCCATTTGCTTTTATCCTGCAAAGGTGACATATATAAATGTCAGAGCAAGAATCTTTGTTAAACAAAAAATAAAATAAACCAACATAAAGAAAATGATGCAAGAACAGGTATATGTTCAATATAAATATGCAATATTTAAGACACAGGGTACATATCTATCCTAGGGATATTGGTAAGAATAAAGCTATACAAACCAAAAAGTCTGTGATCAAAGCATTACTCTTCAACAGTTATAGCGTCAAACTGCTTGCAGGAACACAAGCGAGTAATAAATGTGTAGTATTCCTTATACAAACCAAAAAGTCTATTATATAACTACTCAAGGGGTACATGTGAACTTTCATAAGTGCTGCCAAATCATGATGTAGTATTCCTTAATTGGATATTTCCATTATCCCAACATTTTTTTTTGAAAAAAATTCAATTAAATTACACTAATAATTAATTAATAAGCAGGAAAAGAGTGACTCAAAATAACTTGCAACTGTAACCCTTTAACTTTAAACATTCATATAATATAATTGTGCATGTAATACGATATTAAGCAGATTAAAAAATACAGTACATCCTTTTCACTACCATGAATCTTAACCTTCTGCAGTTCCGACTTCAGTTTCATAATCAGTTTTATTTAAACTCACAATTTCAACATCTATCAACTCATTTCTCACACACCAGCAGTCTATGAGCTTATCCTCTAAGTTAATAAGCAAATAGATTCATTTTAAATGAAAAAGGCTAAAAGAATAAATTATTAAGATCCTTGACAAATATGCAAATAGCCATATTGACCCCATTGGATACTAAATTTGAATATCCCAACTATAATAGCTATCCCAAAAACAACCATGACCCCCTTTTCGAAAAATCCTGGCTTTGCCACTGATTGGTTCCAGTAGCTTACTACTATTTCAATCAGCTCAAGGTAGCTTTCTCACTTTGTTACTTTCTCTCCTTTCTTCATTGCATCGTTCCCTATTTTCTTCTAAAGCAGTTGCCATTGGTTCCAATAGCTTACTATTGTTCAATCTGTTAACTTCTTCTGCAACTACAAGAACTCCCACTATGTATGTGTGGATCCAGATAAAAGTCGGGCCTCCAAGTGCTTCATGTAGACCGCCATCCATGGCTCAAACTATGACCTCCGAGTCACAGGGCATCAAATCCAAGGCTCCCCTCCTAACTTCTTATTTTATCAAAAATTCAAAATATTAAGAAAGAAAAAAAAAGTTATTTTTTTCCTTCAATTGAAATGAGTTGAAATTGGATTGTGCTAGCAGCTGTGAGATTCTAATCCAAGTAAATTGATTTTCTTAGAACTCAATTTCATTATGGCTATCACTGAAAACATTCGTTCAATAACAGGGAGGCTAATATAATTCATGAGCTGTTAGCAAAAAACCCAAAAAGATCAACTAGAACACAAATGAAAAAGAAAACGAACCGGCGACGATGCGACGGCCGGGAGCGGAGACGAAAGTGGGTGGGTTGCCATACACTACAATGGGTTTTAAGCTGCTACCGGGTACTGCGCATCGCCACCGCCGCCATTGATTAGAGTTGAAGGTGGTTATTTACGGGAGCGAGAAGGTGGTTGGAGAGGGAAGGATTTTGGGGAAAGTGAAGACATGGAATGCGGAACAATGGCAGTCCCTACGATGCCAGCCTTCCATTTTTTGGGGATTCAATTTGATGAGGTTCACAAATATTGTGTCATCTAATTCCACTTTTACCACAAAAATCAGGAATAGTCTAAATTATCATATGGGCTACCTGACTTTAGCACAATATTCACATAGACCACTCACATCCCAAGAAAATCGTTATTATTCACCAAAATAAATTTTCATTCTGGACATGTTAATAGTAATTTTTTAATATATTATATTTTTTTATTAAAAAATGTATCTTATTATTAATACTTACTCCCTCCGTCCCATCTCACTAGATACTAAGGAGGTGGGCACGATAACTAAGAAAAAGCAAGAGAGAGAAAAAATATTGTGAGTATAAAAGGTAAAGTAGGAGAGAGAGTGAGTGGGAATAATAGTGATTTGATTGGTGTTGTGAGAGTAAAAACTTACCATTTTGGACAGTATCAAGTGAGGTGGGACGGCCCGAAATGAAAATTAGTATCAAGTGAGGTGGGACGGAGGGAGTATTTATGAAAGAGAAAAAAAAGTGTTCAGAACGAAAGGAGTATTTTTAGAAGGGTAAATATGTCATTGTAATATTTTGTTACGCTTAAATTAGCGTTTTGATTTGATACACCATACACATTTTAAAAGAAAATGTTCCGTTTCAAAAGCTCCTTTTATAAACCTGTTTCGTCTTAAAAATCTCCTTTTATAAGCTGTATCGACGGGGCCTTCATGGGAACGCAGTATTTCACGTTATACGGACTTCGGACGTGATCGCAATTCCTTTCCCCAAACATTCTTTCGCTTCGACTTTCGGGTTGAACGTTCGTTTACCCACTTTCACCGCAATCCCAAACGGGGCCTTATTCTACTCTCATCAATAATTAGCAAATAACCAAAACATATTAAATAACCAAAACATATTTTGTATGCCATTTAACTTGGTTCAAGCAATTCCATATCCCCGTCGGGTACCGACGGGTTGGTGACTAGTAATAAGAATACAAGAAAATTTAAAAAACTACCATTATCAATATTTTTTTAGACTCATAATTAGAGATCCAGTTTAATATATTTTGAATATTTTTTTGATACATAAATTAAAATAACTTTTAAGATCATAAGAAAGGGAAAGTGATAATTTTATTTTATTTTTTGATACCCAGGTTTTCAGTTTTGCCGGACTAAGTCTTGGACCACCAGCCACCGGCCCCTCAGTGACTGGCAGAGGTAAATCGCGGGATATGCCTGAGGTAGTCAGGGTGGCATCACTCCTTATACTCCTGGCCCCAAGGGAACCCTCCTACATAACGTTTACATCACTCTTACATCACCAATTAATTGGTTGCTCCAGCTGCTCCTGTCAAGATTCGAACTCTCCACGCTGAGATTGCAAGCCTATTAATGTTGCTTCCTTTACCACTCGGCTGTGGCCCAGGGGCAGAAAGTGATTAACTTTTGAATGGAGAGAAAGTTGCTTTAATCTGTAGTTGTTTATGACTGATTATGTGAAAGTGGTGTGGAGAAAAGAGGAATACCATAACTCTTATTTTGGAAATCATGACTACAGTTTCTCTTATAAACTACTACCTACATCTCACATGAATGGACAACAACAAAATTGGCACAATAACTAAGAAAAAGTACTATTCCCTCCACTCATTTTCTCTCCTACAATATTTTAATACTCACAACACCATTATAATTTACTATTCTCTTCACTCATTCTCTCTCCTATTTTACTATTACACTCACAACATTCTTTCCATTTTGGACAGTCTCCATTCACGTGAGACGACCCAAAAAGAAAATAAGTCTCCATTCACGTGAGACGGAGGGAGTATTAGTTATCACAACAAGAAAGAGGGAATTTAGTTTGATTCTATTGTTGCTCCAACTAAATTTAGCAATACTTCCTATCTCGGAGAAAAGAAGATTGTGTTAGACAAAATCTTTAATTGATCACAATAGAAAAAGAATTACATTATAAATAAAATACAACCTACAATATAAACTTGAATAAAGATAAAATCGTATGATCATCATCTTGATTTGTTTGAGTACGATCCGTGTGTGATACACTCTCCATAAGTCTAATTCGCCTCCTCATTACGAGTGCTCGAGGCTTCAATGGAGAATTGATGAAAAATAACTCATTCATTCTTTTGTTGTGTCTTTCTCACTTATAGCTCCAACAACTCTCCCATGAATGTCCAATTAATCTTTGTATTAGTACGTGATTCATTACCTTTTATTCATGGGGTTTAATTTCACACTTTGTAACCCCTAATCCCAAGGTAATGATCCCTATTAATCCCTCATTAATCTAGAAATTACGGGACATCAATAGTGGGGTTAAATTCTAAAATTTACACTTTCAATCCACCAACTTTGAGCTATCATATCTTTCTCATCCAATCTAAAATTGGATATCTAGATATACCATTTCAATGTTTACACAGAGTGGAACATGAATCCACAATAATCTTTGTCAAACGATTCATGTAAGAAAAATACACAATTTCCTGTACACACAACATATTTTTCCAACAATCCCCACAATAAAGAAATTGATGGCGAGTTTGGTTATAAAGTCCGGTAGACGAAAACGTTCATACGATAGATATGTAAATGCCTATTGAACCTTCACTCGTACAAGCATATTTACTCTACTCGCAAGTCGATAGATGTGATGTCCTTGAATCATTATGCTTTTTGTGTAGCCGATCATATGCTTGACACAAGTATCATCCTAACATAGCTCAATTCTCATATTCATTCATGGTCCTGAACATTTTGCCTGGTTCTGTGAGAGGGTCTAAGAATTGAGCATCACACAATTCTCCTCGAAGCGGCCGCACTTTTATCTCACATAGGTGATTTCTTAAAGGTAACCCATATTACCCCGCTCAAATTTTTGATGCGTAAGAATTATTAAAAGTCATATGCTTATCCTTGTCCTTTCGGGATGTTACTAATAGGAATGAACTTGGGGTTAATTCCCCCACAATGACGCTACAAGTCTTTTAACAGTTAGGTGGTCCTATTGAATCTAGTTGTTGAGATCTCCAGTCATCTAGATTTGATTTTTCGCTGTGTTTAACTTTTAAGAGGCTTAAGTCTCATTCCCCAACGAATTTACAACTAACTCTCAATTTAACCCTTTGGTTAACAAATCTGTTTATTATTTGACTTCACATAGTCAAATTAGTTGAGAGTAGTTGTCTAATGGTATTATGTCTTAGACATATATGTCTAAAATACCATTACACACATTGATATATGTCTTTTCAATTATAAATTGACTTTAGCAATATACCATCTTGCTAACACAAGCTTTATCCATTTGATAATTGTTAACTCAAATTCATTTAAATCTCAGATATTCCATATTGCCAGCTAATGACTTCTTTAACAACGAGTTTATTAGTTTTACTTGAATTTGAATCAACAGATCAAATTAACTAGAATTTTTCTTAGTTAACATATGTTTTGGATTTAATTAACAAAGTGACGTAGTCACTATTATTTAAATCCACACAAACAAGCCTTGGATATCCTTATCTTTGTACTTGTCTCAAGTCATACAATGACTTTACAAATTAGCACATTTTCTTTTAGGTTCCTTTTCTTGAACCGTTTCAAGACTTTAATATATTTCATCAGTATCATTTATTCATTTTCATGAATTTGTCACCAATACTTGATTTTTATTGACTTTGTTTATATATATTCAAACTTATTGAATCATACATAACAAACCAATATACACAATTGTTATGAACATAACTCTTGAAACATAATCCACCATTTAATAACCAATTTCAATTTGTTTGGTAATTGAACTTTCTACTTTGCGAAGTACCCTCACATTCACAAGTGTACGTAGGCCTACGTTTTCATACTTCAAATGGACATCTCGTTGTTTTATTGGGAAAACCTCTCCAAAAGGTAATTATTTTTCAAAGTATACTCACCCCCACATTTTCGGGGTAGCCCTTAACTTAGCAATAAATCCATCATTTCGTTCATCAACACCATTTGATTGTGTTGTATATGGTAGACATTTTTTAAGCAACAAACCCTCGGGTTGTTTCATGTAATTTTTCTCTTCTAAATCTCCATTTAGAAAAGCTATTTTTACAATCATTTAATATATTTCAAGATTTCACAAAGCGACAATTGCAAGTACAATTTTTATTCTCATGATGAGAGAATAGTATAAAAGTAATCAATGTTTTTCTTTTGCTTGTAACCCTTAATTACAAATCTAGACTTTTACTCATTGATTAATCCATTGGGCTTCATTTTTCATTTTTGAAAATTTCACTTATATCCTAGTGGTTTACTACCCGGAGGTACTTCCACTAATTACCAAGTATAATTTTCTAAGATGGAATCTATTAGAATAAAGAGAGTTAGACGGAGCCAATCAAAACATGGAAGAGAAGAATTGTATTGAATGACTCTATTGATTATGATATTAGAGGTACATATTTATAGGGTTACAATGAGGAGGTAATCTCCTAGGAGGAGAAGGATTCTAATCTAGGTAAAGGTAATCTCCTAGGAGGAGAAGGATTCTAATCTAGGTAATCTCCTAGAAGGAGAAGGATTCTAATCTAATACAAAGATTGTGTTTCCTAATCTAATACAAGGATTGTGTTTCTATACCAATATATACTTGTTTCCTAAACTATATATAATAATATATACTTGAATATAATATAATGATATTATATTCCTAATATGCTCCCGAAAGATGGACGACCGATAGGAGAGTCCAATCTTGGACATAATTACATGAAGACTTGTTGTTGCCGAAGACGTTGATGTTGTTGAAGACTTTGATGAAGATGTTGTTGTCGCTGAAGCTACAACCCAGTTTGCACGCATGGTAGTGTTTGGTTTGGTTATGAGTTTTACGTCACACGGACGACTTTGGTTTGGGTTATGAGTTTTACGTCACACGGACGACTTTGGTTTGGGTTATGAGTTTTACGTCACACGGACGACTGTGGTTTGGGTTATGAGTTTTACGTCACACGGACGACTTTGGTTTGGGTTATGAGTTTTACGTCACACGGACGACTTTGGTTTGGGTTATGAGTTTTACGTCACACGGACGACGTTGGTTTGGGTTATGAGTTTTACGTCACTCGGATGACTTTGGTTTGGGTTATGAGTTTTACGTCACACGGACGACTTTGGTTTGGGTTATGAGTTTTACGTCACTCGGACGACTTTGGTTACATTGAGATAAAAGAAAAAATTTAAGAAGAAGAAAATTTTCGAAGGGGAGAAATAATGCTCAACGTTACATTGAGATAAGAGAGAAATTTAAGAAGAAGAAAATTTTCGAAGGGAAGAAATAATACTCAACGTTACATTGAGATAAGAAAAAAGTTTTAAGAAGAAGAATTTTTTTTTTGAAGTGGCCAAAGAGATAAGTACTTTTAGAAAATTAGGATCAAGAAGAAAAAGAAGAAAAGTAAAGGAATAGGGGTTTAGTGGTTCGACCATGGGAGGAGAAAGGGTTTAGTGGTCGACCATGGAAGAAGAAGTGTCGAAAGTTTAAGAAAAAAAAAAGAAGACGAAAACGGAGGGGGGAGAAACAATTGATAAAGTGGCGGAAGCGAATGGTGGTGGGTTGGGCGGAGTTTGCCGAGGTTAATTGTATTTGAGGGTGATGTGGGGCGGTGGTGTAGGAGGTAGAGAGGGTGAGAGTTTCGGCCAAGGGTTTTGCCGCTAGGGTTTCGCGGAGAAGTTCTTCTATGGATCTAAGCTCCGATACCATATTAGAATAAAGAGAGTTAGACGGAGCCAATCAAAACATGGAAGAGAAGAATTGTATTGAATGACTCTATTGATTATGATATTAGAGGTACATATTTATAGGGTTACAATGAGGAGGTAATCTCCTAGGAGGAGAAGTATTCTAATCTAGGTAAAGGTAATCTCCTAGGAGGAGAAGGATTCTAATCTAGGTAATCTCCTAGAAGGAGAAGGATTCTAATCTAATACAGAATCAATTCCAATTTTAATGATCTTTTATCACCAAGTTTCTTCTGAAGCGCTCAATGCCCTTTATAACTTTGTTATTCACTTTCTAGCATGAAAGTTAGAAAATCTGGGTAATAAAATTTTATTATCCTACCTCATTTGCTATTTTAAGGTCCTACCTCTTTTTCATCATTTTCTTATGATAAGTTTCTTCTTCTTCTTTTATTGAATTATGAATCCGTTTAAACGAGTTTGCATCATCTCTTAATTTATACGGAAAATATTCTTAAAGAAAAAATCAATTCATGATTCCATTATAGTATTCTTGTATATACATTGAATATTGGATTTATAAACAAGAATTCAATATGCACTACTATTATAAGCATACCCAACACATATGCAATCAATAGTATTTAGTCTAACTTATACACAAACTACACTTAGATGTGTTTTATCACTATCTCTTTATTAAGTGATTTCCAACTTTTCCTTTAAAGAGATAAGGTTCAACATTTTACTTTTTAGCAAACAAGGGTAAAGTTAAAAACTTACATTTTACCATTATGTGTGTGAATTATGAGTAGGTCTGCTGAGAAACGCGTTTCTCCATAACTATGGAGAAACGCGTTTTTAATAGCCAGAAGCTATACGTTTGATAACCAGAAGAAAATTTCTGGATATCGGGTCTCAAAGGAGTTACGGATATCCAGAAGCTTTGGAACGGATATCCGAAGCCTTTGAGGCGGATATCCAGAAAAATAGATTTGAAGCCAAATCCAAGGCCAAGACCCGAGAAATTGCTTATTGAAGGTTTACGGATATCCGAAACCTTCAAATGTATATCGAGAAATCATCAAATGAATATCCAGAAACATTTTGAAAGTTTACGGATATCATTGAAGGTTTCACGGATATCACTTTCATAAGCTTCTGGATATCCTTTCAAAGGGTTCTGGATATCCAGAACCTTTGAGACTGATATCCAGAAGTAACCATGGGACAAGGTCATGGCCAATACAAAAAGTTTCTGGATATCCTTTCAAAAGGTTCTGGATACCCGTAACCCGTTTCTCCATAACTTATGGAGAAACGCGTTTCTCCCTAGATTTTACGGTGAATTATATTCACACCTCAAGTATCAATATACCTTGATTATAACTTCAAGCAAATATTTGATAAGTCTTATTGTATCTATTTTTACCATATAACGAGATTCAATCTCATTATTGATCACTTGAACACCCTTCCGTTTCATTAATTCAAACATCATGAATAACATTCTTGATGATATCATAGTTGTCTCCCAAGTTACAAGGTATATGCTTGACTTTTTCAAACAAATTTAACTTGTCAAACAAGATTGACAAACTTTGTATTTGTCTTAAGCATTTTGGTATGCTCTACCGCATTTAATTTGGCCACAAGAAATGTTAGACAACTTATTCTCTAAAGTTCTATTCTCTTTTCCAACACAAATACGAATAGCACACACCTCAACATTCATTTCTATTCATTTATGTTTGAGGTGATTCTTGAAATACTTTCAAGTGGGAAGCAATTTCTCAATTATTGTCATCACTAAGAATTTCACTTAACACCATCCACTCGGCATGTTTTTCATGAAAAACTATTTTAAATTCTTTCATTTTACTTTTTAAGGTTTATGCAGTCCACTATTTTAAAATCAAGGAAGCAGCATACGATGAATTTCATTGCACCTTCATTCTCGATTTTACATTTATAGTCCAACAACTCCCACGATTTTTTGCCATTTTCTTGTTACTATATATGTTATATAACGAAAGAGATAATTCGTTAATTATATAGTTCCGACAAAGGAAATTCACATGCTTCAACAGCACTCACGATTTGAACATTCGTCTCATTTTCACCAAACTTTGTAGAATATTTCTTAAAAAATCTCACTAAGTTCAAGGTGGTCCAGTAGAACATCTTTTGTTGCCATCACTTAAAGCCGAGGCCAACAAACGAGATTTCTGTTACTCCGTTTGGACAATTTTCATACAAGTCACTTTCGGCATCCTTTAAGCGCCTGTAAAAATTTGTGACATCTTCATTAGAACCCATAACATCTTCGAAAGCTTCTTCAAAATCAACATCATCATCATCATTAGTTATGTGGTCATCATTACTCGCCTGGTCATTGGATAATGGTGGAACCCCCATTCCCTCTTGGACTAAAGAGACCATATTGGCGGTTAGACCAGGTTCAATTGTTGTAGCATCATTCATCATCATGCCTTCCTCGGAAGTATGAGAATTTCTATTCAACCCACTCACAATGTTCTCCCCATGACGGTTCCAGACTATGTAACTTTTATTAAAGCCATGCATCTCTGTATGTATCTTCACCATATCTAGGTTATGGTAATAACAATTTCGACACTTACTACACGGGCAATATATCACATCTGCAATAGTATCTTTGTCCTTAAATGCAAACATTAGGAAAGCATCAACTCCATCTTTATAAGGCTTCGTAGTCTTATTTCTTAATCCAATCCAACTCTTATCCATAGCCACTTTAATGCACCGTTACCTTGTATAAAAACATAATGATAAGCACTTAGAATAATATAAGTAAATAAAGTACTTTCTTCTTATATATAGCATACATACACAAAAATTCTAGTTAATGCGTTGATAAGAATTGGTAATAAAAGTACTTCAGGGGACATGACAGACTGGAACATAATTTCTTAATATGCTGAATTAGCGATTTGAACTATGCTTGCGTGAAATTGTCTTTGTACCGCATACAATGGGAAAAAAAACCACATTCATAGATCAAAACCAATTCATTGAACATGTTAAAGGAGAAAATTGAAAATTAAAGCAGGGGTTGCACAATCATATTGAGGTGAAATTCACAAAACATATACAAATCGAGAAACATCAGTAGCAAAAGAATACAGAGAGATAGATTACCTAGATGCTTCACTCGAAGATTAAATCAACCCAACTGAGTACAAAATTACGTTTAAGAAACGGGACTATGGCGGAATACGAAGAATACCGGAGCGTAATTACGCGAACAAGAAGTCACCTAATGTACAGCAAAGAGGAAGAAATCAATTCGCTAAGGTTTACAGTAGTAGATTTAAACCTACTGACCTGTTGATGGAGTCGGCGTGGTTACCTGTTCCGCTATAGAGAGAAAAAGATGGAGTCGGCGTGGTTACCTGTTCCGCTATTGAGAGAAAACGATGGACGGCGAGAGAAAATGATGGACGGCGTGGTTAATCAGAGTAAATGAGGACGTGACGACGAGAGAAAACGATGGACGGCGTGGTTAATCAGAGTAAACAAGGGAGAGGGAGACGTGGGTTTTAGGGGTTTTTCTTTTTTCATTATTTAGTTTAATAATTTTTGGTAAAAGTAAGGACTCCAATGGGCCGTCCCCAAATTTTAAACCAATTAGGATTTTTGCAGCAGTCTAATTTAGCCGGTAATAGGGACTATTCACTTCGTCCGACCCAAAAACCCTAGTCCCTAAAAATATCTATTTTTGTAGTTTTGAGACAAGCCGGCGGGTCTAAAGCCCGTGAAGCACGTCTCTATTGGTCCGGACCAACCCAAATGGGCATCTACACTTTTAGTTTAAATTGCATCAAAAATCACCAAATTATTGGTCAATTGTGGATTTGATACCCTAACAATATCCAAATTTTATCGTTAAGTTGTCATATGCATTAGACATTAGAGAAGTTTTAAGAGAAAAATAGGAAAAGTACCCCTCTTTTTTCTCTAACCTTTTCCTATCTTGAGCTAAATACTTTAAAAAATCCCTAAACTATTGAACTTTTTTCTACTCATCTTTAATTTTTTTTAGCAAAATACTTATTGTATAGTAGTATTTTTTTTAAGTATAATTTTTATATGTATTTTTTCCAATTTTTCTTTTTAATTTCTCATTTTTACTTCAACAATACAGACATACCATAACCCTTATCACCACCAATCCACCATCAACAGCCACCGACGCCGCCAACCCTCCACAACCATATTACACAAAAGTTCACCATCAGCCTCCAACACCACCACCTCTCCACCATTGTTATTTGTCCCCACAAAATTGTTGAATACCCTCGCAATACTAAGTCCACCAAAAAAAATAAACATTCAACACCGAACACACCACCTATATTCCTATTTTACCCTTTTAAACCTCTAAATAACCACCCACCTCTGCTTCAATCTCTATCTCCTCAAATCTCCCTTTGCTCAAACCCATCCCCATATATTGAAATCTTTCTCCAATCGCCATTGATCATTTCATTGATGTTCCTTCTTCAGGGTTATCTTCTTCATCTGTAAGCAAGTCTATCCTCTGCTTTCTTGTACTCAATAGTTCTGCTGAAAACCAACAATTATCCTCAAGTGTTTCTTTAAATTCCTTCTAACAAAAGTGGGTTTCAGGAATTTCAATTACAAGTACAGGGTTTTTCTAAATTTTCGATTTAGTTAGTTTCTGTTGGGTTTTGGGGTTTACAAACGCATCAGAAGAATATTTATACAACAACAAAACCCTAGCCCTTAAATCCGTCTAGCATGAAAAGGTGAAAAACATGAAATAGATTTACATACCTTAGTTGCGATTTTGTTGCTCAAAACGAATCTCAAAAGGGAATCCCAAAACGAATCTCAAAACCGTTGATGAAGTTTTTGATCTTCTCCTTGTTCTTGCTTGGTAATGAATCAATGATGGAGTTCTTCAAGCTTTAGGAGATAAAGCAACCTCCCTCTGATGGTGATCCACATGCGAACGAACCAAGAACACTTCTTGTTGGATTGGTAGATGATCCCCGATTATTGAAACACCTTTCAATAATCAATGGCCGTTTTGGTAGAATGAATCTATGGAATTTGATCTTTGATTCGTAATCAAAATCAACCAATTAGTGTTTCAAAAACTCTAATTTTTGTCACTTTTTGATGGGACAAAAGGGTTCTATTTATACATGTTAAAAATCCCTAACACTTAGGAAAAAGAGTCCTTTTTCCAAGCAAAAACGGGCTTCCAGCGCCGCCAGGACGAGTCGTCCCATAGGGCACGAGTCATCCCACAAGGGACGAGTCGTCCCCTAATTCCAGCAACCTGATTCAGTCGTCCCTGCCTTGGGGAATAGTTGGGCCAAACAAGGGGAACGAGTCGTCCCCTAGGGCACGAGTTGTCCCATAGGGGACGAGTCGTCCCTTGACCCCAGAATTCCACAATTTGGCCATTTTCAATCCGTTCTTTTGTGTGTGACCCAAATAGGAATTATATTTATGTTGGTAGTGATTCAAAACATCGACATCACAAGATATAAGTGGTTTCTAGCAAACCATTATATCCACCCAATTAATATAACATCAAAGCTTGATTTTCCCGATAGATCAAATGTCACAATCCCTTTGTCCACGATGTTCAATTGAACACGAGTCATGGTCCAAGTCAACTCATATTGTTCAATGCTTTCTCGATTCCGAATATGTAAATAATCCAAGTGCATTTGATCTCTATCAAATCTCTTGAGTATGGCCATACATTTCATCAACACTATTCATCGAGGGGCCCAAGCAAACATCTCTCTCAAACAGAGAGGGACAAATCTCGTCTTGACTTATCATTCTTCCCTACAAGAATCCAATCGTGTTAACATAGCCCTTATTGCTATCCGATTAAAGATAGTGTTAGACTATATTTAACACGATGTTCATCATGTGGAAGACGATGATAATCTCAGGTACGAAGGATTCCAATGACACGACTATCATGAGATTTAATCATGACAACAGACCATGTCATAAATCTCATAAGTAGGTCAAGTCCAGTACTTGTTCTCTAGCAAGTACCCATAAGTGTAATGTGCATCCCCATGCATATAATCATCTCCATGATTATCCATTACCAACTTATACTAGTTGTTCATAACAACTAGGGAAGCAGTTCAATATAATAAACATGTAAACACATAATGAACCAAATAAACTTTCTCTATAATAGATTATAAAGATGATACATAACGATTTAAGTTAAACATAACAAAATCCTAGGGCATTACACCAACAGTCTCCCACTTGCACTAGGCTCCATCTATGTATCGAATACACATGGATCTAACATGACCATCATGCTTTGCTTGTGCGAGGGGCTTTGTAAGCGGATCCGCAATGTTATCATCGGTTGATACTTTGCATATCTTACGTCTCCTCATTCTATTAATTCTTGAATGAGATGAAAATGTCTAAGTATGTGTTTGGATCGCTGATGTGACCTTGGTTCCATTGCTAGCGCAATGGCACCACAATTGTCACAACAAAGTTCTACCGGATTAGTGATACTTGGAACGACTTCCAAAACACTAATGAACTTCTTGATCCAAACTACCTCTTTTAGCTGCATTAGATTCCGATAAATATTCGGACTTAGTAGTAGAATCGGCTACGGTATTCTGCTTGAAACTCTTCCAACAAAAATGCACCTCTATTGAGCAAAAACACAAACCCTTATTGCGATTTTAAAATAACTTTGTCAGTTTGGAAGCTAGTATTTGTGTAACCCTTACAACAAGATTAACTTTCAACCTTTCAAAGACCAAGAATGCATCCTTAGTTCTTCTTAAGTACTTAAGGATCGTCTTGACTGCCATCCAATGGTTCTCACCATGATCAGATTGGTATCGACTCGTCATGCTTAGAGCATACGAGACGTCAGGTCTAGTACAAATCATGGCATACATGACAGATCCAAATGCCGAAGCATATGGAACTTCATTCATTCTCTTTTCTCACCAGTAGTCATAGGACACTGAGTCTCGCTAAGAGTAACACCATGATCCATTGACAAGTTACCTTTCCTAGAATCTTCTAAGAACCTTGTCAATGTGAGTACTTTGACTCAAACCAATTTATCCTTTTAGATCTATCTCTATAGATCTTGATCCCAAGGATGTAAGTGGCTTCACCCATATCTTTCATTGAGAAATATTTCCTTGACCAAGACTTGACAGTCTGAAGTGTCAGAACATCGTTTCCAATGAGTAAGATATCATCGATATACAATACTAGAAATAGTACTATGCTCTCACTAAATTTCATGTATACACAAGGTTTATCTTCGTTCTTGATGAAGTCAAACTCTTTGACCGATTCATCAAAATGAAGATTCCAACTCCTTGAAGCTTGCTTCAACCCAAAAATTGGATCTTTGCAAATTACATACTTTATTAGAATTCCTTGGATTGACAAAACTTCGGGTTATGTACTATACACATCCTTAAGAATCTTTCCATTTAGGAAAGGCATTTGACATCCATTTGTCATATCACATAGTCACAATATGCGTTTATGGCAATTGAAATTCTAATAGACTTCGGCATTGTAACTGGCGAAAAGGTTTCAACATAGTCAATACTATGAATTTGCCTAAATCCCTTTGCTACAAGCCTTAGCCTTGAGAGTATACACCTTCCCATCCATGTCGGTCTTGAAGACCTACATGCACCCTTTAGTTTTTACACCTTCAGGTGACTCAATCAAGTTTCAAACTTGATTATCAGACATGGATTGTAATTCGGATTCCATGGTTCATAACCATTTATTCGAATTAGGAGTAGACATCGCCTCTAGATAGGAAGTAGGTTCGTCATTCTCAATGACTTCCACTTCATTACTTTCCGATAAGAGAAGTTCATATCTCTCGGGTTCGGATCGTAACCTATCCGATCTACGATGGACTTGTGCATCTTGAACCAGTTCCACAACTCCTTGTGAACTTGGTTCCGTCTCTACTTTTGTTCCATGTTATTTTTGGGTTCTTGAATTTCTTCAAGATTAATTTTACTCCCACTAGATCCTTTATTGAGAAACTTTTTCTCAAGAAATGAACCATATAGAGCAACAAACACTTTGTTCACATTGCGGTTGTAAAATTAATATCCTTTACTTTCCTTAGGATAACCAATGAAAATAACCTTGTCAGATTTTGGTGCTAACTTATAAGAGACAAGTCTCTTCATATAAGCTTTGCAACCCCAAATCTTCATGAAAGACAAACTAAGTTTTCTTTCATGCCACATCTCATGTGGGGTCTTAGGAACCGATTTAGTAGGGACTCTGTTCAGTGTGAACGCAGCATTCTCTAATGCATATCCTCAAAAGGAAATAGGAAGGTCAACTTTGACTCATCATCGAACGAACCATGTCTAACAAGGTTCAATTCCTCCTTTCAGACACACCATTCATAGTGGTGTTCCGCGTGGAGTCAACTCTGAAACAATTTCACAGTTTTGAGATGATTGTCAAACTCTTGGCTCAAATATTCATCACCTCGATCGGATCGAAGTACTTTAATACTTTTGCCAAGTTGATTTTGTACTTCATTTTGAAATATTCCAAATATCTCAACCGATTCACTTTTGGACTTCATCATATGGACATAGTCATATCTAGATAAGTCATTGGTGAATGTAATGAAATATCAAAATCCTCCCCTAGCAATGGTGCTTAACAGTCCACATACATCTCATGTACAAGGGCCAATAAGTCACTAGCCCTCCCACTACTCTTAGTGTATGGTGGTTTGGTCATTTTACCAAAACAAGATTCGCATACCTCAAATAATTCATAATCAAGTGAGTCTAAAATCCATCCTCATGGAGTTTAAAAATACGTTTCTCATTTATATGACCAAGCTGGCAATGCCATATGAACGTGTTGTTCACATCATTTGGTTTAGATTTCTCGCTTATATTATAAATATCTTCAATATTATTTTGTTTCTTAACATCAAGGATATGAAGACCATTAAATGACATATGCAATACAATAAGGCATATCATTAAATAAATATAAAACTTCTTATTCTCAATAAGAAAATTATATTCTTCATCATCCATATAAGAAACGGAAATAATACTCCTACTCAAATCCGAAACGTAGTAACACTTGTTCAAAACAAGTACTAGTCCACTATGTAAAGTGACTTCTTAAGTCCCTACGGCTAATGCAGCAACTCTTGCTCCATTCCCACGCTTAGGTTTAATTCACCTTCTTTGAGTAGCTTTCTATTCTTTATTCCTTGCACATTTAAACAAATGTGGGATCCATATTCGGTATCATATACCCAAGAACAAGAAGTCGAAAGGGAAATATCTATCATATAGATATCTGAAGTAGTAGCAATCATATTGCCCTTCTTCACCTTTTAGGCCTTCCTTATAAGCCTTGCAACTTTGCTTCCAATTACCAATCTCATTGCAATAGTAGCAAAATGCATCCTTTTGAGACACTTTGGGTTTAGCCTCTTTGGCTTTGGCAACTTTTGCCCTAGGTTTAGCAACCTTTGCTTTAACTTCTGTGTGTTTACTTTTAAACCCCTTTCTTGTGTTAACCATTAACATAACATACCTTTCTTGCCTAGGCTGCACTTGGAAAATTTCCTTTGTGCGTCGTGCTAGGACAAAAGCAGTTACCATGTGTTCAAGGTTCTTCATAAGAGCCTTTAAACATGGTGTCAAGTATATGGCAAGCAACATCGTTAGAATCATTATCATGTTTCTAATGTTGCTCCTTATCTGCCCTTTGCAACATTTGCAGCGGGTTCAACAGGAACGGGTTCGTCAAGAACGTACAATTTTGCCTAAGAACAATTCTTAAGCTTCTGATCCAATCAGAATAGTCTGTACCGTTCTTTTCGAACTTGTCCTTCATAAGGACGAATCGCAATTTATTGTGTAATGCCATTTCTACAACAAGATATACATACAATATGAACACATATAAGTATCAATTCATTTACCATCTAAGAGACAAATAATGTATTTCACAAATACTCCCACTAAATTATACACCTTCAAATACAAGCATGTATCATATAATTATAGTGGACTAAGATCCATATTTCATTTGATTTTGATTTAACTGAGTCAATGCCCGAAATCAAGCTATTTAGGTAGATAACATCAATCATATCATATATGACTCTTAGATCTTTTATGAGATTTCCTTAGACATCATATGTCAAAAACATGTTTTAAATCTCATCTATGCCTTGGGTCAAATCTAATTTGAAAGCACCAATTAAGTCAAAACCTTTTTCAAACGTATGAGACATGGAACGATGCACCTATCTGAGTCAAAACTACATCAACCATTATTTCATCTTGCTCACAAATTAAGATATAATGATGCACCTAGCTGAGTCAAAACTACATTAAAATACCCTAAAATTTCACAAGTGTTCTAATCAAGGAATGGCATAAAACTTAAATATTTAGAAGGTTTTACACATAACAAATATCGCATGGTTGTATATGAAACTTATGTGTACATCATCATGAACATGGGATTTTTACATAAAATCCTACTGTAGGATCATACCAATAATCATGTAATAAATAAAAATTATTAACTACAAAATTATTCCATTCTCAAAATATACAGATTCAAACAATCATGTTAATCATATTAAAATGAACATCAAATCCTAAACAAACAATTTGTTTCAATTTGAGAATTTACTAATCTTTTGTTTAATCAAATTAAACAGATCATTACCCATGTAAAAGATTAATCACATTAACCAATTATTAATCATGATCATGACATATCACATATACTAGTTTTCTCAAAACAACACACATAAAATCATAGATCTATTTCATATATAGCATGTAAAGCATTTAATCACATTAAATCTAGCATGCCAATTTTAACCTAATCATGATAAAATGCGGCTCTGATACCACTGTTGGGTTTTGGGGTTTGCAAACGCAGCGGAAGAATATTTATACAACAACAAAACCCTAGCCCTTAAATCCGTCTAGCATGAAAAGGTGAAAAACATGAAATAGATTTACATACCCTAATTGCGATTTTGTTGCTCAAAACGAATCTCAAAAGAGAATTCCAAAACGAATCTCAAAAACTGTTGATGAAGTTTTTGATCTTCTCCTTGTTCTTGCTTGGTGATGAATCAATGATGGAGTTCTTCAAGCTTTAGGAGATAAAGCAATCTCCCTCTAATGGTGATCCACACGCGAACGGACCAAGAACACTTCTTGTTGGATTGCTAGATGATCCCCGATTATTGAAACACCTTTCAATAATCAATGGCCGTTTGGTAGAATGAATCTATGGAATTTGATCTTTGATTCAAAATCAAAATCAACCAATTAGTGTTTCAAAAACTCTAATTTTCATCACTTTTTGCTAGGACAAAAGGGTTCTATTTATACATGTTATAAATCCCTAACACTTAGGGAAAAGAGTCATTTTTCCAAGCAAAAACGGGCTTCCAGCGCCGCCAGGACGAATCGTTCCCCAGGGCACGAGTCGTCCCACAGGGGACGAGTCGTCCCCTAACTCCAGCAACCTGATTCAGTCGTCCCTGCCTTGGGGAATAGTTGGGCCAAACAAAGGGAACGAGTCGTCCCCTAGGGCACGAGTCGTCTCATAGGGGACGAGTCATCCCTTGACCCCAGAATTCCACAATTTAGCCATTTTCAATCCGTTCTTTTGTGTGTGACCCAAATAGAAATTATATTTATGTTGGTAGTGATTCGAAACATCGACATCACAAGATATAAGTGGTTTCTAGAAAACCATTATATCCACCCAATTAATATAACATCAAAGCTTGATTTTCTCGATAGATCAAATGTCACAATCCCTTTGTCTACGATGTTCAATTGAACATGAGTCATGGTCCAAGTCAACTCATATTGTTCAATGCTTTCTCGATTCCGAATATGTTGATAATCCAAGTGCATTTGATCTCTATCAAATCTCTTGAGTATGGCCATACATTTCATCAACACTATTCATCGAGGGGCCCAATCAAATATTTCTCTCAAACAGAGAGGGACAAATCCCGTCTTGACTTATCATTCTTCCCTACAAGAATCCAATCGTGCTAACATAGCCCTTATTGCTATCCGATTAAAGATACACTACTAGAAACAGAGCGTTTACCGACGGACTTTTACCGACGGACACAGTCCGTCGGTAATACCGACGGAAAATAAACGCTTACCGACGGAAATTAATTTCATTTCACACGGAAAGATTTGAAACTTCCTGATGGGTATGCATCTAATATTGGCAACTGTGTGAATGTGGAAGAAGGGACGGTATATGGGTTGAAAAGTCATGATTGTCACGTATTATTGGATAGGTTGCTACCCATTGCATTTAGAGACATTCTCCCTAATGAAATATGGGTTGCCCTAACAGAATTGAGTGAATTCTTCAGAGCATTGACTTCCAGCACTCTTCGTGTTGAGGATATGAAAAGACTCGGAGAGAGCATTGTGGTGACAATATGCAAGCTTGAAAAGATATTTCCGCCATCTTTCTTTGATTCAATGGAGCATTTACCAATTCACCTAGCTTATGAAGCTAGAGTTGGAGGACCTGTTCAGTATAGATGGATGTATCCATTTGAACGATTTTTGGGGAGTTTGAAAAAGAAAATGAGCAATAGAGCAAAAGTTGAGGCATCTATGTCTGAATCAGTGATTGTCGATGAAATTGTGTCGTTTGTTTCAACATATTTTCACCCAGACATTGAGACAAGGTTCAATAAAGTGGGACGCAATTATGATGGGGGAGTCACTGATCCTGATGGAAAAATTTCAGTTTTTTCTTCTCTTGGTCGATTCCTTGGCAATAGAAAGTGCACGCGCATGCTAAGCAGAAAAGAATTAGAAGCGGCTAAACTCTATATTTTCCTTAACTGTGCTGAGGTCGAGGACTACTTAAAGTAAGCATTCTTCATTTGTTATTAAGTAATGTTAATCCTAATAACTTTAATACAAACTAAGCAACTTTATTTTCTCCTTGAATGCAATATGTTCGAAGAACAGGCTGGGGACATTGCACCTGAATTGATTTCAATAAGGACAGACAACGAATTTCCCTCCTGGTTTAATAATTATGTAAATGCCAATTCATTAATTCAATGTTTTTAATAGAATTTGAAGTATGAGTTTTTTACTATCTATGTGTTTTTATTTAGATTTTGAACAACCTTGGAGATGCAAAAGCTGCGAGATTACAAGCATTAGCACACGGTCCGTCCTTAAGAGTGAATGTATATAAGGGATATTTTGTCAATGGCTACGTATTCCACACCGAAGAATATGGCCAAACGAAATCAACTTGGAATAGCGGGGTCAATCTCAAGGGAAATCTCGATTATTATGGCGTATTGAAAGAAGTTATTGAATTGGAGTACTTGCTTGGAAATTTTGTAGTTCTTTTCAATTGTGAGTGGCGGGACGCTGAGCGAGGCATTACAAAACATGGCACTTTTGATCTCGTTGACTTAAAGCATTCTTCTAGGCATAATGGTGATGATGTGTTCATTCTTGCATCTCAAGCACAACAGTGTATATGACCCCTACCCCCGTCGACAAAGAGAGTCTAGCGGATGGTGGGCCGTATGGAAAACCAAAGCAAGAAGCACTTTTGATATACCATTGCGTGCAAAAACGTCTACTTCAAATATTGATTCATCATTAAATGATTGTTATCAGGAAGAGGAAATGCCTATACCTCCGATTATTTCCTTGAATGATAATGTCGAGGATGAAGCATTAATGGCCGAAAACACCCGTCCACTAGGGGAGGAAGTCACTTTCAATGAAATTGATGATGACAATGTGGAGGATGAGGAAGGAGAAGGGTATATATCTGGGTCCGATGATGAAGATGGGGAAGAAGAAGACGACGAGGAAACTAGTGAAGAAGAAATTGAATTTTGTAGTGATAGTGATCAAGATTGTAGTGAATGAATCAGTTTAGTTTTAATTCAGATAATGTTTTGTATATAATATTTACATTTTATATCACTTATCACTGTAATATTATATCTATCTCATGATTTTCAATTTTACTTGGTTACTCTTTACATGCTATGTAATATTACATCTATCTCATGATTTGGACAATAAATGATTCCTACTATTTAAATGCAAACTACAAACATCTTACTCCATAATTTACTTGGACATGTAGTATTAATTTGAATGTCATCGTGTGAAAAGGTTGTTGGAAAAAAAATAAATAAATAAGTAAAAAATAATAATAATAATAATAAATAATAATAATAATAATAATAATAAATATAATAATAAAAAATAAAAAATAAAATAAAAAATAAAAAATAAGAATAAAAATAAAAATATACATATATGTATATATATAAATATCATTATTGTCTATTAAAATTGCTTGAATAGTCGATAGTTGAAATATTTCGGTTGCATTAATCCTATTGTTCTCTGAGTGTATACTAGACATGGTTGATTACATACTGTCGATTCTAATCGATAGTGTTTGATTGACCTAGTCTACGTCGTGCACTTGGAGACCGTCGGGTTATGCTGCCAAAATTTCTTGATTTTCGATTATAAAGCAAGTAGACAAAGTGATATTTGCAATTCATACGTGTATTTCGGGATGGGATAGAAGCCAACCCCACTACTATCACGTACAACCACTACCATGGGGTTATGCTGGAGTGGAAAATCTCAAGTTTTTTGCAAAAGCATTAGGCCCAAAGATTGAAACTTTGAAAGTAGATTTACCAATTAATCAGAAAACAAGAAAATCCCCAACTTCAGTTTGTAGAAGATACAAAAACTGGAGTTCGGGATTTTCTTGTTTTCTGATAATTATTATAATAGTAAATCTACTTTCAAAGTTTCAATCTTTGGGCCAAATGCTTATGTAAAAGACTTGATATTTTCCACTCCAGCTCATTATAAATGTAAACCCTCTCTCTATCTACCCCTCTCTATTTTGTTAATTTTGTGGTGGTGATGGTAGTGGTGGTATACGTAGTAGTATTAGTAATAGTAGTGGTAGTAGTGGTGGTAGTAGCGGTAGTAGTGGTAATAGTGGTGGTGGTAGTACGTAGTGGTGGTGGTAGTAGTAGTGATGGTGGTAGTGGGACTCTTTTCACATAGTGTATATTGGCTGCAAACATCTTACTCCATAATTTGCTTGGACATGTAGTCATTATTTTGAATGCTTCCTACTATTTAAATTTTGTTCTACTTGATAATATTTTCTGTCTACATATATAATATACTAGTTTAGATATGTCGGGTCGAGATGGCAATCGTTCAAAGAGAGGGAAGGTTGCGGGTTTTGTCCATCGTCTTGTTTCACCAAGGACGGGAGGGAGGGGATCTACTTCTGGTTACGGGACGTAGTGAACCATCCGGCGGGTTAATTTGGACGCAATTATTAATGAGGAAGGAAAAATGGAAATATCTATCTCTCCCAGTGGCCAGTAAGTATTATTTAATTGTAAATGTCATATATATAATGTTTACATTTTATTATTGTCTTTTTATTTGTATATATATTGATATAATGTTTTTTAATTAATATCTTGATAGGTTTATACATGCATGGTGGTGGTAGCGGTAGCAGCAGCGGCAGCGCTCGTGGTTGTTAAACATGAATTTTCATTGACATGTAATTAAACAAACAAACAAACATATGTAGTTTCTCTTTCCCTTTCCCCTTTTCCCCGGCCGTTTCCCCTTCCCTTTTCCCCTTTCCCCGTTTCCCGTTTTCCCTTTCCCCCTTTCCCCGGCCGTTTCCCCTTTCCCCTTTCCCCTTTCCCTGGCCGTTTCCCCTTTCCCCTTTCCCCGGCCGTTTCCCCTTTCCCCTTCCCCTGTCGCCTGATTTGGACAAACATATGTATTTTATTTGATGTACAAGCGAAACAGGTTGTTTGTGTGTGTTTGTAGTTTGTAATTGTATTTGTTTAAAACAGGTTGTTTGAACAGGTTTACAGCCTTTTACAGGTGGTTTAATAATAAAACAAAATTCTTTTTAAAATCGCGGATTAGACAGACGAAAATTTCCGTCGGTAAATTAATAAAAAAAATAAATAATACTAATTTTCGGCGAAAATATCCGTCGGAAAATAATAAAAAATAAAAAAATAAAACTCATTACCGACGGACATATCCGTTGGTTTAGGGTTTAGATTTTCGACGGACATATCCGACGGTAAATTTTTTGGTTTCCGACGATTATAACCGTCGGTAATGGGTTTTATTTATTTATTTTTTTAATATTTACCGACGGATATTTCCATCGGTAACCTCCGGCAATTGCTCCGGTTAACCGGCCGGCGTTACTCATTTCCGACGGACGATTTCCGGCGGAATTTCAGATTTTCCGGCGGACAATCCGCCGGTATTTCCGGCGGAATTTGTCCGTCGGTATTACCAACCAATTATTTCCGACGGAACCCGACGGACGAATTCCGTCGGTAATATCCATTTACCGACGGAAATGTGGAATTACCGACGGAAATTTCCGTCGGTAAAAGGCTCCTTTCTAGTAGTGATAGTGTTAGACTATATTAAACATAATGTTCATCATGTGGAAGACGATGATAATCTCAGGTACGAAGGATTTCAATGACACGACTATCATGAGATTTAATCATGACAACAGACCATGTCATAAATCTCTTAAGTAGGTCAAGTCCAGTACTTGTTCTCTAGCAAGTACCATAAGTGTAACGTGCATCCCCATGCATATAATCATCTCCATGATTATCCATACCAACTTATACTAGTTGTCCATAACAACTAGGGACGCAGTTCAATATAATAAATATGTAAACATAGAATGAACCAAATAAACTTTCTCTATAATAGATGATAAAGATGATACATAACGGTTTAAGTTAAGCATAACTAAAGCCTAGGGCATTACACCAATAGTTTCTAGCTTTAAATTTTGAATTGGTACCTGGTTTCTTGAATTTCGATTTTTAAATTTAGGGTTAGTACTTTGTTTATTTTGAATTGGACTAGTTTTCTTCAGGTGGATTCAATTGGAGAACCCAGATGGGAATTTGAAGGAGAGAGAGAGTGGGAGCGAGAGGAAGATAATGAGATTGAAGCATGGTGATGGTGGTGGGGAGGTTGGGATATGGCGGATTGGAGTAATATTTTGGGGGAGACGGCCGTGGGATTTTTGTTGCATAACATTGAAGGATAATATGGTCATTTTACTTGATGACATTTTTGTAATAATTGCATTGCGGGGGTGTTCAGTAATTATGCGGGGGTGAATAACAATTCTCTAAAACAAATTTGCAGATAGATTCCAACGAACCATTATATCACCATACACCTAATAGATTCCAACATCTCAACAAATCCAATTCATTTCAGTAAAAAAAAAATGTAGACTTCAGGAATCGTTCTCACTCTCGTTGACGTATCTGTTGGAATCGCACGACAAATTTCTCTGAAATCATCTAAAGTGTTAATCCCAAATGGAATAATCAAAGGCTTAAATTTAGGTTTCAATTTTGAATTAAAAACTAGGGTTTATAGAGAGAAATCTTGAAATTTCAGAGATGGACAAATCGAGCTTAGAGATGGAAAAAATGGAGGGAGAGACAGTCAAGGGTGGGGGGTGTTGGAGGAGTGCTAGAGGAAAATCAAATAGGATGGGCACGTTGAAGGGGTCGACGGTGGGAGACAGTTAGGGAGGAGATAGAGAAGACGACGGTCACGGAAGCAGCCGACAAAGATGTGGCCGGAGAAGACGCAATGGCCGTGGGAAAGAGTGGTGCGACAAGAGAGAGACACAAAATGAAAAGGAGAATATTTTAGATGAGAATTGTTATTCGCTCCCGCACTACTAAGTTTACCTATAAAAATTAAGACTACACACCATTATTACTGTTCTACCATTGTAAACCCCTCAATAAACACCTATCTAAACTATCAAAATACACCCACACACACCCTCACACCTCGACACCCCCAAATCCACACCCACTACACGAGCAAACACAGATAGCGCCCCAAAAAAATATTTCAAACTAGGTAGATTTGGTAGAGAGAACAACGCCCTGTAACCCTAGGTAATATTTGCCCTCTTTTCTCTTCAATTTCCGTGAATCCTTGTCATTTTTGGGTAATTGAATGCTTTAATTGTTGATAGGTATACCAAGGAAGGAGTTAGATCAACATTTAACGCAAGAAACAACTTGGATAGTGAATGTCGAGCAATAAGTTTTTCCTTCAAAATTGAAGTTATATCCATAATTTTTAAACTTGTTTTAGACTAGAATGCAATTTTTTAAACTTGTTTTAGACTAGAATGCATGAAAAATGATTTTTTTGTAGATTTTATTTTCAAAACCATGGTTCGGCAAGTCGTACTATTGCTCGGCCTTGGTTGACCGTAAAGGCTATTCAACCATGGCCACTAGTTGCCGAACTATTGTTCCATGGGCGCCTGATCCTGGCTGAATAACTGGCCTACTGGCGGCATACACTAGCCGAACGACTATCATACTGGCAGCAGACACTGGCCAAACATCATGTTGAATGGCTGTCAGTGGCAGCCGAACAAAGCCCTATTGCATCAAAATGTAGTTTTATCAATGTGTTTGTTAAATTTACTCACTAGTGATTAAATTTGCTCAATATTTTCAGTGCTAATGTTTTTGTTTTTTTCTCATTTGTTTTTGTAATTTTTTCATATATGAGGAGGGGAAAACGACCAACTATGTCCGCCAGGAAATAAATGGATGAATCGCGTATCCAAGTACACCATGGGACGAACTAAGGCGATGAAGGATCCTTAAATGAATATGAACATTTTCAGAGGCAAAATGAAGAGAAAGCTGAAGATGAGACTGAACAGGGTACCGAGGAAGCGGGTGGAGAAAGAGAAGGCCAAGTAGTTGTTGGTACATTTCTTTTTCTTGTGGGTCCAATGGTGGATACTTTGCTTCGTTCATATGGCTATCATGTCACATCTAGAATATGTATTGGTAAGGAGCGTGGGGTATTGAAATGCATCAATCACACTAAAGAAATGAAAGAATGGATTTTGGGACCAGAAACATCTCGCGAGGTTCGCCGCATCTTCAAGAAGTGCCATTTTCACTGGGAAAAAATATTATCATATTCTGCTGTAGACAAGGTGTTAGTGAGTGCCTTTGTGGAACAGTGGCATCCAGAAATGAATAGTTTCCATTTTCTATTTGGGGAGATGACCATCACATTAGATTATATGATGTGTATTATCGGGCTTCCAACTGAGGGCCGTCCATTGATTTCCAATGGAAAAAAATCTAAGTTGTTACCTGTGTCACTTATTTCTGAAGTCTTGGAAGTGACAAAGGACGAGGCTTTAGAATCAATGAAAGGTTCTAGAAATATGTCCATTAAACTTGAGTGGTTGCGTAGTAAATTTGACGATGACTTACAATTAAATGACCCTGCCACTTGTGCGTATGCAACTAAGGGATACATGTTATACATATTAGGTTACACACTGTTTACCGACAAGAGTGGGAGTTGTGTGGCCCCAGTTATTTAGAGTTTTTGAGAGATGAGCTGGGTGTTGGTGGGTATGCTTGGGGAGCCGGAGCCTTGGATTTTCTCTACAAACAACTAGGGCAAGCATCCAGGCACGAATGCAGACAGATTGATGGCTATCTTACGCTATTGGAGGTATGTAACAGTTAGTTGAATATATTATGTCCATACCTCCTATATGTTTCTTATCCATTAATATATATGTATATATATATATATATATATATATATACTTCCTCCGTCCGCTTACAAAGTTTACACTTTCTATTTTGGGCGTCCGTTTACAAAGTTCACACTTTGTTTCTTTCCTAAAAAGGAAACCTTAAATCACTATTATCTCCACTCATTCTCTCTCCTACATTATTTTAATACTCACAAACCATTATAATTTACTATTCCCTCCACTCATTCTCTCTCCTATTTTATTTTCACACTCACAACACTTTCAATATAATACTCCCTCCTTAATTAACGTGTAAACAGTAAGTGTGAACTTACTAGGCGGACGGAGGGAGTATATATATACATATACATATACATATATATATATATATATATATATATATATATATATATATATATATATATATATATATATATATATACATATATATATATACCCACTCACTATTTTCTCCACTCATTCTCTCTCCTAATTTACTATTACACTCACAACACTTTTTAAATTTACTATTTTCTCCACTAATTCTCTCTCCTATTTTGAAATTACACTCACAACATTTTTTCTTCCCACCTATTTCCTTAATTTGCGTGCCGAGCCAAAAATGGTGAACCATTTCTGGGACGGAGGGAGTATATATATACACATATATATATACATATATATATATATACATACATATATATATATATATACATACATATATATACATACATATATATATATATATACATACATATATATACATACATATATATACATACATATATATATATATACATACATATATATATATATATATACATACATATATATACATACATATATATATATATATATATATATATATATATACATACATATATATACATATATATATATATATATATATATATATATATATACATATATATACATATACATATACATATATATATATATATATATATATATATATATATATATATACATATATATATACATATATATATATATATATATATATATATATATATACATATATATATACATATATATATATATATATATATATATATATGTTTGTGTTTATGTTTATGTTTATGTTTATACACATTTAGTAATATTATTATTAATGTATGTGATTATATATATATATATATATGTTTATGTTTATGTTTATACACATTTAGTAATATTATTATTAATGTATGTGATTTTGCAGACATGTATATATGAAAGATTTCGTACTTTTAGGCATGTTCATTGCGTTGAATACGATGGTAGCCAGGCGCTTGCAATGAAGTGGCCACCACCTAAGGGTCAAGGAAGATCAGTTGATTCTTTGAAGTCTAAGCGGGAGAAGATTGACATATTAAAGGGAACAAATGTAAAGATTTTATGATGTATTTCATTTTTGTTTACGTTCTTAATAATTTCAATAGATTACTGAAACTTTTTTTTTGACATTCGTAGGTTTTTTGGACTCCATATACACCTATTGTGAGAGAGAAATTTCTTGATCATCCTTTGCTCTGTATCGTGGATGTATAGGGATTGGATCCGTCATCGAGCCATATCATCCAGACAGGGTACTAAGGCAGTTTGGTTATGTTCAAAGAGTTTCGGAACTTTCTATTGCACATACCATTATTTCGAGAACAACCTCAAAGAATTTTTCTATGTGGTAGACATTTGCAGAATATTTTCGTCTCTGGCAAAGGTATGTTCTTATGGATGAGGAAGTTGGCACACGTGCCCGGATACCACACGAGACAACTTCTGATTATCCTGAGTGGTATGTACAACATTAACATCCTATTGTGCACCCCATAAAATTAAGGTCTCACGCAGTTCGGAGGACCATTGAAGTTGTTTTACCAGATCCGTGGAACCACTTATTAAAAGATGGTCATCCAGGGATCCCTCACTTACATTGGATGAGGCTATGCAAATCATATCTCGGGCGTACATATCTTTATCAACTCCATCTAAGCAGCGGACTGGACCATCGACTTCTCGTCCACCTGGTTCAGGTGACATTGAATTTGTTAATGATTAGCTTTGTGTAATTTGACTTTGTTTGACGGTGGAACGATAGTTTTTTATGTGTTTGATGTTATTGACCTTAATGGAGTTCGCGTCCTAGTCATATATTAAATTTGAATATTGTTTAAGTTATGAAATGTTTAATTTGTTTGATAGTTTGTTTTAACATATTGTGGTTTAATTTGCAATCTATCCATTGTTGTCATGTGTTACAGGATTTCAATAAATTGCAAAAATCAGGGTTTTTACAATCTGTTCGGCAGATACCTGCCAAACATGTTCTCCATGTTTGGCAGACACCTTCCAAACACTTTGCACATGTTCGGTAGCTACTTGCCAAACATCATATCCATGTTTGGCAGGTACCAGCCAAACACGTTTCACAAGTTCGGCAGAAACCTGCCAAACATGTTCTCCATGTTCGACAAATATTTACCAAACATATTGGACATGTTCATCAACTATTTACCAGACATGTTGGTCATGTTCGGCCAGAGGTGGCCAAACAGTACTTAATCTGGTGGTCGCTATTGAACGAACATAAGTACGAGCAACTAGTTCACACAAACACAAACGTTCAAATAACAATTAATCCAAATAAACCAAAATATCAAATTAATCCAATAAATAAATCTAAACCTACCATTCAAATAACATATTACCAAAGACATAGTACCAAAATAATATATTGTTTATCGTTCAAAATTATATCAATTCTTTACAATCCCCCCGTTATAGTGTTGTATCCATCCTGTTGCACATAAATAACGACTTGAATGTCATTTGTAGGCTACCGGTGGTAATGTAAGTCCTCCATTCAAATGAACCTACATGATATCAACGCACCAATAATGAATCCAAATAAACATATGAATAGACAACCAATCCTGAAACATAATATTGAGAGTTGATGGTACTTGAATGTAGTGATTTTCGTTGACGTATCAGATACAAATAAGCTTTGGGTTATTAGATATTGGTGTTCGCAGATAAAGAAATGTGTATGATATGTTGTTTCTAAAACATGCAAGAGTAGCATTTAATGCAGATGCAACCAAGTAACCCGTATTTGGCACGTCAAACCAACGACCTTTTGGTGCGAGAGTCTCATAACAGTTGAAAATTTGTTTCACTTCCTCGACATGACCATGTTCTATGAATATGGGACCGTATAATTCGTTATTAGCATATAACTCTTGCCATAATAGAGATTGAACCATTGGCCATTCATATCCATGTCCAAGTAACCCCGCGATAGAACAAAAATCGTAGTGACCATCACCTATCACGTCTATCGTTTTCTCAATACGACAACACATGTAATGCTAAAATTGATAAATGATAATCGATGACTTCTCAAGACTCATTTTTTTTACGGACTTGCATAATTTTTTTTAGAACAAGGAAATATAATCAGTTTAAATGAGTAGACGTTGAGATATTATAATGATTAAACTGAACAATAAAAATAAGCAAGATAATTACCGGTAACTTGGCCTTTGATGTGAACATCAGAGAGATATGATTAGCATCAACATCTAATGCAATTGGTTCGACCTATGAGCAACAATCGAGAATGGCTTCCACATACAAAAAGTAGCTAGGATCACGTTTTGTTGGTTTGACAATTTTAGCTTTTATCCCTTATGGACGACCTTTATTGTTTGTTTTCACTACGGGGTCACTAACCATCGTTGTTCTGGATTGCAAATCTCTGCCATTGTCATCACAACTAATGTCTTCTACAACTCTGGAGTGGCCTCAAATCTCGTATCAATATTATTCTTCCACTCTTTATATCGATCACGAACGTCATGTTTAAAGTCACCATTAGGGCATGTAATTGGCAAGGCATCTAACTTACGCCAAAAAGCATGAACATCATTAAGTGGGATGGGATCCCCCAATCTGATATAATCTGTAAGCTCATGTAGACAACGAAGTCCGTATACCGTTCTCAAATAACACCGACATAACAAAGCATCCATTCCATTATCACATTAAAACTTGATTTGTTCATTTATCAAACCCAATACATGCTCCGACACCATACCTCTTAGCTTAGTAAAAAAAGTTGAGTTGAATATATGTTTCACTTTAGTCTTACTTTTCTCAAATGAGTGCGTAATTGCAATATGAGACAACTCGATAAGTTTATGAATTTGAACCCAACATGTGTCAAATGACCCGTTGCTCGACCCAAGCTGTTTATTCAACCTGGCATGTTGACTCTCTGCCCTAAAATAATAGTAGCATAAGTTACATATTTAATTATCAAGTCTCTAACAAAATATATGAAATATTGAAAATAAAGCTTGATAGTTATACCTGCTTGTTGTCAAGTTGTCAAAGTGCATAACCTTATTAGTCCAACAAGACACAAACATTTCTTTGTATGACTCAATCCATTGTTCCATGGCATACTTAACATCGATATGGAATTCTTTGAAATCTTCATTTAATCGATATACCTAATCATTAAATCTTGTTTTCGACACTGAAGTAACCAATAGTTTCCAAGTAAGATTAAAACCATCCCACTTCTCTTTCATACCCAAAATTTTCTTGCAGTTTACAAGAATGTTTTTGTTAATATTCCACCGATAAAGGAAATGGTTGATGCAGGAAAGGTTGTACGAATTGCATTAATCAAAGCAAGTTCTCTATCTGTGACAATAACATTAGGAAGGCATGACAGATCCATAAGTTTCTTAAATACTGTCAAAACCTAAGTGTAGTTGTCTTCTTTCTCAAACTCTAAGTATGCGGCAACAATGAAAAAGGTCATTTGTGTTGATGTCACACCTATAATTTCTAGCAAAGGTAACTTTTACATATTAGTCTTGTAAGTGCAATCCATCAATACATGACGTATGGAAAAGCACACATCAAATCGATGCTACGCGGGTGAGCAAAAAACAATCCTTAATTGTGTTCGTCTTCTCGCATCGTCTGAAAAGATGGTAATGAATGTACGCTCGCCGAAAAAAATATGAAATTTTTAGGAGTCGCCACGCCGTTTTAAAGGAAACATTGAAAACCTTTTTGAAAAGAGAAAAGGGTCCGGGGGTCAGGTTACGTGTTGGGAAGAACCGAGAGTTCACCCAACACGCCTCGTCCGCAGATGAGTCTTTCTATGTTCAACATCCATGATCATTCAATGAGTGTGTGCAAATGTGTGAGACAAAATATGTATAAAATGCATATTAATGCTTCATTTTATTGCTCAAAGGAAGGAATTACAACCTGTGAACCTTTTGGTAATGGAAGGCCACACCCCACTTACAAAGCTATAAACAATTTACAACTGGAATGAACCAATTGCAAACTGGTCACATGTGTCGCGTGACACAGGACCTGGGATGGTCAAGTATGTCGCGTGACACATCGATGCCAGTTTGTAAAGGTTTTACAAAGCTCAGAATTCAGAACACAGCCACTTCACATGAATGTGGATATTGAGGATCCACACTCAGCTATGAGTGACAAATGAACCAGAGGAACGAATTACAACTGAAACAAATGAAACAGATGAACAGATTACAACTGAAATGATGGTTACTGCAGAGTGGCTACTTGTGTCGCGTGACACAGGACTCCACATGTCCAATTGTGTCGCGTGACACAGGTTTCCACCAGCAGAAACCTTACAGATTCAAACACAGGATGAACAGGTATTGAATTGTATCCAAACACAACACCAATTCAACTCGGATAACTACGAATCGACAAAGGATTGACCAAAGGGATGTGGATATGGGAGATCCACACTCCCTTGGCAATCAAGCCACAAATACCAATTGATCACATCATGAACATGAATAATAACAAGCAAAACAGATTAAATAGAGAGATGGCGATTGCCACCTGATAATTAAAGCGAATGGAGCTTAATTACCAGGTGGATGAATAGGAATTGCAATGAAACAAGTGTAATGAACAAATATGAGAGAGATATGAAGAAAGGGAATCGTTACCCTTGGAGATCCACCACCACTACACCAAGTTAGGTGTATTGGCCTTTTAATCAGCTTCAGTACGTGGATTCAATCACAGGAGTAGCCTCTGAGCTCAGATCTTCAGTTGGTATGTATGAATGGGTGTTGACTTGGGGTATGATGGGGAGTAAATTGGATGAGAGGGATTGGATTGAAGGAATTGGTATGGATCTGTATGGAAGGAGGAGAGAGAGAGGTTCTGGCATGAATTTGGCAGAGTGACTTTAGGAGGTCGAAAAAGGATCCTCTAATGAGAAGGCAAGGGCTCTATTTATAGCTGCAGATCATGGTTGAGCTGTGTCGCACGACATTCTGTGTCTGTTTTCCATGCTTCGAAGTGTCGCGTGACACAACAAGGCAATAACCGTTTTTGGCGCCAAATTGCTGCTTCTGGAACATTCTGAAATAATTCCCTAAAGGTCCAAAGCAATTAATTCCCTGTAGGTCCTTCTGCATAAGCAAAGTACTTAAAAGTACTTCCTTCGCGAGAAACTTATGAAATATTTCCGGAAGTCTCGGAGTGGACCGAAAATTTACCAAAATGCCCCTAGTGCAATTTTATCATATTAAAATGCACCTATAAAGGGTCGCAAATTGGATTGACGTACTCACAGGTAATAACTATGCTCGTTCAATTTAAACATGAGTTGTATTTTCGATCGACCTGCTCGCTCATTTACATTGTTTTTCACGAGTACATTATAAACAGTCTGAATCGTGGGCTTGTTCTTTGGGAATTTCTCTTTTGAGCTAAAAAGAATATCCTTTGAACGGCTATTCGCGTGTGACATATATACGATATGTTCCTCCGGTTTCACCATTCTACCGGCATAAGAGTGATCCAACATAGAATCTGCAATAGGATGATTGTGAACACCACATCCTACTTCCAATTGCCATTCACCTTCATAATTGGCTTGCCTAGTCATCAACTTGAATGGACATCCACATTTCTTTGCTTCACTATCTCTATTTTTCTTAGATTTCTTTCCCTCTACGTTTTCAACATGATTTTGAACCCCAACTTTAGTCATTTGGGAGACTTTCTTTGACTCACGATAAATGCTACTACGTTCACAAGTTAAAGTCATTCGAGGTTTCGTATTACGACACCCTTTGGCAGACTTACCAATCACAATAACAAAAACATTCGTCATTCCTTTAGCACACACCCATTCACACAATCTCTCCCGAGAAATAAAGTACAATGACATTATGAACACATGCGTGAAGTCTGGAATCGAATCTTCAAATTCAACAATTTCATGAGCGTCTGAATATGCGTTTGTATACTTTAAATAGATTTTCAAAAAAAAAATTACATGCGTACTGTTCGGGAAATAGTAGGGGAACAATTCCAAAAGGGACCACATCTAGTTGAACAATTTCAAAATTTTCAACCACCGATGTTTAATACAGTTTAAAATGTGTGGTCAATATTATTTGAAAATCATTCAAATGTTCGACCAATATTGTCTGAACATTATTAAAATGTTCGGCCACAACTGTTTGAACATCATTCAAATGTTCGGCAAATATTGGTTAAACATCATTCAAAGGTTCGGTAGGTAGTGACCGAATTATGTAAGATTGTTCGGTGAATTGTTACAAACAATTCAAATATGTTCGGCAACTATCGACCGAACAGTAGGCACGATTAATTTTTGAAAATCTCGTAAAAAGACAAAGCAAAAACCCCTGGAGTATTTAAAATACTTACATTTACGCCTTAATCATAAGGTGTTGTTCTATCCATACTTGATCTTTAACGCGATAATAAACTTGAATAGAGAATTTCGTAAACCTGATGAGAGTAAGTGAGGGAGAGTGTTTTTTTTTTTTTCATTTCAGATGATGGAGTAGAAGGGGTGGTAAAGAAAAGTAAGTTTTTAGGATTTAATGGGGGTCAAAGTTTAATTAATTTTTTGGGTATTTAGTAGATAGGTAAGTAGTATCGAAGAAATCCAATTTCGGGTGTACAACATTGTAGTGAAGTGTAATAGTGTCATTTTATTGATGGCATTTTTTTGAAAATTGTATTGCGGGGGTATTAATTAATTGTGCGGGATGAATAACAATTCTCATTATTTTAGATCTAGGATTAGCTAAATGACAAGAAGGGTTTTAAAATTTAATTTATATATCTAGCTCTTCGTAATAATTATGAACAATGTTTAGGGTCCATTAAATCTTTCTAATTGGTTTAGGGATATCTTTACTTTATAAGTTACGTATATATTGACCCCCGCAAATATTGTAGTACTTTAAAATACAATGATTTTACTATTTTGCTCTTAAAAATTCTATCATGTGCCATGCATAGTTGTTAGCATGAATAACCTCCCATAAAACAATAAAATAATACTCCCTCCGTCCCACCAACATTGATACCAAATTTCTGGGCACGGGGATTAAGGAAAAATAAGTGAGAGAAAAAGTGAAAGAAAATGTTGTGAGTATGAAGAATTAAATAGGAGAGAAAATGAGTGGGAGGAATAGTTAGGAGAGAGAATGTTGTGAGTGTAAAAGTGAAATATGAGAGAGAATGAGTGGGATAAATAGTGAAGATTCCTTTACTATTTTCGACAGTATCAGTTTTGGTGGGACGGACCAAAAAGAAAATAAGTATCAGTTTTGGGGGGGCGGAGGGAGTATAATGTAGAGAATGAAATAAAAAATAGTTTGAGTATATCAAACACAATTGATCAATAATTGGGTGATTTTTGATACAATTTTGCCTAAATAGCAATGTTCTAAAAAGCGTTAGGCGGATGCTAGGCGGCGGAGCCAGTCTAGCGCCTAGGTGGGGACTAGTCGAGATTAGTCGGGACCTAGGCGAGACTTAGAACTAGGCGTTGGAGAGGGGCCTAGGCGCCCTTAGGTGGGGTATTTTAGAACACTGCTAAATAGTACTCCCTCCGTCCCAGACCAAGGGTTCTACTTTCCCTTTTGGTCCGTCCCAGACCAAGAGTTTCTTTTTATAAATGAAAAGTTTTTGAATATATTTATACCCTTATCATCTCCATATATTTACAAAAAAACCATTCATTATACCCTTATAATTTTAACATATTTACAAAAAAACCAATCATTAACTTACTATTCCTCCCACTCATTCTCTCTCCTATTAAAAATCCAATCATTAACTACTATTTCCTACCTCATATTACAAAAAAATCATTCATTATACCCTTATAAAGTTAACATATTTACAAAAAAATCAATCATTAACTACTATTCTCTATCCCACATTTAACTTTTATTAATTTTTTAAAAAAATTCTTAAGAAGCGTGAAATCCCTCCCGATGACCCTTAGTCTAGGACGGAGGGAGTACTTCCTTATCCTAGTTTAATGTTCCAAGTTTAACTTTACATGAATATTAACAAAAATTGTGAGTATGAAAAGTAAAGTACGAGATAGAAAGTTGGTAAGATATTCCATCTGTCCCAAAATAATTAAGGTTCTTATTTTCTTTTTGATTTATCTCATAATAAGGTTTTTAGTTGCTTTATTAATTAAAATGAATAATGAAATCGTTTGTCATTCTCACAACAAAAACTCCATACTCACTTTCTCTTTCCTGCTTTATTTTCATAATTACATTTTTTTTTTAATATTCGGGTAAAAAGTAAACTTATTGTGGGGCGGAGAAAAAATAGTAAGTAAATTGTTATTATAAGTGTAGCAAATAAATTTTATTGTTAATTTTAGAAAATAAAGCAGCTATAAACTTTAAACTAAAACAACAGACTAAAGTAAAGTGAACGCTTTAAATGGGACTAAGAAGAAAGTACTCGTCACAAATTTGAAATGTTTATAAAGCACATAGCTCTATATAGAAAAAACATAATTATCCATTTCAGAAATACTTTTATCATCAATCTTTTTTACTTATTGTTAATAAGTATCGATATTTTTTTATTTTAGAAGTGTCAATATGTGTGTTTTAGTCTGTGCTTGTGTATGTGCTTATAAGTGTTGGTGTGTGTTTAGTAGAGCCGTCAATACGGGAATACGGGATGGGACGGGACGAAATTATGTTGTCCCACAACGGGAATGGGATAAAACGGGACGGGACAAAAACGGGACGGGACTAAAATACTCCGTCCCATCCCGTCCCATTTGCGGGACGCGGGATCCCGCGGGACCCATGCAGGACCCGTTGACTAGGAAGGATAATGTTGACTAGGCGCCAAAATCAATATCCATAAAGAGTTACAAAGTGTTTGAGCTGAAGGAAGATGAAAAGCCAAGGGTATAATTGAGGTATGATAAAATGACTGGTAAATATATAAAGTTGACATTTATTTTATGACATCCCAAAAACGAAATGAGGACGTTTAATTTGGGACGGAGGGAGTATAATTCAAGGTCGAGGGAACAAAGTCACCGGACAACTATGAACATGCTATTCTTCATTAGACACATTAAAAAAGACTTTCAAATTAGTATCCAGCATTTTTTGATATTTTCAATTAGAGAAATCTGCTTTCAAAATATCATTGAACTATAACTGAGGGTATAGGTCTGAAACATACGAAATAAACTTTACTCATCAATGGATAGAGCTGTCAATTCGGAAATACGGGACGGGACGGGACGAAATTATGTTGTCCCACGACGGGAACGGAACGATACGGGACGGGACCAAAATGGGACGGGACTAAAATACTCCGTCCCATCCCGTCCCAAATCTATTGCCGGACGGGACGTCCCAACGGGACCGTCCCAACTTGACGGCTCTAGTGTTTAGAATGTTAATATTTAAAATTGTCTCTGTGTATGTTCATTAGTAAGTTTAAATTTACTCCCTCCGTCCAGGACCATGGTTCACACTTACTGTTTGCGCGGGGATTAAGGAGAGAGTATTATATTGAAAGTGTTGTGAGTGTAAAAATAAAATAGGAGAGAGAATGAGTGGAGGGAATAGTAAATTATAATGGTTTGTGAGTATTAAAATAATGTAGGAGAGAGAATGAGTGGAGAGAATAGTGATTTAAGGTTTCCTTTTTAGGAAAGAAACAAAGTGTGAACTTTGTAAACGGACGCCCAAAATAGAAAGTGTGAACTTTGTAAGCGGACGGAGGGAGTATTTTTTATATTGCCATCATTGTAATTTTAAAAGTAAAAATGTCTCATTTGCCTTCTTAGCTTCGCCGGCCAAATAATTCCCGCGCATATCTACCCACCGTTTCACTCAATTACCAACAAGCTCTAAGTTTCCTCTGAAAATGGCGACGGCCGTCTCCCTCTCTCCCGTCTCTCTCCGCCCCAACATCCCGACAAACCGTCGTATCCCTCTCTCTTCTTCGGTAATCGCTACTGACAATCATCACCGGCGTAAAGCTCATCATATCCGCGACAATGATCACCGATCTCAGTATGCCAAATTTGCTTGATTTGGGGATTGAAGATTTCACTATTGAGGTAGTGAGGTTAGGGTTTTCCCTCACATAATTTTGAAAACCTAGGTTATAGTCTCAATCTAATTCCTTAGTTTTTGTGATTTTGATACTAAGCTGCTGTTTATTAGGAATATAATATTAGAATTCTATATTCTATATTATATATTGTTATAATAGCTAGGAGAGAGAATGTTGTGAGTGTAAAAGTGGAAGAAAATGTTGTGAGTATGAAAAATGGGCACACATATTAAGGAAAAGTAAGAGAGAGAAAAAGTGGAAGAAAATGTTGTGAGTATGAAAAATTAAATATGAGAGAGAATGAGTGGAAGGAATAGCTAGGAGAGAGAATGTTGTGAGTGTAAAAGTGAAATAGGAGAGAGAATGAGTGGGAATAATAGTAAAGATTCCATTCCATTTTGGGCAGTATCAATTGGTGTGGAAAGGACCAAAAAGAAAATAAGTATCAATTGGTGTGGGACGGAGGGAGTATTTTATATAGTTTAGGAAACTCAATTTTTGTATTAGATTAGGAAAGAAAATATTTGTATAGATCTAGAAACCTTCTAGGACTAGGAGATTACCTCCTCTCATTGTAAACCCTATACATATGTACCTCTAACATCATAATCAATTGAGTCTTTCATATTATTCTTCTCTTCCTTGTATGAATGACTTCTCTCTCTTAATTCTAATATGGTATCAGCGCAATAAGATCCATAATAGGACTTATCTGTCAAACCCCTAGCGGCAAAACCCTAAAGCCGCCACACCCTTGCTTCCGCTACCCACCATCAAAACCACACCCTTCTCCTTCAAACACCCTCGACTTAAACACTATTAGCCGAAATCCTAATCTTTTTTTTCTCCAACGAAACCCTAATTTTTTTCTCCAATGAAACCCCACCACCGCCCCACTCAAACATCAAAACTCTAAACTACCCACCTCGGCAAACCCTACAGCCGAACCGCTACCCTAGGCAAAACCTACCACCCTTGCTTCTGCCAAACCTCATCACCATCTCTACTTCCGCGAACCGCCAACATCAAAAACCCACCCTCCTTCAACCCCCCGGCAAAACCCTACTGCCAAAACCCTCTACACCTCCTTCAAACCCCTCGGCTCAAACCCCCCTTAGGCCGAAACCCTAATTTTTTTTCCTTTTCTCTATTGTCAAACCCCTCGGCTCAAACTCCCGACGAAACCCTATTTTTTTTTTCTTTTCTCTAATTTCAAACCCCTCGGCTAAAACCCCCCTTAGACCGAAACCCTATTTTTTTTTTCTATTTTCAAACCTCTCGGCTCAAAACCCCCCTTAGGCCAAAACCCTAATTTTTTTTCCTTTTCTCTATTTTCAAACCCCTCGGCTAAAACCCCCCTTAGGCCGAAACTCTATTTTTTTCTTTTCTCTATTTTCAAACCCCTCGGCTTACCCCCTAGGCCGAAACCCTAATTTTTTTCCTTTTCTCTATTTTTAACCCCCTCGGCTCAAAACCCCCTAGGCCGAAACCCTAATTTTTTTTCCTTTTCTCTTTTTTCTTCCCCTCGGCTAAAATCCCCCTTAGGCCGAAACCCTTTTTTTCTTTTCTCAATTTGTTCCCCTCGGCTCAAACCCCCTCGTCTCAAACCCCCTTAGGCCGAAACCCTAATTTCCTTCTTTATTTTTCTTCTCCAAACTTCTCCCGCCTCAATCCCTAAACTACCCACCTCGGCAAACCCTACAGCCGCACCACCCACCCACCCGGCGAAACCCTTCTGCTAAAACCATCTTTAGCCACCAAAACCCTCCAAACACCCTCAGCAAACTTACTGTCGAAACATTTAACCTCCTTCAAAATCCCCTTGGCAAAACCCATAGTCAAAACCCTATCCTTCATAACTACCACCTCACTGCAGCTCTACCCTCAAATGCCACCTTACTTGCAACACAACCCTACAACCGCCCCACCCTCGAATGCATGCCATCACCGACAAATAACCACATTGGCAACGAACAACCACATCCGTCTCCACCCGCTACATCAATCCTGGTTCATCTCATCATTCTTCAAGATTGGACTTATTCAAAGATCGTCCATCTTGCGGGGACATATTAGGAATATAATATTAGAATTCTATATTCTATATTATATATTGTTATATATTTTATATAGTTTAGGAAACTCAATCTTTGTATTAAATTAGGAAAGAAAATATTTGTATAGATCTAGAAACCTTCTAGGAGATTACCTCATCTCATTGTACCTATAAATATGTATCTCTAACATCATAATCAATTGAGTCTTTCATATTATTCTTCTCTTCCTTGTATGAATGATTTCGTCTTTCTCTCTTAATTCTAATATTGTTTAGCTTTACCAATAATTTAGAATTGTTTGCTATCTCATTCGTACTATTCTCTCAACTCTTAGTTCTGTGATTTTCTTGTTATCTCATCCATTTTCTCTGCTAACTTGCTTAGAAAAATAGAGCAGTGCCCATACCTAGTCTTGGAACACTATTTATTGCTTTGTTGCTTTTTTTTTTTTCTGCTAATCTATTATAGCTAGTGATAATATGATAGATTTTTTTTGTTCGAGGGATTTACCATATAATTTCTCAAACTTATCAATTTTAGCTATTAAGACAAGGAATATTTTCATCTAACCATATAGTACTTGGCTTAACGAGTACATTCTCCTCCTCATTTTACTAAGTCCATCCTCCCATCATTTTACTAAGTCCACCCTCCTTATCAGTTTACTTTCTCTTCAACCACAATCACCTTAGGCCACCACTCCCCATCTTCTCCGGTCAACAGCTCCGGCAACCACCAACTCCGGCAACTTTTATTTTATTATTTTTTTATCGCCTCCGGCGACCTCTCCGGTGATCAAACAACTGAGAACTTATGTTCTCAGTTGTCAACTGAACTACTAAGGACACGATCAACTCCGACAACCACCAACTACGGCGACGAAACAACTGAGAACTTATCAGTAAGTTATCAGTTGTTGTCAACTAAACTACAAATAACACGATCAACTCCGGTGACCACCAACTCCGGCGACCAAACAACTGAGAACTTATCAACAACTTCTCAGTTGTCAACTAAAGTAATAAGAACACGATCAACTCCAGAGACCAAATCGCTCTCAGTTGTCAACTACTAATAACACAACCAACTCAGGCAACAACCTCCGGCTGTCGACCAACTTCGGCGACTAACAATTGAGAACTTCTTAATTGATCTCAATTGTTTTGTGGAGAAGTTTACAGTTGTTCTCAATTATCAATTGTTCTTAGTTGTCAACTACGAAGAACACAAACAACTCTGATGACCAACAATTGAGAACTTCAGATTTGTTCTCAGTTATTATGCAGAAAAGTTCTTAGTTATTCTTAATTGTCAATCGTTCTCGGTTGTTCTGTGAAAAAATGAGAACAATTGAGAACTTCTCAATTAGTTCTCATTTTATCGCCTCCGGCAGCCTCTCCGGTGATCAAACAACTGAGAACTTATGTTCTCAGTTGTCAACTGAACTACTAAGGACACGATCAACTCCGGCAACCACCAACTACGGCGACAAAACAACTGAGAACTTATCAGTAAGTTATCGGCTGTCAACTAAACTACAAATAACACGATCAACTCCGGTGACCACCAACTCCGGCGACCAAACAACTGAGAACTTATCAATAACTTCTCAGTTGTCAACTAAACTAATAAGAACACAATCAATTCCAGAGACCAAATCGCTCTCAGTTGTCAACTACTAATAACACAACCAACTCAGGCAACAACCTCCGGCCGTCGACCAACTTCGGCGACTAACAATTGAGAATTTCTTAATTGATCTCAATTGTTTTGTGGAGAAGTTTACAGTTGTTCTCAATTATCAATCGTTCTTAGTTGTCAACTACGAAGAACACAAACAACTCCGATGACCAACAATTGAGAACTTCGAATTTGTTCTCAGTTATTATGCAGAAAAGTTCTTAGTTATTCTTAATTGTCAATCGTTCTCCGTTCAGTGAAAAAATGAGAACAATTGAGAAATTCTCAATTAGTTCTCATTTTATCGCCTCCGGCGACCTCTCCGGTGATCAAACAACTGAGAACTTATGTTCTTAGTTGTCAAATGAACTACTAAGGACACGATCAACTCTGGCAACCACCAACTACGGCGACGAAACAACTGAGAACTTATTAGTAAATTATCGGTTGTCAACTAAACTACAAATAACACGATCAACTCCGGTGACCACCAACTCCGGCGACCAAACAACTGAGAACTTATCAATAACTTCTCAGTTGTCAACTAAACTAATAAGAACACGATCAACTCCAGAGACCAAATCGCTCTCAGTTGTCAACTACTAATAACACAACCAACTCAGGCAACAACCTCCGGCCGTCGACCAACTTCGGCGACTAACAATTGAGAACTTCTTAATTGATCTCAATTGTTTTGTGGAGAAGTTCACAGTTGTTCTCAATTATCAATCGTTCTTAGTTGTCAACTACGAAGAACACAAACAACTCTGATGACCAACAATTGAGAACTTCAGATTTGTTCTCAGTTATTATGCAAAAAAGTTCTTAGTTATTCTTAATTGTCAATCGTTCTCGATTGTTCAGTGAAAAAATGAGAACAATTGAGAACTTCTCAATTAGTTCTCATTTGTCAACTGACAACCAACTACAGCCGACAACCACCTACTAAGAAACTTCTCAATTGTTATAAGTTGTCAGTGAATTATTAAGTACTTCTCAATTAATCCTAAAACAACTTATAATAATATATTTTTAAGAGAATTATGATAATATTTAACAATACAAAATTATTAATTTGTTTAGTTAAATATTTTAAACTCTCTATTGTAGGAATATATTATATTTTTTTTAAGAAAATAAATATAATAGCTATAAAACGTATTTTATTAGGAGGGTAGAAAGATCAAGTTTAACATGGACAATGTCCGTTTACAAGGAACCAACTCTAACCAAGAAGATAGCAAAGGCTATAGTGCCCAGTATCACTTTTAACACTTGAAGCCATGGCCATTTCTATATCAAAATTTTCGAACGTCTATTTACTATTTTCTATTTAATGTCTCAAAATAAATATAAAAAAAATTAAATTTGCTCTTGAATAAGATTAAGAGTAAAAGTATACCCTGAATCAATATTGTAATGACCCGATCTCGAATACTGATTCGATACGTAAGCACCTTCTCATTTAGGTTAACCACATCCCATCACAGGCATCTAAAAGTCCGATGGATGAATTGATGCTTAGTAGTTGTGTATGAGCCTTCTATATAGCTCATCAAATTTCCACATATTTCCGATGTGTGATGGGGGATATCACAATTTCCCCCACTCAAACCCTTGCCGTTCCTGGCAAGCTCAATCAATATCCAGATCGTACCCCCGGGCTAGCTCGCAAGCCTTAAGGCCGGGGTTCAACTCTGATACCATTTGTAACGACCTGAGCCCGATGCCCGACCCGCTACGTAGTCACCACACATTGGCCCACTAAGCACCTCCTCAATTGGGTTAACCACAGCCCATCACAGACCTCCAAAATTTCAATGGATGATTTGATGCTTAGTAGTAGTGTATGAGTATTCTATATATCTCATCAAATTCCCACATATTTTCGATCTGGGATGAGGGATATCACAATCTCCCCCACTCAAACCCTTACCGTTCATGACAAGGTCAATCAATACCCAGATCGCATCCCCGGGGTAGCTCGCAAACCTTGAGGCCGGGGTTCCACTCTAATAACATTTGTAACGACCCGAACTCGAATTACGACCCGATACGTAGGCACCACACACTGGCCCACTAATCACCTCCTCATTTGGGTTAACCACAACCCTTAATAGGACTCCAAAAGTCCAATGAATAAATTGATAATTAGTAGTAGTGTATGTGCCTTCTATATAGCTCACCAAATTCTCACATATTTTCGATGTAAAATGGGGGATATCACAATATTGTGATATCTCCCATCCCAAATCGAAAATATGTAGGCATTGATTATAGAAGACTCATATACTACTACTAATCATCAAATCATCCATTGTACCTTTGAAGACATGTGATGGGCTGTGATTAGCCCAAATGAGGAGGTGTTTAGTGGGGTAGTGTGTGCTGCCTGTGTAGCGAGTCGGGCTCTGGTCGTTACAAATGGTATCAGAGCGGAACCCCGACCTTAATGCTTGCGAGCTAGCCCGGGGGTACGATCTGGGTATGGATTGACCTTGCCAGGGACGGCAAGGGTTTGAGTGGGGGAGATTGTGATATCTCCCATCCCACATCGAAAATATGTGGGCATTGATTATAGAAGACTCATATACTACTACTAATTATCAAATTATCCATTGAACTTTTGGAGGCCTGTGATCTGGGTTGTGGTTAACCCAAATGAGAAGGTGATTAGCGGGCTAATGTGTGATGTCTGTGTAGCGGGTCGAAATTCGGGATCGGGTCGTTACAAATATAGTGATTCAGCATATGCTCGACACCTGAAATTTAACTGAGAGTTTCTAATGGAACCGTCAAAAACCCACATTGATGACATTTTAGACCTCTGAACCCAAAATTGATGAAATTGAATTATTGAACCTACGCTAGGAATGGTCCCATAGGTTTTGACATTATTTTGTCATTCGCTCTTTTGAAAAGGTGGGGCTATATGCACCCACCAATAGTCTAACACCTACTAATTTACTAAAAGATAAAACCTCCAATCATGAGATTTCCAAGGATGAATAGGAGACTAATTCTAGATTCCACTATTAGTCGACTTGATTGAAGCTAGTTTAATACAGAACAATGTAACCACACTTTCTGAGCTATGAGATGTTGCAAAGTGTTAAAGTTAGGAAAATGCCAAACACTAATAGGACCATCAAACATATCATCCAAAAGAAAAGCAAGCTCTGAGCATGAGCCACATATTCAGCTAGGCTAACCTCACATTACTTTTATATTAGGTAAGTTCATACTTTAGTCTGTTCACAAAAAAAAAAAAACCATCTGAATTATTCTTTAAAATTACGTTCCTTGCCATGGCGAATGAGGAACTTCATTTTGTGTTAATTCCTCTTATGACTCAAGGCCATATGATCCCCATGATAGACATAGCCAAGATGTTAGCTGAGCGTGGGATTACCATCACCATAGTCACGACTCCCGTCAATGCCAACCGTTTCAAATCTGTCATTTCTCGTGCAATAGAATCCAAACTTCAAATCAAAATGCTCGAGCTCTCTTTACAATTAACTGATGTAGGGTTGCCAGAAGGGTGTGAGAATTTCGACATGCTTCCTTCCGCAGAGCTTGGAATGAAACTCTTAACAGCTGCTAGCATGCTACAAGAGCCAGTAGAGAAAGTGATGGAAGAGCTGAAACCAGCACCAAGTTGCATAATCTCTGATATGTTGTTTCATTGGACAATGAATGTGGCCCACAAGTTTAACATCCCAAGGCTTGTCTTCCATGGGCCTGGATGCTTCCATCTCATCTGCTTACACAACTTAGTGGTGTCAGGAATAATGGATGAGATTGCCTCGGACTCAGAGCCATTTGTGGTGCCTGGCCTTCCTGACCGTGTTGAATTTACTAAAGCAAAGGCTGCAGGTATGTTTCTTCCAGACAATGATGGTTTCCATAAGAAACTTAAAGAAGCAGAGGGAGATGCATATGGAATTGTGGTCAATAGTTTTCAGGAGTTGGAACCGGAGTATTTCAAGGAATATGTAAAAGCAAAAGGTAAAAACGTGTGGTGCATTGGACCTGTTTCACTCAACAACAAAAACAACTTGGATAAAGCTGAGAGAGGCAACAAGGCTACCATTGAAGCGGATTATTGTTTGAAGTGGCTGGATTCGTGTGAGCCAAGCTCCGTAGTGTATGTTAGCTTGGGTAGTTTATCACGTTTATCTACTGCACAAATGATAGAACTTGGATTGGGGTTGGAGTTATCAAACCAACCCTTCATCTGGTGTATAGGACATAAATCAGAAGACTTCAAAAGATGGCTTATGGAAGAAGGCTTTGAAAAAAGGGTGAAAGGGAGAGGCTTTCTAGTGCACGGTTGGGCCCCACAAGTGTTGATATTGTCACACAAAGCAATCGGGGGATTCTTAACACACTGTGGATGGAACTCGACATTAGAAGGGGTATGTGCTGGGTTGCCAATGATAACATTGCCACTTATTTGGGATCAATTCTTTAATGAGACGTTAATTGTGGAGATATTGAAGATTGGAGTGAGGATAGGCATAGTGGAGGTTCCTGTTTTATTTGGTTTTGAGGAGAAATCGGGGGTGTTGGTGAACAAGGATGATGTTAAGAGGGCTGTGGACAAGTTAATGCATGGAGGACCAGAAGCTGAAGACCGAAGAATGAGATGCAGAAAGCTTCAGGATATGGCAAAAAAGGCAATGGAGGAAGGGGGTTCTTCTGATCTCAACGTGACACGTTTAATTCAAGATATCAGGGAGCAAGCAATTAATAAGAAATCAGAAATATGAGTAGTACTGTCATGAGGGAAAAACGTGGAGCGTGGTTTAATCCTTTCTGTTTTCCCTCAAGTCCAAAGGAAAATATGACTTTTGGAAAATGGATAAGGTGCAGTTTTAGATCATTCTTTTGATGCAAAAGCCTTCATTGTGAGCCGCCTGGTTCTTAAAATGCAGTGTACTTCTTACGACAGTGTTTTTCTTTGGTCTTTTGATGCAAAACTTTGTTTCTACTGCCAATTAGTCCTTTCATACTGTTTAGTTTCTTGATAATGATCTGCTGATTGCTTTCCCTCGGGTTTCTCCTCTTTGTTTTTTTGCTAATCCATGAAACAAAGACAGTTACAAACGTTGTTGCCCATGTTCTATTCAAAGGAGGCAATTTAAGTTGCATGAAATTGACTTTCCCATGTTGTGTACTATTTTCACAAGTTTCATTCTAAAAGTAGCAACTGCACACCTTTTTTATTCATTTTTTGAAGGGCAAACATATATGATTAATGATTGAAAGGGAGAATAATACAAGTAGCAGCGCATTCTGCTGTTGTGATACACTTTGGTTCATGGGGATTTCTCTTCAGACTTCACTTACAAATCCACTTTCCTTTTTCGCAGGATACATATATCATTCATACAAGTCAAGTTCAAATACAAGTGAACAAACACACAAGTTTTTCAATCAGCATCTCCTCAAGTATGTTATTCTTTGCCTTTCATTCACCATCTGAGGTAGGTAAGGCTTTAATCAGGATATAAAATGCGTTGCAAGTTTTTTTGTAATTGAGAATGCGAACTTTTCATGCCCATCATGGTTTCCAGTGGGTGCAAAGTCTTCAATTTTGTGGGACCAAAGTTTGTTGTTTTGTTTTCAAAATATTTGCGTCTCACATCTCAAGTCTTACTTATCCCTTAATTATTTTAAAAATTGTGAGTTTAAAAAATTGCCTTCAAAATATTCACATAAACCATGAGCCCTAAGAATAAAACTAAAATAAAAACTAGAAAAAAAAAAACATATTTTCTTTCTTTTCTTTGGACCAGGCGACCAACAAGATAAAACAGTTCAAAATAAAAATAAAAATAAAAAACCGGTCTAAAATCGGCAAACCGGGAACCAGAACCATGAATCGTAAGTTGATGTAAACGCAGCGGAATGATATAGGAATTAATCAAGAATGATTAAAACCTCTGCAGGAATTAAAGGAATTCCCAAGAACTCAATAACGAATTCTTTCAATAAAACACGAAGTTTTATTAATAATTTGAAAACCAAAGAAAATAATAATATCAAGACTACCTAAAACTAAAACTAGAGGGGAGTATTTATAGGTCATACTCTCCTAAATCCCTAAGGAAACATAAAAAGAAAATATAGAAATTCCTAAGGAAACATAAAAACAAATAAAGAAAATCCTAACAGAAAAAGGAAAACAAAATAAAGAAAATCCTAAATCTTCTAGAATTACTCCTAACCTATATGGTAACTAAATAAGACTAAAAAACTAGTAAATCTCCTCAAAATCTACTCTAAAATCACCTCTAATCATCTTATTAAAATAAATGACGAAAATAATAAATAAAATATAAACTAAAACAAATTAAATCCTAAAATACTAATTAAAATACAAAATTAATTAATATATTTGACTTTGTCAAATATTTCTTGAACCGGATTACATCATTCACCTCCGCTTGAAAAAGGATTCGCCCCGAATCCTCGTCCGATCTTTGAAACGAGCCCCTCCATTTAAATAAATATTTGGAATAAATCTTCATCTTTAACGTAGAAGGAATTGAAAGAACTTGAATTTTTCCGTACCAATGAAAGTATTTGGAATAAATATTATCTCGAAGCACAAATATGGGCAGACAAATATCTTCCGGAAATAAAATTATATCATCAATCCCATCCTTTCCATCCTTCTGTTGATCGTCCTCTCCGTCCTCCCCATGATCCACAAAATTTTTGCCCCATATAAAATTTGATTTTGCAACAAACCAATCCATATTAACAGTATCCTCCACCTTTGACTTAACTAGGGCATGAATAGGGACAATAAAATCTGCGGTAACAATATTACTACATACCTTAATTACTTCGCCCGTTGCAATTTCACACAGTTCATCATCTTTAGATTCTTCCATCACTTGAACAACGCATAAATCTTCTACGACTTCACAAATAACCTCTTCATCAAAAGCTTCTTCTTGAGTAGGAAATTCTTCAATAACAAGGCGACGTTCTTTCTCCTCAAGACGCTTCAATTCAATAGCTTTTTGTGATTTCAAACGCCGAACTTGTTTCAAATAAGAACAAGCTTTATGCCAAAAAGGTTCAGATTCTTTCAAAGGTTTATCCCTATATTCTCTATGTAAATCCACTATAAATTGTTTTTCTGGCGGAAGTTGACCGCTTACAAGAAGGGATTCATAATGAAGAAAAAAATCATGGTGGAAGTTGGCCTCCTTTGAAAATTCCTCCTCCTTTGCAAAAAAATATTTCGCCTGTTGATTAGCATGAATCAAACGATCATTGATCCTATCAATAACAACAGATTTGTTATTTTCTCCATTGTTAGTTCTATTCTCCCGTCCAATCGGACCATCATGGCGGAGGTGTTCCCCATGAGGACCATGTTGATTGTTAGGGTTGACATCGCCACCATCTACTCGCAGTCCCGCCAAGGTCGCTAATAATTGGGTGTGTTGCTCTCTTTGGAGGGCTTCTTGTCTCTCCGCACGTTCCCTATATTCGCGTTCTTGTTGCTCCGCACGTTCCCTATATTCGCGATCTTGAGTTGCTATGCGCTCTAGGATTGCTGCAAGAGTGGCTTGCGTGTCTCCGTTGGCTCCACCGGAATTGGTCATCTTCCAAGGATCGCTCCTCGCTCTGATACCAACTGATGTAAACGCAGCGGAATGATATAGGAATTAATCAAGAATGATTAAAACCTCTGCAGGAATTAAAGGAATTCCCAAGAACTCAATAACGAATTCTTTCAATAAAACACGAAGTTTTATTAATAATTTGAAAACCAAAGAAAATAATAATATCAAGACTACCTAAAACTAAAACTAGAGGGGAGTATTTATAGGTCATACTCTCCTAAATCCCTAAGGAAACATAAAAAGAAAATATAGAAATTCCTAAGAAAACATAAAAACAAATAAAGAAAATCCTAACAGAAAAAGGAAAACAAAATAAAGAAAATCCTAAATCTTCTAGAATTACTCCTAACCTATATGGTAACTAAATAAGACTCAAAAACTAGTAAATCTCCTCAAAATCTACTCTAAAATCACCAATCATCTTATTAAAATAAATGACGAAAATAATAAATAAAATATAAACTAAAACAAATTAAATCCTAAAATACTAATTAAAATACAAAATTAATTAATATATTTGACTTTGTCAAATATTTCTTGAACCGGATTACATCATAAGTCAACGATCCGGTTTCGGTCGGCATTTTCGTCAAACCGTGGACCGCCGGTTTTCGACCGTTAACCGGCGGTTCGGTCCGACCAGGCACGTATACCTCTGCTGTTATGTTCTCTTAGCAAATCCATCTCTTAAACAAATTCTGGACTGCCCTAGTGAGTTCTTTACTAACCCTCCCCTTTCCTTTTTGTTCCATCTCAAAATAAGTGTTTCATTTCTAAATAAAAGTCTTACTACATATTTAATGTATCTCAAAATAAGTGTTTCATTTCTAAATAAAAGTCTTACTACATATTTAATGTCGTACACGTAATATACAAACAATTCAATTGAAGCACGGTTTTTAAAAAAAAGATTGGAAAATCAGAATTGTAGCATCCTGGCTGAAAGATTAGTTTCAGCGCTGGCTCAATACGACTGACCGTTGTTGTCATTTAACTTATTCACAAAAAGTCCAACTAATTGAGTAAATGTCATAAGAGTTGACAGGGATCAATAGAAGACGAATTCCATATCCAGTGGATATGACTGAAGCTAGTTTAGATATACTCCCTCCGTCCAGTTACATACTTCACACTTTCTATTTTGGGCGTCCAATTACATACTTCACACTTTGTCTCCTACATTATTTTAATACTCACAACACCATTATAATTTACTATTCCCTCCACTCATTCTCTCTCCTATTTTACTTTTACACTCACAACATTATATCATTATTTTTTTCTTTAATCCACGCGTGAACAGTAACCATGAAGTATGTACTTGGACGGAGGGAGTAGAACAAAGCAGCCGCACTTTCTGACCTCTGTGAGAATTTACATAGTGGCTTCCCGAAGGGGAGGTCACCGGTTCGATTCCCCTCAAGGGGAATCTCTGTGCTTTAATTCCTACCTTGGGTTTATGGTCCTTTGGAGCTCCCCGGGGCACATCCGTGCAGTTAAGGAAGCAGCATTGCTGGGCTTGTATCCTCAGTGTGGGGAGTTCGAATCTTGGTAGGAGCAGCTGGAGCAGCCAATTGGTGTTGTAAGAGTGATGCAATTGCCTCGGCAGGAGCGGTGGAGCCGGCCTAAGGTGATGTAAGAGTGATGTAAATGCCTTGTAGGAGGGCTCCCTTGGGGCTCTGGAGTATAAGGGGTACTGCCACCCTGCCTGCATATGGCACATCCCGCGATTTACCTCTCCGCCAAGATACCGAGAGGCCGCAGACTTCATGGTCTCAGGATTAGTCCCGGCGAAGCTTTAACCTGGGTATAAAAAAAAAATAAAATAAAAAAAAATGAAAAAATAAGAAAATCAAGCTCTGAGCATAAGCCACATATTCAGCTAGGATACCCACACAATATTTTCATATTTCCTCCGTCCCATAAAAAGCGTCTCAATTCTGTTTAAAATAGCGGTTGAATTTTAATCTATAATTTTATATTAATTTATTTATTAAAATGAAAATCTAAAATTATTATTGGTATTATTTTTAATGTTTTGTCCATAACAAGTTTTAGAATTTCATTTGGATAAATAAATTAACATAATATTATTGGTCAAAGTTCAATTAAAGCTTATCTAAAAAAGTGAGACTATCTATAGATGAGACGGAGGGAGTATTAGGTAAGGTCAAACATTCTTCTGTTCACAAAAGAAACCATCAAAGGTGGAAAATATTCTGTAAAAATACTCGCCATGGCCATAAAGGAGCTTCACTTTGTATTATTTCCTCTAATGGCTCCTGGCCATATGATCCCCATGATTGACATAGCCAGGATTCTAGCCGAGCGTGGCGTTACTGTTACCATTGTCACATCTCCGGGCAATGCCAACCGTTTCAAATCAGCAATTTCACGTGCAATAGAATCCAAGCTCAAAATCAAAATGCTCGAGCTTTCTTTACCATTAACTGACGTAGGGTTGCCAGAAGGGTGTGAGAACTTCGATATGCTTCCTTCCGTAGAGCTTGGAATGAAACTCTTCACAGCTGCTAGCATGCTAGAAGAGCCAGTAAAGAAAGTGATGGAAGAATTGAAACCAGCACCAAGTTGCGTAATCTCTGACATGTTGTTTCATTGGACAATGAATGTGGCCCACAAGTTTAACATCCCGAGGCTTGTCTTCCATGGACCTGGATGCTTCCATCTTATCTGCTTGCACAACTTAGTGGTGTCAGGAATAATGGATGAGATTGCTTCAGATTCAGAGCCATTTGTGGTGCCAGGCCTGCCTGACCGTGTTGAATTTACTAAAACAAAGGCTGCTGGTATGGTTCTTCCAGACTTTGATCAATTCCACACCAAAGTTAAAGAAGCAGAGGAAGATGCATATGGTATTGTGGTTAATACTTTTCAGGAGTTGGAACCGGAGTATTTTAAGGAATATGTAAAAGCAAAAGGTAAAAACGTGTGGTGCATTGGACCTGTTTCACTCTACAACAAAAACAACTTGGATAAAGCTGAGAGAGGCAACAAGGCTTCCATTGACGAGGATTATTGTTTGAAGTGGCTGGATTCATGTGAGCCAAGTTCTGTAGTGTACGTTAACTTGGGTAGTTTATCACGTTTATCTACTGCACAAATGATACAGCTTGGATTGGGATTGGAGTCATCAAACCGGCCATTCATTTGGTGTATACGACATAAACCAGAAGAGTTTGCAAGATGGCTTTGTTGTGAATATGGCCCTCCACACCCAAGCAAACCTACAAGAATAATAATCGCACACAAACCAAGCACAAGAAATCAAAGAAAACAGAAAAGAACACAAGAAATTGTTAACCCAGTTCACCAATTTGATTGGCTACGTCTGGGGGCACTACCAAGCCAGGATCTTGCACTATGTATGTAAAATATGTGTTACAATGATGAAGGAGGCGGAACATTGCTTAAATATGCCTAGGGATACAAGAAACAAGCCCTAAAACCGGGCCCAAAAATAAACCCTTTCCGACGCCAGGCGCCCGCCTCAAAGAAGCCAGGCGCCCGCCTGGTAATTGCCCAAAGCCAAGCCTCCCTCGGCCCTTGATGCGCCCGCCAGAGCTGGAGTGATGCGGCCGCCTCAAAGCAACCATTGCCAACGCCAAATTGACTGCACGCGAGGCGCCCGCCTCGCTAACCCCAAGCGCCCGCCTCATACTGCTCCGAAGAAACTAACTTTGGTTGGTCCTCTATCCCAACAATCTCCCACCTAGAGATCAACCGCATGTATAAACCCCGTATCCGTTCTTCAACTCATCCTTGGTGTCCTCCTAGTGCTCACCTCGATCATGGTAGTGCCATCCTCCTCTCTCATTCTTCAAGCCCAATTGAAGCTTTGCACAGCTTCAACTTCTCAAGGTTCACAACCTTTGTCAACATGTCAGCCGGATTCTCCGATCCCAATATCTTCTCAAGCCACAAAGTCTTCTCCTCCAAGAGATGCCTGATGTAGTGAAACCTCAGTTCAATGTGCTTCGTCCTCGAATGAAACGCCGGATTCTTTGCCAAGTGAATTGCGCTCGCTGTCATTTGTAGAGAATATTACCACTTCGCGCCTTCCCAAGTTCACCCAAGAAGTTCTGCGGCCAAACCATCTCTTTACTCGCTTCCGTCATCGCCACATATTCTCGCTTCGCAGCCGGTCGAGCCACGATCTTTTGTAACTTAGAAGCCCGGAGATTCTTTGTACCACCCAATGTAAACACATAACCCGTAGTACTTCTCCTCTTATCAAGATCACTTGATGCCAAGTCCGCATCAACATAACCCGCTAACACCACTTCCTTGCTCGAAAAAACATAAAGCCTTACCAGCAGTACCCTTCAAATAACGTAGGATCCACTTAACCGCTTCCCAATGTTGCTTTCTGGATTGCCCATGAACCGGTGACTACTCCCACCGCATGTGCAATGTCAGGCCTTGTACACACCATTGCATACATGAGACTCCCCACAGTGAAGCATATGGAGTTCTCTCCATCTTGTCACGCTCTTCCTTGTTCCTAGGCGAGTCCCTCTCGGATAGCTTGAAATGCAAACCCAATGGCGTCCTGTTGGCTTCGCCTCTTCCATACAAAACCTTGCTAAGACCTTCTCAACATATTACGCTTGTGAAAGAACCAACTTGCCCGACTCCCTATTCCGATCAATCCGCATGCCCAAGATTTTCCTTGCCTCTCCCAAATCCTTCATCTCGAACCGTTCGACAGCGAGTCTTCAACTGTTTACCTCTCTCTTGCTAGAGCCCGCTATCGACATGTCGTCCACATATAACGGCAAGATAATATACCCGTTGTCCGTGTTCTTGAAGTAGCAACAATGATCCGCCTCACATCGATAAAATCAATGTCGTGCATGAATCCGTCAAATTTCTGTACAGCTGCCTAGGAGCTTGTTTGAGGCCATACAAGCTCTTAGTCAATCTCGCAAACTAGCTCCTCGCCACCCTTAGACAAGTAACCCTCATTTGTACCATGTAAATCTCTTCCTCCAATCCCCATGAAGAAAGGCCGTCTTCACATCCATCTGTTCAAGCGCAAGTTGTCGCCACTACTATCCCAGAACCATTCGATAGTGGTCATCTTCACAACCGGAGTGAATACTTCGGTGTAGTCAATACCATACTTCTGGAAACCCTTTTACAACCGAGTCTTGCCTTGTAACGCTTGCTACCGTCTGCTTCCTCCTTGATCCTGTAAACCCACTTGTTATGCGGCGCCTTCTTCCCCTTAGGTAGTTTAGTCAACTCCCGGGTTTTATTTGCCTTCAATGAGACCATCTCATCATCCATCGCGACTTTCCACTTATTACAAAGCACACTACGAACCGCCTCCGCATAACATTCCGGTTCCCCATTATCTGTTAACAACAAGTAATAATTCGAAGGAGTATACACTCGGGTGATCCACGCAATCTGCTTGGATCTACGCGTGGAATATCCGGTTACGGAGTACGTGGTTCATCTTCGGTGACCTCCCCGACTCATGGTCAACATGAACCGTCCCGCTCCCACCCGAGTTTGGAATATCCACCTCTACAACCTCCGGTTCCGAACTAGTACCGTGATCGATGCCCCCTTTCTATCCTTGTACAAAACTGTTCATTGAATACCACATCTCGACTACGAATAACCTTATGGTTTTGATCATCCCAAAATTTATACCCGAAGTCATCCCCGCCATACCCAATAAATGTACACTTAACAGATTTAGCATCTAATTTAGTTCTCTCGGCGGAGATCAACATGAACATAAGAAACGCAGCCAAATACGCGAAGAAAGGACAGATTTACACGCTTGCCACTCCAAGCTTCCTCACGGAATTCCGTTCCCCAATGGAACCGATGGTCCCAGATTGATCAAGAAAGGCTGTAGTGTCAGCTGCGTATGCCCGAACGTCTTCGGAAGTCCACACTTCAATCTCATACTTCTAGCCCGCTCATTCAATGTTCTCGTTCATCCTCTACGCTACCCCGTTGAGTTGTGGAGTCTTCTTTGGAGTCTTCTCCATACGAATACCATTCGCGGCACAATATTCCACTAAACTCCCCGAGCTCATACTCCCCACCATTGTCGGATCTCAAGCACTTAAGCTTAAGTCCCGTTTGATTCTCCACCAAAGCCTTCCACTTCTTGAACACCTCGAAAGCTTCATCTTTCCCCTTCAAAAAATAGACCCGAGACCTTCCTTGTAGAATCATCAATAAAAGTCATGTAATATGACGCACCACGAGAGATGTAACCGCAGGAGATGGCCCCCACAAGTCCGTGTGAACCAATTCCAACTTTGCTTCCCTCGATCCCCTACTGTCCTCGAGAAATTATTCCTCCCTTGTTTGCGAACATACAATCTTCGCGAGATCCCCACGTTGGCTTGTCTTGAGCCGGTAGTAGACCCTTAGAACAAAGTACCTTCATCCCCGTCTCACTCATGTGACCCAATCGACAGGTGCCACAAATCGGTATCACCCTTGGCTGCTTTGCCACCGCAATACTATCCTTGGTGTTGTTCGCCAAATACTGAGTACCCTCCTTATTACCCCGAGCGATCTCACAATCCTCCTTGGTAATAACCCAGTTCTATGGCGAAAGTCACCTTGTAACCCTCTTCGTCCAAGCGCTTGGCTGAAACGAGGTTCTTTTTCAAACCGGAATGTGTCGACCCGTTCGGATGTAGAACCTTCCCGTCCGATGCTCCTATCCCGACATCCCCATTCCCCTTGATTTCCAAAGGCTCGCCATCGGCTAGATAGACCTTCCCGAAATCACCGAAGTGTAATTATCCATCTCTTCCTTATGCCCGCAAGAGTGGAATGATGCCCTGAATCCGGCACCCATGATTCTAGTGCACTACTAACACTCGAGAACGATACATCATCACCTTCAAGCGCCACATTCGCACGATTGCCCTTACGATTTGGACAATCCCTCTTAAAGTGTCCCGACTCCTTACAATAATAGCCTTTGAACAGATCCGCTTCGCAACCTTCGGTTTATCCTTGGTCTCATCGGCTCTGCCACTTACCACTCATTCCGTTCTCCCTTGATTCGGTTCTCCCTTGTTTGCTAGTACCGGCTTCCCCCTACTAGTAGTAGCTAAAGCCGCTCCCGAAGTACTTGATGTCCCCAACTTCTTCATGCGATTTTCCTCACCTAAAAGAAAGTCTTTAACATCATCATATTTCAATTTTTTCTTACCTGTGAAGCGTTGATTGCGATCACCGTTCCGCTCCAACTTGCCGGTAAAGAAGCTAGCAACAAGCATGCATGAACCTCGTCATCGAACTTGATCTCCACCGCTGTCAATGAATCTATGACATCCATAAATTCATCGATGTGCTTAGCCAAGGATCCTCCCTCTTGCATCTTGAGACTACCCATCTTGCGTATCAAATCAACCTTATTTGCGGCGAGACGGAGTTTCAAATCTCTCGATAAGATAATCCAATAGCTCCTTGGTGGTTGTCGCCTTCCTAGTAGTCTTCGCGATCCACTTTGACAAAGTAGAGCTAACCACCCCTAAAGCCTTCCGATCCATGAGTTCCCATTCTTCTGATCTTCATCTTCCAGGTTTGACACCCTTGAGGCTTGTAGAGATCTTTGTTGTACAAGAGATCCTCAATCTGCATCCTCCAATATCCGTAGTCGGACCCATCGAATTTCTCCACGCTTTGTTTGTCCTTGCCCATTCTTGATTGCTTGAAACAACTCCCTTGATCCTAAACCAAGAGCTCTGATACCAGTTGTTGTGAATATGGCCCTCCACACCCAAGCAAACCTACAAGAATAATAATCGCACACAAACCAAGCACAAGAAATCAAAGAAAACAGAAAAGAACACAAGAAATTGTTAACCCAGTTCACCAATTTGATTGGCTACGTCTGGGGGCACTACCAAGCCAGGATCTTGCACTATGTATGTAAAATATGTGTTACAATGATGAAGGAGGCGGAACATTGCTTAAATATGCCTAGGGATACAAGAAACAAGCCCTAAAACCGGGCCCAAAAATAAACCCTTTCCGACGCCAGGCGCCCGCCTCAAAGAAGCCAGGCGCCCGCCTGGTAATTGCCCAAAGCCAAGCCTCCCTCGGCCCTTGATGCGCCCGCCAGAGCTGGAGTGATGCGGCCGCCTCAAAGCAACCATTGCCAACGCCAAATTGACTGCACGCGAGGCGCCCGCCTCGCTAACCCCAAGCGCCCGCCTCATACTGCTCCGAAGAAACTAACTTTGGTTGGTCCTCTATCCCAACAGGCTTATGGAAGATAGATTTGAAAAAAGGGTGAAAGGGAAAGGCTTTCTAATACACGGTTGGGCCCCACAAGTGTTGATATTGTCACACAAAGCAATTGGAGGATTCTTAACACATTGTGGATGGAATTCGACGTTAGAAGGATTATGTGCGGGGTTGGCAATGATTACGTGGCCACTTTTTTGGGATCAATTTTTTAATGAGACGTTAATTGTAAATATATTGAAGATTGGAGTGAGGATAGGGGTAGTGGAGGTTCCTGTTATGTGGGGTTTTGAAGAGAAATCAGGGGTGTTGGTGAACAAGGATGATGTTACGAGGGCCGTGAACAAGTTGATGGATGGAGGAGCAGAAGGTGAAGACCGAAGAATGAGATGCCGAAAGCTTCAGGATATGGCAAAAAAGGCAATGGAGGAAGGGGGTTCTTCTGATCTCAACGTGGCACGTTTAATTCAAGATATCAAGGAGCAAGCAATTAATAAGAAATCTGAATATTAGTATTACTTGATAAGGATAATACTAATTGTGGTGATAATCGCACTCATTAAATCCAAGTCAGTATATTATTTCAATGTAACTAGTATTCAATGTTTAGATATTTACTATGTACACTAGCATGTATAAATATGCAATTGATGAATTAAAGAACTCACTTCTTCTTAAACTCTCTTTATGGTATCAATAACACAAACCGATCATTTCTCCTTTATTTACGGCAGCTCTAGCAATGGCAAGTACCACCACCACCCCAAACCTTGATGAACCCGAACACCCCATCGTCCTTGTCAACCTCTCTCACTGCCGAACCCTAACACCCCTCACCTATCTCACATGGGCTTCCCAAATCACCTCTATCCTCTTCGGTCTTGACCTACTCAAATTTGTGGATGACATCCACCCCGCCCCTACCACCACCATCACCATCAAAGTAAGCAATACCGAGAAAGACAATCCCGCCTCCAAAACTTGGCACTGTCAAGACCGCCTCATCCTTGGAGCTCTCCTTGGCACCCTCGATCCCACCATTGCCCCACTTGTTCACCAAGCTAACACCTCGCAAGAAGCTTAGGCCATCCTCAAAACAACCTATGCCCTGACCCCTCCGCGGTCATATCCTCCAACTCAAAGAACATCTCGAATCCCTCACCAAACAATCACAATCCATATCCGAATACATGCACTCCATTAAAACTTGCGCACACAAACTACTTGCTCTTCTTGGTAAACCTATGGACAATGAAGACATTATTGCCAAAATTCTCGAAGGTCTAGACTATTACACATACAAGCCCGTGGTTGACTCCGTTCGCGCCGAGACACACCCATCACCTTTGAAGCTCTCCATGAAAAGCTAATGCACGAACTCATCCTTAAACAAAAAACAATACTTCTTCTCCTTTCCATACTCTGCCTACGCTGCTTCTTACCAATTGCCCGCCTACCCCCGTTCCCAACCTCCTTGGACCAACCACAACCTTCCTCTCCTCCCGCTCCACCGGACCCTCCATGACCATCCCCTTCAAAGGAAAATGTCAATATTGCCGTCAAGTATGGCATGTCATATCTCGGTGTACTCAATTCAAAAGACCTATTCCAATGTTGTCTTTCTCCCTCCTCAAAACCCGCTCGCCAAGCCGCCACAACAACAATCACGCTCCATCCGTCCAGCCAACACCGCCACTGCCCCTACTCGCACCCCACCCGCTTCCTGGCTAGTTGACAGCGGTGCTACCCACCACATCACAAATGACTTCACCAACCTCTTGCCTCATAATCCTTATGATGGGAATGATGAAGTACTTATTGGAGATGGCTCCTCCCTACCAATCTCAAACATAGGTTCCTTCTCTCTTTCCTCCTCTAACTCTTCTTTTCAATTTAATAACGTTCTTCATGTTCCCCTCATCTCTCGTATTATTCTCTCGGTTTCTCAATTTTGCAAAGATAATGATGCTCTTATTGAATTCTCACATTCTTCCTTTCTTATCAAGCCTCGGTCGACCAACCAAATCCTACTTCATGGAACAAGTGACCGTGGGGTTTATCTTTGGCACCCGTTATCCACTCAAGCACACCCTAGCATCATCAACTCTCTCTCATCATGGCACCACCGACTTGGTCATCCTGCTGCTCAAATAATTTCTATTTTACAAAGGCAATTTTCTTTACCAATCTCTTCTAGTCATCTTTCTAGTTGTAATGCATGCAATATCAATAAAAGTCATAAACTTCTGTTTTCTACATCTACTCTCCAATCTCACGCTCCTCTTGATATTATATTCTCTGATGTTTGGACCTCTCCCGTCTTATCTTACGACAATTTCAAATATTATGTTATCTTTGTCGATCATTACACTAAATACACTTGGCTATACCCACTTAGAAACAAATCTGACACTTTCACCACTTTCACTCGCTTCAAAGCTCTTGGCGAAGCATATTTTCGCAAGAACATTACTCAATTCTACTCCGACAATGGAGGTGAATAAATAAAAATAACTCCATATTTGCTTCAGTTTGGCATTTCTTGTGGGGACCCCGACCCGGAACCTACACGTGTCCCGAGTTGGTTGCGTCCCCAACTAACCCAAAATAGCACTAAACTTTTAAAACTTTTCTTTGACTTTCAAACATGAACATGAATAACATAACATTTCAAAAGAACTCCACTCTACTCCACATCGGAGGAGGAGATAACTAACTTTGAAAATAGTTAACTGTTTAGTTACAAAAGATTTAAGGTTATGACGTAGAGTTTAAGGTTTATAATTACAAACTCCAAGAATGGAATTACCAAAATACAATTTATACGCCACCCTAAACATACCCTGACAATACCCCAAAAGATTACTCCAAACTCCTCTCCGTCCTTACTTGGGCGGTCCTCCTGTCTCGGGATCTAAAACGGTAAAGGGAGAGGGGTGAGAATAAATCTCGGCAAGCTATTATGGATGCGGCAATATGCCAAATAAATGCAACATATAACAAGTCGTACATAACACATTGGGAAAGCTATAAACACATTCCATTACCTTGGTTTACCTTTTCCACGTGCGAACAGTAGTCGTACAACATTGGGTATAATAATACTCCAATTACGGTGAGCTGCTTAAGCAATACTCACGTCTTATAAGACCCGTTTTCGGGGAACCAAATAAGACAGTAGCAACTCTGTAAGGCTTTTGGCTCAATACAGACGCTATAACCCCAACCCGTGGCCGCGGGAGGGGACGGTCACGAGATATAACATAATCCGATCACATTAGGTCACACTTCCATAATTGATCGTGATACATTATACCCCAACGTCGGTGACTCACACATAATCAAGCACATAATAGATACTTGAATAAAATCCACAAAAGGGATAAACAATAGCTACATGGTAATATATACTCATGCCCAATCAATATCAAAGTGCAACAATCTATGAATACACTAAACAATATCAACAACAAGATATGTAACATCAAGTAAGGAAAAGAGGGATCATTAACCTACCTACAAATTCCATATACAAGGATACAAGACCTAAGGGAAGGTTCAAGTTCAATTACCAAGTGGGAGTGTCCAATTATAAGTGACGACAACATGCTAAACGATCCTAGTTCAAATCGGGAAATATTGGTTCGGGGGCGTGGGCGACCGCCATACCACTTGGGCGACCGCCCAAGTGGATTGCCAAAGGGGAAGGGGTTTCCCTGCCATACGGGCGACGGCACATATCAAACATGGGCGACCGCCCAAAGGAAACATTCAAGGGGGAGGGCGACCGCCCTTACCTCTTGGGCGACCGCCAAGAGGGTTTCAAAGGGAACATAAAGCTACTGGGACACGTGGGCGGCGCTCGCGCCCCGCAGGCGGCCACGCCCAGCGCCTGGATCACAATTTCTCAGATTTCTTAAGTCATTTTCTTACCATTTTCCTTTACCCTAGGTTCAAGAACAACCAAAGGAGTTTCATGCCTTTACCAAGTTCATCCTAAAATCGTGCAACCCCAAAATAGTTAACTCTAGATTATTTATTACTACTCTCATCATCCATTTCAACCTTCCAAATCATCTTCATCAACCCTAACTTCACAAGGTTCATTTTCTAAACATCCAATTCCCAATAAGGTTTCTAAGGTATGAAATCAACATTTCAAGAACAAGAATAACAAGAAATATTCATGAACATTCATGAGAAGAGAAGTCATAACAACTTACTTGGATTTTTAGAAGGAAATGTGGATCTTTCTAGTTAGATGAGTTCCCCAAGATGATCCACCTTCAAAAGTGCTCCTAGACTTGGTTTTTGGATGAAGAAATGTTCTTGACTTCAAAGCTTCATGCTTGGGCTTCCATGGGAGCTCTCTAGTTTCTCTAGGTTGATATTTTGTGAAAATGAAGGAGAGGTATGGGAATGAAGGGGAAGGGGACCGGGTAGGGAGTAAGGGAAATGGGGATGGGGAGACACTTGGCAATGAAGGAGGAAGTTTCAACAAATTGGCCCCCCATGGAATATCTACCTAGGCTTTCACTTCCATTCTAAATTTAAAATAATCTCCTTTATTTAATAAATTCATCCTACTCATTTAACCTCCCTACACTATTTATCATTTTCCCATTTTTATTATTATCCAAGTTTATTTATTTAATGTCCAATAAATTCTTATAAGATTCTAAATTTATTTCTCACCCAATTTATCCTAAATTTAGAATTTAAAGACATAATTAAACACATAAAGATAGCATGAATATTAAAAGCATATAATTTAATATTTAAAATGATTGCCTAGGGTTGGGGTCGTCACACTCACTCCCCCTTAAAGAAAATTCGACCCGAATTTTAAAAGGAAAACTTACTTGAATTTTCAAACAACCACGGGTATTTTGCTCTCATCTCCGACTCTAGCTCCCACGTCGCTTCCTCTACGGTGTGGTTCTTCCAAAGGACCTTCACTATAGGGATACTCTTAGACCTCAACTCCTTAGTTTGGAACTCTAGGACTCTCAAGGGTTCCTCGACATAAGACATGTCCGCTTGGACATCATCGGGAGGAGAACTCAAGATGTGGGAAGGATCATGACAATACTTCCTCAACATCGAAACATGGAAAACGTCATGAAGTAAAGAAAAAGACGGAGGCAACGCTAACCGATAAGCCAAATCCCCAATCTTCTCTAGAATTTCAAACGGACCAACGAACCTCGGAGACAATTTACCCTTATTACCAAACCTCTTGATTCCCGTCCTCGGAGAGACCTTCAAGAACACAAAGTCACCAACCCGAAATGATAAATCCCGCCTTACATTGTCGGCGTAGCTTTTAATCGACTACGATGTCTTCAATCTATCCCGAATCACCTTGATCTTCTCCGTAGAATCTCGAACCAAATCCGGGCCCCAAAGTCTTGCTTCACCAACCTCGTCCCAACACATCGGAGATCGACACTTCCTACCATACAAAGCTTCATACGGAGCCGTCTCAAATCTTGGATCGATAAGCTGTTATTGTAAGCAAACTCCACTAAAGGTAAATGATCCTCCCAAGACAATTGGAAATCCATCACACAAGCTCGTAACATATCCTCAAGTATCTGAATAGTTCTCTCGGACTGACCATCGGTTTGAGGATGAAACGCGGTACTAAAACACAACTTAGAACCCAAAGCTTCATGCAATGCTCTCCAAAATCTAGATGTAAACCTCGGATCTCTATCGGACACAATACTAACCGGAACCCCGTGAAGTCTTACAATCTCCCTTAAGTACAACTGAGCTAACTTCTCTAACGAAAACTTGGTTGATACCGGAAGAAAATGAGCCGACTTTGTCAATCTATCCACAATAACCCAAATAGCATCCATCTTCTTCACGGTGAGAGGCAAACCCGAAACAAAATCCATCGAAATTCCTTCCCATTTCCATTCCGGAATATCCAATGGTTGAAGTAGTCCCGCCGGTCTTTGATGTTCTGCCTTAATCTGTTGACACGTCAAACACTTAGATACATAATCCGCTATTTCCCTTTTCATTCTGTTCCACCAATATCCACGCTTCAAGTCTTGATACATTTTGGTACTCCCCGGATGAATCGCAAACTTGGACTTATGGCCATCCTCTAAAACACGCTTCTTGATTTCCGGCGATGACGGAACGCAAATTCTCCCTTGGAAAGTTAAAATCCCATCTCGATTCAAAGCAAAATCCCCGGTTTTTCCCTCTTGCACTTGGTCTAAAATCTTCTTCAATTCCGGATCTTCTTGTTGAGCTTCCTTCAAATCCCCATACAAAGTCGGAACGGCTCTAACATTCGCAATAATTACTTCACTCTTCAATTCCCGAGAACTCAAAGCTGTCACATACGCCTTTCGGCTAATCGCATCGGCCACCACATTGGCCTTCCCCGGATGATAAGAAATCACACAATCAAAATCCTTCAAGAACTCTAGCCATCTCCTTTGTCGGTTGTTCAACTCCTTTTGGGTAAACAAATACTTCAAACTCTTATGATCGGTAAAAATCTCGAATTTCGCCCCATAAAGATAATGCTTCCACTTATGTAACGCAAACACAATCGCCGCCAATTCCATATCATGAGTAGGGTAATTCTGTTCCGCCTGTGATAACTTCCTAGAGGCATACGCAATAACCTTCCCATTCTGCATCAACACACATCCCAAACCCGCCTTCGAGGCATCACTATAAATAACAAAATTCTCGCAACCACTCGGAAGGGTAAGAACCGGAGCCGTCGTCAACCTCTTCTTCAATTCATCAAAACTTGCTTCACACTTGGAATCCCACACAAACAACACATCTTTCCGAGTCAACCGAGTCAACGGAGTAGCAATCCGAGAAAACCCCTCAATGAACCTCCGATAGTACCCCGCCAAACCAAGAAAACTACGGACTTCGGTCACGGTCGAAGGTTGCTTCCAATTAACCACGGCTTCAATCTTTGAAGGATCAACGGAAATTCCCGAACTCGACACAACATGCCCCAAGAAAGAAATCTGCTCAAGCCAAAATTCGCACTTACTGAACTTAGCGTACAACTGCTTCTCCCGAAGAACGGACAAAACAATCCTCAAATGATTCTCATGCTCTTCCCGGGACTTAGAATACACAAGAATATCATCAATAAAGACCACCACAAAACTATCCAGATAAGGCTTGAAGACACGGTTCATCATATCCATAAACACTACTGAGCATTAGTCAACCCAAACTAAGCATCACAACAAACTCGTAATGACCATATCTAGTACGGAAAGCGTCTTAGCAATATCATCAGGCCTAATCTTCAGCGATGGTATCCGCTTCTCAAATCAAGCTTTGAGTAGATAACGGAACCTTGGAGTTGGTCAAACAAATCATCTATATGAGGAAGAGGATACTTATTCTTAATGGTGGCTTGGTTCAACAAACGATAGTCAATGCACAATCGTAAGGTACCATCCTTCTTCCGAACAAACAAGACCGGTGCTCCCCACGGAGACACACTAGGACGAATAAAACCTCGGTCTAACAATTCTTGCAATTGGACCTTCAACTCTTTTAACTCGGCCGGAGCCATTCTATAGGGTGCTTTAGAGATAGGAGCGGTACCGGGTACTAAGTCAATACAAAACTCTATCTCACGGTCCGGAGGCATAGAGTACTCACTAGAGAACACATCACTAAATTCACTCACAACCGGAACATGAGCTAACTCGGGAGACTTCTTATTGGAATCTACCACATAAGCTAAGTAACCCGTACACCCCTTAGATAGCATCTTTCTAGCTTTTATGGCAGAAATAACATGTAACCCGAACATAGATTTATCGGCATCAAATATAAATGTAGGCACATCAGGCATAGCAAATGAGACTCGCTTCCTACGACAGTCTACCAAAGCATGGCACTGACTCAACCAATCCATTCCAAGGATCACATCAAAATCACGGATTGGTAACTCGACCAAATCCACCGGCAATACATGCCCACATATAGTCACATCACATCCACGATATATCAAAGAAGATTCAAGGCTCTCTCCCATAGGAGTAGAGACCTCTAACACATAAGGCATAGATTCAGGCAAGATATGCAATGAGAATGCAAAATGAGACGCCACAAATGAATGGGAAGACCCGGGATCTATAAGAATGCGGGCCTTAACTCTGAGACAGAACTATACCTCTAATGACGGCATTAGGATCGACCTCTCCTCGACCCAAAGCAAACACACGACCTTGGACTTTATCCTTAGGTTTCCCATCAACATCTCTCTTCACACCACTTCCTTGACCCCCGAATCCGGTGCCCGTCCGCTTGCTTATTCCGTAACTTGGGACAATTCCTCCCGAAATGGCCCGGCGATCCACACTCCAAACACTTGCCTTGTTTGCTCCAACATTTGTCTTCGGAATGCCCTATCCTCTTGCAAAACCCACATGTTGTCCCAAACCGACCAGGAAGTCGAACGGTTTGCCGGAGTCGCCACATTGCCTCCTCGATTCGCTCCTGGGGTGAAAGTCCTGTTTGAACTCTATTACGTCCCGATCCTTGACCACGAAATCTGTTCCTCGTTTCCTCCTTCATTCTTACCCACGATGCTCCTCTATGTCGTTCTCAATCCTACGCCATATTCACCGCCGCTTGGGAAAGTGGCGAAGTTATGCGTCAACAGCTGCTTCCGAAACTCAACTCTTAAACCTTTCACAAACCGGTAAACTCGCCTCTCCTCATCCGGCACCAAATGGGGACAATATCGGGCCAACTCGTGAACTTTCTTTGAATACGCGCTATCGTCATGGTCCCTTGCTCCCGGCTTCGGGAACTCGCCTTCTTTCTTGTCCCTAGTAACCATCGGCACAAAGTGATCTCGGAACTTGAGCGTGAAGTTTTCCCACGTCTGCGGTGTCAAATCTCGGTCCCAACCATCCTTTACCACTTGCCACCAATGCTCATTGGTCCTTCCAATTTGAAAACGGCGCATCTCACTTTCTCCGCATCCGTACTCTCCATAGCCGCGAAAATCTTGTTCATAGCCTCAAGCCACCTCTCGGCCTTCAATAGGATCCGGATCTCCGTTGAAGCTAGGAGGAGACATCTTCACGAACTTCTCCAAACCATGTTGCCCTTCGTACGCCTAGATTCGATTCAAACCTCGATTCGCGTTGCCATATGCTGAAGGAACCCTCGGAACATGTCCATCATCTCGGCGTTCGGATTACCAACACCACCCAAACCCAGATTCGGGTCACCTTCATTTCCCGCCATTACAACAAACTCCTGCATTAAACACTCGACGTCAGTTACCACACACTCTCACTCAGCTAGACTCTACCCAAGAATTCTAACCGAGCTCTGATACCAACTGTGGGGACCCCGACCCGGAACCTACACGTGTCCCGAGTTGGTTGCGTCCCCAACTAACCCAAAATAGCACTAAACTTTTAAAACTTTTCTTTGACTTTCAAACATGAACATGAATAACATAACATTTCAAAAGAACTCCACTCTACTCCACATCGGAGGAGGAGATAACTAACTTTGAAAATAGTTAACTGTTTAGTTACAAAAGATTTAAGGTTATGACGTAGAGTTTAAGGTTTATAATTACAAACTCCAAGAATGGAATTACCAAAATACAATTTATACGCCACCCTAAACATACCCTGACAATACCCCAAAAGATTACTCCAAACTCCTCTCCGTCCTTACTTGGGCGGTCCTCCTGTCTCGGGATCTAAAACAGTAAAGGGAGAGGGGTGAGAATAAATCTCAGCAAGCTATTATGGATGCAGCAATATGCCAAATAAATGCAACATATAACAAGTCGTACATAACACATTGGGAAAGCTATAAACACATTCCATTACCTTGGTTTACCTTTTCCCGTCCGAACAAGAGTCGTACAACATTGGGTATAATAATACTCCAATTACAAATGAGCCGCTTAAGCAATACTCACGTCTTATAAGACCCGTTTTCAGGGAACCAAATAAGACAGTAGCAACTCTGTAAGGCTTTTGGCTCAATACAGACGCTATAACCACAACCCGTGGCCACAGGAGGGGACGGTCACGTATATAACATAATCCGATCACATTAGGTCACACTTCCATAATTGATCGTGATTCTCGTTATACCCCCAACGTCAGCTGACTCACACATAATCAAGCACATAATAGATACTTGAATAAAATCCACAAAAGGGATAAACAATAGCTACATGGTAATATATACTCATGCCCAATCAATATCAAAGTGCAACAATCTATGAATACACTAAACAATATCAACAACAAGATATGTAACATCAAGTAAGGAAAAGAGGGATCATTAACCTACCCTACAAATTCCATATACAAGGATACAAGACCTAAGGGAAGGTTCAAGATCAATTACCAAGTGGGAGTGTCCAATTATAAGTGGCCAACAACATGCTAAACGATCCTAGTTCAAATCAGGAAATATTGGTTCAGGGGCATGGGCGACCGCCCATACCACTTGGGCGACCGCCCAAGTGGATTGCCAAAGGGAAGGGGTTTACGCCATATGGGCGACCGCACATATCAACATGGGCGACCGCCCAAAGGAACATTCAAGGGGGAGGGCGACCGCCCTTACCTCTTGGGCGACCGCCCAAGAGGGTTTCAAAGGGAACATAAAGCTACTGGACACATGGGCGGCCGCTCACGCCCCTTGGGCGACCGCCCAAGCGCCTGGATCACAATTTCTCAGATTTCTTAAGTCATTTTCTTACCATTTTCCTTTACCCTAGGTTCAAGAACAACCAAAGGAGTTTCATGCCTTTACCAAGTTCATCCTAAAATCGTGCAACCCCAAAATAGTTAACTCTAGATTATTTATTACTACTCTCATCATCCATTTCAACCTTCCAAATCATCTTCATCAACCCTAACTTCACAAGGTTCATTTTCTAAACATCCAATTCCCAATAAGGTTTCTAAGGTATGAAATCAACATTTCAAGAACAAGAATAACAAGAAATATTCATGAACATTCATGAGAAGAGAAGTCATAACAACTTACTTGGATTTTTAGAAGGAAATGTGGATCTTTCTAGTTAGATGAGTTCCCCAAGATGATCCACCTTCAAAAGTGCTCCTAGACTTGGTTTTTGGATGAAGAAATGTTCTTGACTTCAAAGCTTCATGCTTGGGCTTCCATGGGAGCTCTCTAGTTTCTCTAGGTTGATATTTTGTGAAAATGAAAGAGAGGTATGGGAATGAAGGGGAAGGGGACCGGGTAGGGAGTAAGGGAAATGGGGATGGGGAGACACTTGGCAATGAAGGAGGAAGTTTCAACAAATTGGCCCCCCATGGAATATCTACCTAGGCTTTCACTTCCATTCTAAATTTAAAATAATCTCCTTTATTTAATAAATTCATCCTACTCATTTAACCTCCCTACACTATTTATCATTTTCCCATTTTTATTATTATCCAAGTTTATTTATTTAATGTCCAATAAATTCTTATAAGATTCTAAATTTATTTCTCACCCAATTTATCCTAAATTTAGAATTTAAAGACATAATTAAACACATAAAGATAGCATGAATATTAAAAGCATATAATTTAATATTTAAAATGATTGCCTAGGGTTGGGGTCGTCACATTTCTCACCCTACATCTCCTCCTCACACTCCTGATCACAATGGCTTTGCTGAACGACGACATCGCCATATTGTCGAAACCAGTTTAACTTTACTCTCTCATGCTAAACTTTCCCTCGACCTTTGGCCTCATGCTCTCACTACTTCCACCTATCTCATAAATCTCCTACCCACCTCTACACTCAGAAATGATTCTCCCTATCTCTGTCTATTTAAATATCCTCCCAACTACACAAAACTCCGTAGCTTCGGCTGCTTGTGTTACCTATGGCTCCGTCCCTATACTAAACACAAACTTGAACCTAAATCTACTTCGTGCATTTTTGTTGGCTATTCACCCTCACAAAGTGCCTACTACTGTCTCAATCCAATCACCTCTCTAGTCTACACCTCCCGTCATGTAAAATTCTTCGAAACATAATTTCCTTACCAAATCCTCACAAACAATACATCTGCTCCTCCACTTCCTACTACAGCCGAGTGGTGCCCCATATCCATTCCCCCCTCCAAAACCCTAATCCAACCTCACCACACCCACCAACTAACCTGTCACGACCCTAAACCTAGGCACCATTTTGGACACACGTGGAGCACGTGAGGTTGTGTTGCTTTGCATCTCATCTTATGCTTTATATGCTATTTGAATTGATTACGTGTTCATTTTGACAATTTTGGTTAAATTGCGTGGTTTTAGATGTTATTAAATTGATTTTAATTATATAACGTCTAAATGAAGGAAATGGGAATTTGTGTAGCAAATTTGTAATATTGAAAATTTCAAATGAAAGTGTTATAAAAGTATTGAGGAGCTTATGTGTAAATATAAGTTTAAGGTAGTGAATTGTAGTTGATTGATTCTTGGAGGAGCCTAGGTGTAATTTGCCTATATAAATATCCTTTCTTCTCCCAGAAGCCTCTCAGTTCTTCTCTTTCTCTCTCTCAGTACTACGTTTCATCCTATAACCTAGGGTTACCTTCAGAAATTCGTAGAAAATCAACCGTTGATCCGTTTTCAATTCCGACTTCATATTTGTGATCAGGGAGTCGATTAGAGCAAGTATAGCCGATTAAATCTTCCTTTTATTTCGGCCTATTTTGGTAAGTTATTATGATTTTGTTCAATAAATGTTCATACTAAGTTAAATGAGGTTATTATGTGTTGTAAATGTGTTTTGGAAAGGTGGAATCATTTCTTGGTTGTTAGAAAGGGAAAGGAAATGGTTTGTGGTTGAAAGAAAATGGTTTCTTGGCATGAAGGTAAGAATTTAAGGTGGTAAGGTTGTTATGGGGTGTTATATGGCTAGTGGAAAGTGTTATACTGAAGCTAGGCTAAGTTATAGCAGTTGTGATATGTATGTTATGATGAAGCATGACCTCTTTTCCTTTGGCTGATGAAAGTTCAGCAAGAACATTGAATTCTGGGCAGAGGGCACGACTCGTGCCCTGGATCACGAGTCGTGACCCTCAGGTTACACTCGTATGTAGTAGTCGTGACATTTAAGGCACTCGTGCGGGGGTTGGGCACGAGTCGTGCCCATGAGCACGAGTCGTGCCCAGGACTGTTTTCTACTTTGCAAGCTTGTGGACCTAAGCAAACTAGTATGGAATTGATTCTTCTTTAACTATAACTCTAGTACAATATTAGTACTATACAATGGAGTCTTAAATGGCTCAAAATGATAACGGGAAGGGCTTTAAATATTGTCTTGAAAATGGTTGGAAGGCAATGTAAATAGTTAACCAAAGTTGATAAAACCTTGGTATTTGAATATGGAACCTTTATAGAAGGTGTTTAACGTTATGTCATGAATGCGTAGGGCTACTTATATTATATTGTACCCCTACGTGGTTACCTGTATATGGTTATTGGTTCATATAGTGCGTGGAATGTATATTGCACTACTTCATTGGTTTGGGCAGGAGTACTAATACCCTGTTACTGGATTATAAAGTGTATAATGAATATGTAGGGCTTACTTGATATACATTGTGCCCATATGTGATTACATATTCATGGTTGGTTGTGCTCATAGTGTTTAAATACGTGTTGCACTGTTTCATTTGTTTGAGCATGAGTATTAATACCATGTCATTGGATTGTTATTATGCAATAGTGTTTAAATATATGTTGCACTATTGTGATTGGTTTAACATGTGTAATTGTACCATGTTAGGTATTGTTATCCCATGGGGTGGCTATATTTTCAAGTATCTATTATGTGCTTGAATGTGTTTATATCAGCTGATCATTGGGGGGTATATGGAATACTATCACTTATGAGAAAATATTTCATAAGGTGCTTAGATTTTCTTATACCTGTGACCTCTCCCCCCTCTGTGGCCACAGATTGGGGTGCAGCTTCTGTGGATATGCACAAGTAGTTCATAAGATTGCTGGTATCTTATATGTTTCTCTGAAAGGTCTTATAAGACGTGAATATGCTTAAGCAGTTCACAAATGAGCAAAGTATTACTCCCACCGTTGTACTACATATAATTCAGATGGGAAAGGTAAAGAGAAGGTTTACCACTTTACCAATATGATTATGAGCAACCTGTTTATGTGTTACATATGTGATATTGAGCAACCTGTTTATGTGTTGCATGTTGTATGACATATTGTTGCATACATAATAGCTTGCTGAGATTTATTCTCACCCCTTCTCCCTTTACTGTTTTTAGATCCCGCTGAGACAGGAGGACCGGATCGGTGAGGCCGAAAAGAAGTTTGGACATCTTTTGGGTTGTCAGGGTATGTGTTGGTTTGGGGAGTTGGGAATAGGTTGTGGTTGTTATTCTTTTGGGGAAAGTTGTATATAAAAATTTTATAAACATGTTTTCAGTGTGATATGTTGTAATTAAACCTGGGATTGGTTTGTTTAAAGATGGCTTGTGTAAGCCGTGTCAGTTTTTGTACTTGTAACTTAGACAAGTTATAACTGGTTAAAGCAGGTTTATATTTCACCTCCAAGTAGAGAGATTATTTTGAAAAAGGGATGTTATACTTTTCAAGTTAATATAAAGAAAAGTTTTTTTAAAAGGGTATTTTGGGGACCCTCCAGCTTGGGACACGAGTCTATAGGTCCTGGATTTAGGGAGGCCGCCACAGTTGGTATCAAAGCTTTGGCTAGAAGTCAAGGGTAGATGTCTAGTCTAAGGGGGAGTGTACGATATCTGTTGCCGAGTGTTTAATGCAGGGATTGTTGTAATGGTTAGAACTGGTGATGACCAGCAGAGGGATCAGGGGAATATTGGTGATATGGGAGCTGGGGGAAACCAGAATGCTGAAATGATGGCTATGTTCAGGGTTTTCCTTCAGAATATGGCAGGTCAGGGTCAGGCACAACAACAACCTGAGGGAAGGCCAGCACACGGTTTAGAGAAGTTTATCAAAATGGCTCCACCAAGCTTCAACGGGGATCCAGATCCAGCGATATCAGAGAGATGGTTGGAAGCTATGAATAAGATTTTTGTGGCAATGGAGAGTACAGATGAAGAAAAAGTCAGATGTGCAGTGTTCAAACTGGAAGGTCCTGCAGAGCACTGGTGGCAAATACTTAAGGAGAGTTGGGAGCGGAACCACATGCCCCAAACTTGGGACAACTTCACCGGGAGATTTAAAGAACATTTCATTCCAGTGATTACCAAAGACAAGAAAGAAGTAGAGTTTCTGAAGCTCGAGCAGGGGGTAGGGGGCAATGACAGTGGCCCAGTATTCGGCAAAATTTACAGAGCTGGCGAGGTATTGTCCACATCTAGTACCAGATGTAGGAAGGAGAGTCTATAGGTTTGTGAAGGGACTGAGGTTGGAGTTCAGGAAACAATTGTTGACACATGATTTTCCCAACTACCAAGCAGCAGTAAACATGGCATACAGAATTGAAAATGACATTGAAGAACATCGTGGCAAACCTGAAGGTAGTGGAATCAAGACTAAGTTTCCAGGCCAGAGTTCAGGTCAGAGCAGGGGTCAAAAGAAGTCTTCAACTCCAGTAGTGTCTAAGGGAGGAAAGGTTACAGTTTCAACTCGTCCTGTATCCAGCCAATTTGGGACTATTTACAATTTTTGCAAGAGGATAGGACATTCCGAAGACAACTGTTGGAGGAAACAAGGTAAATGTATGAATTGTGGAGAGATGGGGCACTTCAAAAAGGATTGTCCTAAGTTTCACCGGGGTCTAGCTGCGGGTGGCAGATAGCAGGGTGACCAGCCCAGAGGTGGTGTGAAGAGGGATGTTGAGGGAAAGCCTAAAGAGAGAGTACAAGGTAGAGTGTTTGCCTTGTCGAGGGAAGATTGCTCGTTACATTAATGGGTTCAAGGGTTCGATATAAGAAAAGATGGGCTTGCATCAGGTGTGGACGTTGACGGATGCTACCTCTCTGGCGTTAAAGGCTGAGCTTATGGAGAAATCGAGCACGAAAAACTTTACCCCTTTTCGCAGATTTCCACAGCAAGGTACTTCTAAAGCAGTAGTTGATAAAGACCCAGTTTTGCAAGCCAAGAATACAACCAATGCTAGTAGTAGCACAGTGAACAAGGCTCCGGCGCAAAAAGCAGCAAATCTGTATGCCAAGCCAGCAGGGGATAAGTGTTATCGTTGTCAGGGGTATTGCCACAGATCGAATGTTTGCCCCACCCGGAGGACTGCTGCAGTTTTGCATGAGTACGAAGAGGATGAACCCGAGGTCAATGAGTATGAAGACGTTGACTTTGTGGAAGAGGAGTCCGGTGAGAGGGTTAGGTGCGTGCTTCAACAGATGTTACTTTCTTCCAAGGACGAGGACCAACGGAAGAATCTGCTGCGAGCACACTGTTCTGTTAAGAACAAGGTATGTAATATGATTATTGATTATGGGTGTACTGAAAATCTTATTTCGCAGAAGTTGGCTGAATTTCTAGGTTTAACGACTGAACTTCATGATAGTCCTTATAGTTTGGGATGGGTGAATAAAGGTTCAGAACTCCGAGTAACACGAACTTGTAGGGTCCCTATTTCCATTGGCAAACATTATAGGGAGGAGGTCATTTGTGATGTTCTGAGTATGGATGTGTGTCATATACTGCTTGGTCGCCCTTGGCAGTTTGACCATGATATTACTTATCGGGGTAAGGATAATGTATTGATGTTCACTTGGAATGATCATAAAATTGCTATTGCTCCTGTATTGCGTTTTGAGAAACAGGTGTAAAAGGAGAAGCCGGTCGTGATGCTCATACAGAATGAGAAAGAGCTGACAACAGCTATTGAAGAGGCCGAATACTTTTGTCTGATAGTGGTTAAAGGGCTGTTGGGTTCTGTTAGTGTGGAGATCGAGATGCCACAGGATATTACAGAACTCCTATCAGGTTTTTAGGAGTTACTTGGTGACGAATTGCCTAACGAACTCCCTCCTATGAGGGACATTCAACATCAGATTGACTTGATTCCGGGAGCTAGCCTACCAAACCTCCCACACTATCGCATGAGCCCTAAGGAGAACGAGATACTGAGAGAGCAGATTGAAGATTTGCTGCGGAAGGGGTTTATCAGGGAGAGTATGAGTCCATGTGCAGTGCTTGTCCTTCTTGTGACAAAGAAAGGGAATCAGTGGCGTATGTGTGTTGATAGCAAGGCCATCAAAAAGATCACCATCAAGTACAAATTTCCTATCCCTCGTCTAGAGGACATGCTTGATGATTTATTCGGGTCTAAAGTGTTTACGAAGTTGGATATGCGCAGTGGGTATCATCAGATTCGGATCAGACCTGGGGATGAGCGGAAGACAGCTTTCAAGAGCAAGGATGGTCTTTACGAGTGGCTAGTCATGCCATTCGGGTTGTCTAATGCCCCTAGTACATTCATGAGGTTGATGAACCAGGTATTCCGACCTTTTATTGGCTCTTTTGTAGTAGTTTGCTTTGATGATATCCTGATTTATAGTAAAGATAGAACTGCGCATTTGGAACACCTTAGTCAAGTGTTGCAGGTGTTGAAAGATAATATGTTGTATATCAATCTTAAGAAGTGTATATTCTGCACCAACAAGTTGCTTTTCATAGGGTTTGTTGTTGGTGAGGATTGGATTCATGTTGACGAGGAGAAGGTGAAGGCGATAAATGATTGGACTGTTCCACAATCAGTCACGGAGGTGAGCAATTTTCATGGCTTGGCTACATTTTACAGGAGGTTTGTGCGTGATTTCAGCACTATTACTGCACCCATTACAGAGTGTCTGAAGAAGGGGAAGTTTCAGTAGGGCTTGGAGCAAGGTCAGAGTTTTGCCCTCATCAAGGAGAAGCTTTGCACCACACCAGTTCTTGCCCTAGCAGATTTTGACAAAATCTTTCAGGTGGAGTGTGATTCTAGTGGTGTGGGAATTGGGGCTATTCTCTCACAAGAAAATCATCCAGTGGCTTTCTTCAGTGAGAAGTTGAGTGACGCTCATCAGAAGTGGAGTACTTATGATTAGGAATTTTATGCAGTTTATCGGGCCTTGCGACAGTGGGAGCATTATCTAGTTCAAAGGGAGTTTGTACTGTTTTTTGATCATCTTGCCTTGAAGTTCTTGCATAGTCAGAAGGTGATAAACAAGATGCATGCTCGCTGGGTTAGTTTTTTGCAGAAATTCCCTTTCATTATTCAACACAAGTCGGGAGTTCAAAACAAAGTCGCAGATGCTTTAAGCAGGAGGGCTTCTTTGTTGATTACTTTATCGCAGGAGATTGTGGGTTTTGACTTGCTGAAAGACTTGTACGAGGAGGATGCAGATTTTATGGAGATATGGTTGAAGTGTGTGGGCAAGCACCCTAGCGCAGATTTTCATGTCCGAGATGGTTTTTGTTTAAGGGGGATCGGTTGTGCATTCATATTTCTTCCCTGCGGGAGAAACTGATTCGTGACTTACACGGTGGGGGCCTTAGTGGACATCTGGGACGAGACAAGACTATCGCCAGTTTGGAGGAGCGTTATTTCTGGCCTCACCTGAGGAAGGACGCGAGCTCGATTGTTCAGAGGTGTTATGTTTGTCAGGTTTCTAAAGGTCAGTCTCAAAATACTGGTCTTTACTTACCTCTACCTGTTCCTGATGATATTTGGCTAGATTTGTCCATGGATTTTATCTTGGGCTTACCTCGGACACAGCGGGGCGTGGATTCTGTATTTGTTGTGGTTGATCGGTTCTCCAAGATGTCCCATTTTATTACTTGTAAGAAGACGGCGGATGCCTCCAATATTGCGAAGTTATTCTTCAGGGAGATTATGCGACTGCATGGAGTTCCTAGGTCCATTACTTTGTACAGGGACACCAAGTTTCTGAGCCACTTCTGGATTACTTTATGGCGTATGTTTGGCACTTCACTGAATAGGAGTTCTACAGCTCATCCACAGACGGACGGACAGACGGAGGTCACTAACCGGACTTTGGGTAACATGATTTGGAGCGTTTGTGGGGACAAGCCGAAGCAGTGGGATTTAGCGTTGCCACAAGTGGAGTTTGCTTATAACAGTGCAATACATTCAGCAACAGGGAAGTCACCTTTTTATTTGGTTTATACATCTGTCCCTAGGCATGTAGTTGATTTAGTACCATTACCTAACGGTCGTGAGATGAGTCAAGCTACTGAGAATATGGCTAAGGAGGTGCAAGCTGTCAAGGAGGCGGTCAAGGCTAAGCTAGAAGCCACGGGGTTGAAGAATAAGGCGGCTGCTGACAAAAAGAAGCGGGTAAAGGTTTTTGCAGTTGGGGATGAGGTTATGGTGTTCTTGCGGAAGGAGCATTTTCCCGTTGGTACTTACAAAAAGTTGCAGCCCAGCAAGTATGGACCTTTCAAGGTGACCCGAAAGATTAATGATAATGCATATGTGGTAGCTCTTCCCAATGATTTGAACATTTCTAATACGTTCAATGTTGTCGATATCTATGAGTACCATGCGGATGGGATTCTTTATCCCTATGTGAACTCGGGGTCGAGTTCTTTGGAGGTGGAAGAGACTGATGCAGGAGGAGATGAAGCCTTAGGCGGCCGCCCCATGAGGTACCAGGCGGACGCCTCAGATGGATGCGAAGGAGAGGAAGCTTCTGGCGTTGAGGCGGGCGCTTCATCAAAGCCCAAGCGGGCGCCTCAAAGTGACCCAAGCACAGCCAATGTTTCTGGGCTCCAGGCGGGCGCATGAGGGAGTTCCAGGCGGGCGCCTCAAGGAGGAATTGGATCGGTCTTGGCTTCTGGTCTTCAGGCGGGCGCCTGGCCCTAGCCCAGGCGGGCGCCTCGCGTCGTTCAAGTGTTTCCTAGTTATGAATTTTACTTCCGTTTACTGAGTATTTGACAATTAGACTTGGGGTATTTTAGTCATTTGGTTTATTAATTGTTTCTTAGGGTTTAGGAAGTATTTAAACAATCTTGAGGCATGTTTTAACTCAGCTTTTGATTAATTAAATTGAAAAGTTTTCTCTATTTTTCTAGTGGAATTCAGTTTTTGTGTTTTAGGGTTCTTCGCTTGAATGCTCTTGTGATTAGTGTGCTAATCATGAATCTATCGTGCTTCCGTGCTACGTCAATAAGATCCACTTGTCATTTTAACAACAAAAACTCATTACCCAGTTTCTCTCTCCTAATTTACTTTTTATACTTACAATATTATTTTTCTTAAATTTCGTGTCAAATCAAACTAAAAATCTTAAATCGAGAAGTAGGGAGTATTTTTTTTTCTTTATTTATTTTAAGGCAAAAAGGGAATGTCTAAATTTTATTAATATAACATAATAAATAAACCCTATAAATTGACACAGAGGTGTACGCATCATCGAAGTTATTACAAATTCGCATCCTCGAAGCCATAATAATTGTCACAGCGAATCTCTGGTTATTGGTACCTCTTTATGAACATTAAAACTTGTCCTTTTCTTAGGCTCCGAAATCCGAAGCTGTTAACAAAAAGGAGTTGGATGACAAAAATTTCGAATCCGTCTCAAATCCGCATTGGTCTGGTTTTCGAAATCCGAAACCTTTAACCAAAAGGAAGGAGTAAGAGTAGGATGACAAAATTTCCGAATCTGCATTGATTACAATTTGTGAGAATTTTTTTTAAGTTCAACAGGTTTGAAATTACCTCGATCCCACATAGTATACCTTTAATTTTTTAAAAATAAATATTGATGATATTTATATATTATTCAGATATCCTTTTTTATATTCTGATTTATTTTTTATTTTTATGTATAATTTTATAGGCCTCTAAGAAAAAATAATGATAATAGCATTATGTGATGAAAATCTTGATAATTCTTATCTCCTTTGTCCTAAATACTCTTAAGGGTATGTTTGGTACACCAATTCCATAATTTAGAATTGGAATTGAAAGGGTTAAATTAGTTCCACGGAATTCATTTTGTTCTTTCAATTCCAAATCCAAGTCTTGGAATTGAGGTAGCCAAACGTACCCTTACCTGAATCAGTATAGTATTAACAAAGGTAATCCTAATTCTAAAAACACTTCAATCTTTAAATTCCTCCTTTCTCTATATAATCACAATTGTCACATTAAATCTCTGTTTCTTGTTCCATAAGCTTCAGAGACAAAAATTTCAGTAGTATCATTATCAGGTACCCGGGTACCATAAATAAATACTCTCTCTCTCCGTCCCATAAATATGTTTTCGTTTTTTCTACTTTTATTATTAAGAATGAACATTGTAGGTGCGGTCTAACAGGTACGGGCTCATCAGAGCCGGTGGAGCCAGGACTTTTTGTCACTGCGGACAAACAAACATTGTACAATTTTTTATTTTAATGGCAAAAAACTTCTAGCGTATTTTTTCTTTTATCTCAAAAGGGGCTTGTTTTCAACAAATTGTACTAAACCCTAGAGTTATGAAAATTTTACGCTAGTAAAAATATTTTTTTTAATCAAGCGGGGGCAGTTGCCCCCTTCCCCTTTATCCCATTGGTAGCTCCGCCTCTGCTTTGAGCAAAAATTTTAGTCTGCTATGAGCAAAAATTTTAGAATGATTTTATTATCCTAATGAAAATCTAAAAATTGATGTTGATAATGTTCAATTTTATATCTTAAAAGAGTATAAGCCAACCCAGTATACAACAAGTGTGCGTAAAACACTGGTTAAGCATTGTGATTGAAAATCTTGACCTGTCTTTAATATTAATATTATGAATATAATATTTTCATAACTTTAATATTAATATTATGAATATAATATTGTCATAATATTATATTCTATATTATTAAGTATATATTGTTTGTATTAGAATAGGACTCTAAATATTCAAATGTATTTAAAATATGTAACTCAATCTTTCTAACCTATTTAGAATAGGTAACTCAATCTTTATATTAGAATAGGATTATAACTCTTTGTAAACCCTATAAATATGTACCTGTACCATAATAAAATTGAGTCTTTCATATTATTCCTCTCTACCTTGTTTGATTGACTTCGTCTCTCTCCTTCGTTCTAATACTTTAACTCCAACTCGTTTTAGTTCTTCAAAATATCAATTCAAACATAAATTTATTCATGATGATCATATTGATTAATTAGAATGTTGTTTCTATTTGCTTTCTTATTATTGAATTGATTGATCGATATTTTTGTGCAGTATAAGAGATGAAGTCAGAGAAGCAATCATGGGCAGATCTTCCACCGGACCTTTTAAGTTTGATACTCTCGCGCCTCACTGTTGTAGACTCCACTACTTTCAATGCAGTTTGCAGATCATGGCAGTCAATAATTCCCACAGTTAGAAACTTCTTTTCGGCAGCAACTGATATTCCATTCTCCGAGTCATCATGTCTACTGAGTTTATATGGCAGCTTATGCGAATTTTATCACCCAGTTTACAATGCCACCTATCATCAGAACATTCCAGAATTATCTGGTACGCGTATTCGTTCTTCTAATTTCGGGTGGTTACTTGTGGATAACGGTTCACTTCTATTTTTCTTCAATCCTTTCACAAAGGATAAATTAGACCTTCCACATATAAATTTATACTTCGTATCAAAATTTCACTTCTCGGCTTCGCCCACCTCACCAAATTGTAATGTTATTGGTTTGGCACCTTGGAACTGGTCCCCAGGGGTGTTCATAATTAAACATGGAGAATCAAATTGGAAACTGATAGAGTTTGCCAATGATGGTATGATATATTTTAGCACTTGTCGTTGTTCTCCGACTTTCTTTAATGGGAAATACTACTTTCTGGGAAACACGTGCAATATTGGTGTGTTTGTGTTTGATGTGGAGAAAGAAAGCCTGGAAATTCATGATGGGGCGTATAATAAAAGTTATCGAATTTTCCCACGGGCTTTGTTGGTGGAAGAGAAGGATGATGGATTGCCAGAGTCATTGTTACTGGTGTTTACCCGTTATGATTCTTTTGAATATTGTAATGTCGCGAGGTTTAATTTGTCGAAAATGATATGGGAAAAAGTTGAGAGCTTGGGAAGTGACAAGATGTTGTATTTAAGTGATGATGGCGGGTCCTACTTGGAAACAAGTGTTGCGAGAGAAATGGGGAACAAGATTTACTTTCCAAAGTTTCACAACAACAATGGCGTTTTCTATTCTCTTGCTAGGCGAAAGTTTCATTCTTTTGATGGAAGTTATTCGAGCGGGGTTCCTATCAAGTTGTTGAAACCACCACAATGCACTTGGATTAAACCATCTTACACTAAAGCTTCTGTTGAGGAGCTCAGGTGGTGTAAGTGATCAACTCGCCAGGAATTAAACTAACCATTATATTGATTTATTTATTTATTTTTTTTTTTTGTAGATAGTCATGATTTTATTTTAATGGATTTTGTGAGTCAATATTATTCCTAAATTTGTTTTCCCATTTTTTTTGCTTATATTGTACATATTCTTGAACAATATGTGTGAATCTGTGATGTTGCTTGAACACATACTCTGTTCCATGTCTTGAAAGCTATTTATGACCACCCCATAAGCTCTTGAGTCTATGGTGTTTGAGAATATGTCTGACTCGGAGCCATTTGTTGTGCCTGGTTTGCTTTGCCTGATCGTATTGAGTTCACGAGAGGGCTGCTGCCTGCCTGCTGCATCGTATGCAGGAATCAGCTACATGCACATGTCAAGTATGAAAGAAGGTCGCATTTGTGAGCAAGTATGTGTATTTAAACTGCTTGTTTGAATGTCTGAAAGTCCTTATAACTGGTGAGTAATTTCCCACCTGCCAAAAAATATCAATAGCTTCCTCCACACCAAATCAGCTTCACATTGTTATGCTACCCAACATGTCCCCAGGCCAAATTAGTAGCCCAAGGAGGTGTGACAGTGACCATAGTCACCACACCTGTCAATGCCCGCCTCATCTTCAAAATCACCTCCTGTATCATCTTGTCTTTTTCATGTTGTGATGATGTGCCCGCAAAAATTTTTCCGAAAAAGGTTTAACTTTAAATTTTTTTCGTTTCTTTGAAAAACCAATCGAAAAAAGACCGGAGTCGCCACGCCATTTTTGTTTTAAGGGCCAAAACTTTGAAAAATGCCCGAGATTAGAGATTTGGGTTCGGAGGTCACGTTACATGCCGGGAAGGAAGTTAGTGTGCACCCGAAATGCCTCGTAAAACGAGTCTTCCAAGCTAAAAACCATTTGTTGTGTGTGTGTGTGTGTGTGTTACTTTGGCCAAAATAAGTTGAAACTGAGGGAAGTAAAAATTGGGAATTCTTTATTAGACTTTGGACAGATCCCATGATTTTTGGTGTGATTTTTGGGTTGAGTTTTGGTACTCAAAGGATTTTTGGAAGTTGGAAACCACTTCTGCCAGAATGAAAAAGGCAGTGGACACTTGATTTTGAAATGGATTTAAGGGCTTTAAAATTTCATAATCTGAGAAAACTCAGAGAATGAAAGTTGTTCCAGACACCTCAAATAAGATTTCTGTGAAATAATTTTTCATTTTGGAGAAGATTTGAGGACTCAAAACCTTCTGGAAATCTCAGATATGAGATCTGGACTCCCAGAGACTGGTGATCTGACCTTCAAAAGAAAATTTGAAAAGTGGAGTTTTACTCACGCAAAAAATAAGGTAAAAATATTTCTGGAAAGCTCTGGATGTTGGCTACAAAAAGTGTTTTGTAGTCAACACCAAATTCCAAGTTTATCTGTGTCCAAAAAATTAGACCATGGACTGGTGTCTTAGAAAATTGCTACTGGACAGCAACTTCTCAAGAAGGAAAACATGATTTTAAAGGGGATTTGGCATCCATGCTTGTCCCCATTTCCCTAGGTTTTGATTAGTGATCACTTGACATTTTAGTGGTGAATCAACTATATCAAACCATCCTTGGGGTACATTAGGACTAAGCACATCATTTGCTTGGGAAGGGGAATTTTATCCTTTGAAAATGAGATTTGATGTATGAAAATGAGTTTTAGGGTTTTGAAAATGTGTTTTCTTTGCAAGTAAGTAAGAATAATTTGAAAATAATGTTGGTCCTTGCAGAAGATCATCCATGGAGATGAACTTCCATGGTGATCTTCTTGGATCTAAGACAAGATGATGAACAAACTACATTTTGGAGTTTGAAAATGTATGCATGAGGGAGTTTAGGGTAAGAAGAGGGAGGTTATACCTATCTTCTTTGTGTTTTGGAGTTTTTGGCTTGAATGTAAGAGTGTTTGAGGCTTGAATATGAGAGTGTTTGAGTGAGTGTGATTTTGAGTGAATAGTTGAGAAAAAGGTGACAATTCTAAAGAATTCTCACTGTTTTCTCACTATTTTTGCCAAGGTGCAGTTACAAATTGTGTTTCTTCCTTTTTTATTTCTGAGACTGAAGGCCTCAATTTATAGCCCTCTGAAATTACAATGATGTCCGCGCGGAAGGGATTGTTAGCGTGCACTGTTTATTAATTACAGCTTCAGGCTTTGGACAGGAAGAATAAAATTTAAAAATCTAGCAGTTTATGTTTTTCAACTTGCCCAATTCGGATTTTTCCAATTTCTTTTGCTTTTTTGATTCCTTTCCTTGGTTTATCCTTAAATAACAATGCCCACTTTGCCCTTGCTTTGTTAGAAATGTTAGGAATGTTAGGAATTGTTAGGAATGTTATAACTTTCGTTAATTTTCTAACGAAAATACTAACAAGCTCAAATTGGAGCACTTACAGTAGCCCCTCGGCGACGGCGCTTTCGAAGGAAGCGGGATCGTCGATAAGAGTAAGGCTCCATATTTGGCAGGATGATCGAGTGATCGAGTGGCTGAACCTATTTAATAGGCTACCTACGTATCCTTAAGAGGAATCAAGCCGGCCGTAGTTCGGGTCTTTGACCCTGGAGATGATGGCGTTTTAGGTGCCTCGAACTGATGAGCGGGAGTTAACGCGGTCGGTTCTTTGGAAAGAAACTCTGCTGGGGATAAGAGATGACCATTTTGGTTGGATGGCTGAAATTGTATATCCGCTCTGCTGGGGATAGGAGATGACCATTTTCGGTCTGATGGCTGAAATTGTATATCCGCTCTGCTGGGGATAAGGAATGACCATTTTCGGTCTGATGGCTGAAGTTGCATATCCGCTCTGCTGGGGATAGGAATGACCATTCTCGGTCGGATGGTTGAGATTGTATATCCGCTCTGCTGGGGATAGGAATGACCATTTTCGGTCGGATGGCTATCCGCTCTGCTGGGGATAGACATGACCATTTTTGGTCGGATGGCTGAACCTAATGATAGGCTACCTACGTATCCTTAAGAGGAATCAAGCCAGTCGTAGTTCGGGTCTTTGACCCTGGAGATGATGGCGTTTTAGGTGTCAACCTGGTAATGATGGCGTTTTAGGTGCCTCTGACCTTGAAGATGGCGTTTTAGGTGCCTCGAACCTTGATGATGGCGTTTTAGGTGCCTCGAACCTTGATGATGATGGCTTTATAGGTGCCTCGGACCTTGACGATGGCGTTTTAGGTGCCTCGAACCTTGATGTGGAATGGCCTTTCGGTGGACTTTGTCTGCTGCCGAAGGAGGGGGTGACCGTTTTGGTCGGGGGGCTGGACCTAATGATAGGCTACCTACGTATCCCTAGTGGGAATCAAGCCCTTTCGTAGTTCGAGTTTTACTCGAGATTCCGTTGGCTTTTGGGACTTTGCTAGGGATTTTGTTAGCCTTTGCTGGGGAAAAATCAGACGTATTCGTCGGGGAAATCGGTCTTACGTTTTACTGCCGGGGAATAATTTTGATGAAAGAAACGGGATTCCGTTATCTTTCTCGGGGAGATCGGACTTACGTTTTACTGCCGTTGAATGATTTTGATGAAAGAAACGGGATTCCATTAACTTTCTCGGGGAAATCGGACTTACGTTTTACTGCCGTTGAATGATTTTGATGAAAGAAACGGGATTTCGTTATCTTTCTCGGGGAGATCGGTCTTACGTTTGACTGTCGTTGATGATTTTGATGAAAGAGACGGGATTCCGTTAACTTTCTCGAGGAGATCGGACTTACGTTTGACTGCCGTTGAATGATTTTGATGAAAGAAACGGGATTTCGTTAACTTTCTCGGGGAGATCGGTCTTACGTTTGACTGCCGTTGATGATTTTGATGAAAGAGACGGGATTCCGTTATCTTTCTCGGGGAAATCGGTCTTACGTTTGACTGCCGTTGGTGATTTTGATGAAAGACACGGGACTCCGTTAACTTTCTCGGAGAGATCGGACTTACGTTTGACTGCCGTTGGTTGATTTTGATGAAAGATACGGGATTCCGTTATCTTTCTCGGGGAAATCGGACTTACGTTTTACTGCCGTTGAATGATTTTGATGAAAGAAACGGGATTCCGTTAACTTTCTCGGGGAGATCGGTCTTACGTTTGACTGTCGTCGATGATTTTGATGAAAGAGACGGAATTCCGTTATCTTTCTCGGGGAGATCGGACTTACGTTTGACTGCCATTGAATGATTTTGATGAAAGATACGGGATCCCGTTATCTTTCTCGGGGAGATCGGACTTACGTTTGACTGCCGTTGAATAATTTTGATGAAAGATACGGGATCCCGTTATCTTTCTCGGGGAGATCGGACTTACGTTTGGCTTGCGTTGAATGATTTTGATGAAAGAAACGGGATTCCGTTATCTTTCTCGGGAGATCGGACTTACGTTTCACTGCGTTGAATGATTTTGATGAAAGAAACGGGATTCCATTAACTTTCTCGGGAAATCGGACTTACGTTTCTTTAGTTGAATGATTTTGATGAAAGATACGGGATCCCGTTATCTTTCTCGGGGAGATCGGACTTACGTTTGACTGCCGTTGAATGATTTTGATGAATGATACGGGATCCCGTTATCTTTCTCGGGGAGATCGGACTTACGTTTGACTGCCGTTGAATGATTTTGATGAAAGATACGGGGTCCTGTTATCTTTCTCGGGGAGATCGGACTTACGTTTGACTGCCGGGGAAATCGGACTTACGTTTTACTGCCGTTGAATGATTTTGATGAAAGAAACGGGATTCCGTTATCTTTCTCGGGGAAATCGGACTTACGTTTTACTGCCGTTGAATGATTTTGATGAAAGAAACGGGATTCCGTTATCTTTCTCGGGGAGATCGGTCTTACGTTTGACTGCCGTTAGGGTTCCTGTGAAAGGGGGTTAACTTTGGTTAACTTTGTTAAGCTGAGGACTAAACTGCAGAGTCCTGGATTTTTAAAGGGCAAAAGGGTCATTTTGACCCTTCAAAACCATCCGCGCGGAGGAGAATGCAATCTGGACAGGTTTTAATAAAGGCCGCCGCCCATCTCCTTCTTCCTCACAATTTCTTTCCAGTTTTCGAGAGAGAAGAGGGAGAAATCGAGGGGAAGCCATTGTTGGCCAAGAAAAGCTTCGAAAATCTTCCGTTTTCTTCGATTTTTCGAGCAATGGAACACGCGGGAGTAGCCATTCAAGGCCAAGGACGTGGTCCGGTAGCGGAGAGGCGATTGGAGCTTGTCCGAATGAGGAGGCACTATTCTCTTTCGCAATCGATTGCGGAGGAGCATTACCCCGATGCGTGGCAACATTGGGCCACTGATCCGAGTCTTCGCACGGTATACTTCGAATCTTTTCGATCCCTTTGTCGATTTCTTGCTTGAAATTGATTTTTGGTGATTTTTTTTTTGAAAATTCGAATATCAATGTTCTTGGCCTTGGATTTTGATTTTGATGCTTTGCATGTTGTAATGAGTATATAGGTAATGCATTTTGCTTGAAAAAAAGAACGGGCATTTTTGCCAAAAAAAAAAAAAATTTGTCCGAAAATTTGAAAAATTTGTGTTCTTGACTTTGAAATTGATTTTTGATGATATGCAAATGTGCATTTTGTTTGAAGAAAGAATGGGCATTTTTGCCAATTTTTTTTGTTTTTTTGAAATAGGAGACTATGATGAAAATTTCCCGAAATTGGGACGGACCTTTTTTTGTTGCAATGTTGACATGAATGTGTGCATACTTTTTTTTTGTGATGGGATGATGAATGATATGAATGCATTTTTTTTTTTTTTTGAGGATGTGATTTTCTATGAAAAGTGGGACGGATTTTTCGTTCCCTTTGATTGAATGAATGATTTGAAAAATTGTTTATGTATGCATTTTCATGAAAAACGGGACGGAGTTTTTGCTTCCGTTGCATGAATGTATGCATGTTATTTTATGAAAAATGGGACGGAGTTTTTGCTTCCGTTGACTCCTTGTATGAATTTTTTCTTCATATATGAATGAATGTTGATTGGGATTTGGTGGCGCTTTCTTTTGTGCAAGAAAAATGGGGCTAGGTCCATTGCATGATGTTATGCTGCTGAATTTTCTTCAAAATTTCATGTCTATGATGCATGTGCATGCTCCTTTTTTATTTTAATGCTCTTTTTTTTATTTTAATGCAATTTTTTTTTGAATGCAAAAATTTTTTTTTTGACTCTCTTTTTTTTTTTAACTGCAGGGTGGAGATCGCTTTGTGACGCAGCAGCTGAGCAAGATGAAGACTCGAGGATCGGTGGAGTCTGTGATTGGTCTATGGGACCGGCTTCCAGATATGGGCAGAGGGGCGATGATGAGTCCCAGACAGATCGTCATTGAGACCGGGCTGTACGAGTTCATTGAGTGCTTGAGGGGGTTGGTCAAGTTTCCCAAGAGCAAGGGTCTGACCTTCGCTTTGGCACAGCACTGGTGGGACGTGACCCACACATTCCACTTCCTCTGGGGCGAGGCGACGGTTACGCCTTCTGACTATGCTGCGATCACGGGTCTGTCCTTTAATGAACGCAGCATTGAGTGGAGAGACGGCTACAGCGATCAGGATCTGCAGGCCCTGCTAGGATTTTCCCCTATTCCCAAAAAGGGGATGGGTATGGAGTACGCTGTGGTTGAGGGAAAGATTGTGGAGATCATTGGGAGCTATGAGGCTGGGGATGAGAGGATAGGCGGCGAAGCGGTTGCTAGGGCCTTTTTATGGTTTGCTTTTCGAGCACTCTTTTTGGACATGCCGAGGGGACGGCTGTCTTTGCTTTCTTGAGGTCCTTGGAGGACGTGGGGATGGGTGGAGAGATATCTTGGGGAGAGCGGGGCGCGGAGCTCTATTTCGCTCTAGATCGGTATAGCGGAAGAGCTGTCGGTTCCTTGACATGCTTCGAGTTCCCTACGGAGGTATAAGCTTTCTTTTCGCTTTCCCTCTTTTCTTTAAGCACGTAGCTTTTTTCGCACTTAATTGATTTGATTTTTACCTTTCGCGGTATGGGCGTTGGAGTTCTTTCACGTCACGATGTGGCGACGAGACGGCGGAGTACGTCGGGCGTATCCGGCCATGCGTTCTGGTCCAAGTTTGCCGGGAGAAGAAGGGTTCCGGAGGGCGCACGACCCTCGGATACGAGGCCCCTTTGCCTTTGACGGGGCGAGACGGATGAGGAGATGATATTTTATCCACAGGATCGTTTCGATGTGGCGCGGGCGAGGCGGCGAGGTATGGACCGTGCGGCGGAGGATTTTGAGGGCTTGACTTGCGACGTCTATTATGCGGGGAGAGGGTGACGCGTCGGCATGGCGTGAATTCGCCTTTGATGACACCGGTGGAGCCTCCTGCCGACATGATGCACCACTAGTGAGAGATCGTGACTGGGATGATTACGGGCGGCCGGCACTTCTCGGCATTTGTGGCGATTGAGCCATATCGAGTATTTGTCTTGAGGAGGTGAGGACGCCCCCGGGTTCTTGATAGAGAGGGTTAGGGGTCCGCGGTACCCTCGGACGGACTTTTCATATGTCGGGATGGGGTCCGATTGAGGGTGCGAGATCCCTCGGCTGGCGGCTTCCACGAGCTTTCCGGCCTCGTCAGGGTATGAAGAGTATGGCTTCTCCTTCCCACCTCTTTTTTTGCTTCCGTCTTTTCTTTTCTTTCTGTCATCATTTTTCGCTTCAAGCGTTTCGACGCTTTTGCTTTCGTGCGGTTTCCGGAGGTGGTCGTGGAGAAGGCGACGAAGCGGGTGATCGGGGCTAAGAGATTCATCGGGAGGATGGTGGCTTGTGGAGCCCCTCGGGCTAGAGCGAGGCGACCACGGCCGGCGCACATCGGGCGGGAGGCTTCCCTATTCCTTCGAGAGACTTCCTCAGAGACTCCTCTTTCTCCTCTCCTTGATCCCCGCGTGGTACTACCTTCGGACCACGTCATTCTCGGAGATCCTTACGGGCGGGGACACGTGCGCGGCATGGTGGATCTTCTTCGCACGTCCGGGAGTCCGACGCCTTCACCTTCGGATATGATTTCTTCGCGAGATCTTGGCTTGCCCTATCGGAGCGTGCCGGTTGGTCTGACGAGCCTTCTTCGGGGACGAGGACGATGATTACGAGCACGAGATTTTCATGGCTACGAGAGGAGCGGGCCCGAGCCGCAAGAGGGACCGGGGGAAGGCCCGGCCCGAGGACTCGGCTAACGATCCTTCGAGGCGATTTTTTTTTTGAGATTGATTTTTTGAGACTTTTTTTTTTTTTTGAGATTGATTTTTTGAGACTGAGATTTAGACAGATACAGTTTATTTTTATGCACATTTTTTTTTTTTGCTTTTCTTTTTTTTTCTCTTTTTTTTTTTTGGGAGTGTAATAATCTAGGATTATTGTTATTATTTTTTTTTAATGCAATGCAGTATGAATGCAATGTTGCATGAGCCTTGGTTTTTTGGTAAGGGTGTAGATGTTTGGTGTATGAACTGGTTTGGACGAGGCTTTGGGTGGGACAAAATATTCCTTTGGTGCGGCGGTTTGGGTATTGCAAAGATTTTTTGGTGGCAATACTATCCGTGCGGACAGGACACATACGACATTGCCCTTTAATTTTGCTTCAGATCTGGTCTCCCTTTATTTCAAATTCAAATACCTTCTTCAACCACCAGTTCAAACAGCCATTTTCGGGGAGAAGGAGAGAAAAACCATGGAGAGAATTGTGAGCATGAGAAATCCACCCAAATTGTCCCAAAATTCTCAAATGCAATTCTTCACCAAGTTTAAAGAGTGGTCTCGGGAGATTATGCATGAAAGGAGGTCATTCTTTGAAGAAAGGTACAAGGTGAAGTGCTTATGGTCCCTCAAAGAATTGGTTCCGGACTACGACCTCTTGAGAGCTTCTTCCTCATTTTGGGACACTAGAAGGCATGTCTTTTGCCTTTCTTACAATGAGATGGTCCCGACTGTCGAAGAATTTCGGGCCTTGCTTGGTGGTCCCGAGGTGGAGGAGATTGCAATTCCTTTGCCCGGAGGAGCCTCTTTTGTTGATAGATTGTGCAACCTTCTTCATCTTTCCCCGGAGGAAGCACAAGGTATGATCTGTGGTCCCGATCATTTTAACATTTCTGGTCTCCCTGATAGATTTAGGGGCTTAGGCTTGCTTGACGATGCCTATTGGGATGCCTTTGCTCTTTGCATGTTCGGGACCTTGTTCATGGTTTATTCTTTTGGGATCTGTCATCGGTCTCTGCTGGATATTGTTGTTCATTGTCGCTTGGGCAGAGATGTTGTACCTTTGATCCTGGGGGAGACTTTTCATGCTCTCAACAGGCGCTCTGGGAGACGGTATATGCGCGGGGCAGCCCGTTCCTCTTGACTCTGTGGGCGATGGAGCGCTTGGGGATTCTTCGGGAAACTTACGATATGATCGAAGCCTTGGACATTCGCCGGGAGAGGGGTTCTTTGTAGATTTTGATGATCGGGGCTCATGGGAGCGTTGGATGGCTGGTCGTCGGACGAGAAGATATCGATGGTCGGTGCCTTGTTGGCGGGTGGAGACTCGCGAGTACTTCGGGGACGGGTCTCATGTAGTTATGCTTAGGGGCTTTCTCGGTCCGGCTTCTACATTCGGCTTTAGTTACGAGACAGGTTCGGCTTGGAGCGGAGTTCCTTTGGAGGATTTTGATGATATAGCCACCGGGGTGGTGGCTTCCGCTTCTATGGATGATCCTTCGGTGTTTCCATTTCTTTCCCGAGTATGGAGGTATGACGTCTTTCCTCCTCGGGTTATCCTCGAGCGTCAGAGACTGTGTTCTTGACCACTTGGTACCTGGATTGGTACGAGAGGCATTTTGGAGAGACTCAGATGGCTATTTTGAGACGGCGTGAGGCCATTGTGGGTGCGGAGGACCTGACAGTTTCGGAGAGGAGGAGGGCCGAGGCGAGGGCCAACCCTCATGACAGGAGCGGAGATGTTGTGACCGACTATGAGGCTTATGTCAAGAGGCGGGAGAGGAGGACTCCTATGCTACCGGCTAGGCTACGGGAGATGAGAGATGACGCTAGGGCTACGAAGGCCACTGACGAGAGGCTGGTTTGATAGATCCTGTTCCTATACCGAGCTTGGTAGGAGGAAGACCGACATTTTCTGTTCGAAGAAGAAGACTCGAAGGGGAAGAAGAGGGGAGAGGCCGATGCGAGTGGCTTGGAGTGACTACGAGGTTTCCTAGTATCCCTTTCTTGTCGCAGACACATTAGTTTGATTATGTATCTTAGTTTTCTTTTAGCAGGTTGCCGGTTGTAGGAATGAACCGGGCTTAGACTCATCAAAAAGTTTTTAACTTGTAATGAATATTTGAATTGCTTCAGAGTTTTTCGAGACGCTTTCATGGTCTGATCAGTGTATTGATGTCAAAGTATGACTTTTATTTGTGCTTTAGACCGAACCGTTTCCGGCTGCCTACGTTCCCTTCGGACAAAAGGGCTCAGGTCTCCGTAGTTCGACACAGTCGATTTTGTTGTTTTTTTTTTGTTTTTTTTTTTTTTGTTTTTTTGTTTTTTGTTTTTGTTTTTTTTTATTATTTTTTTTGGTGCAACCCTGTTTTTTACCTAGGCCGCCCTTTTCGGGTTTTCAACCTAGTTGGGTATTACTCTTTTAGCACTCTTTTTTTTTGTTTCTTTTTTTTTGACTCAGTGTTTTACGCGTAGTATCTGCGCAGCTTGTCACCATTCACTGGGTGTACAAAGGGATTTCCGTCGAGGTCTGCAAGTTGCATGGCTCCTCCGGAGAAGATCTTTTGGACGACATATGGCCCGACCCAGACAGGCTCCCATTTGCCGAGGGGGTTGATACGGACTGGGGGCTTCTCTTTCAAAACGAGATCACCTTCTCGGATCTCCCGATGCTTCACTTTCTTGTCGAAGGCTCTGGCCATTCTCCCTTGGTAAGCTCGGATATGTTCCATGGCCTTCAATCGGCGCTCATCTAGCAGGGCCAATTCATCATGGCGACTTTGGAGCCATTCGACCTCGTTGATTTGGCTCTCCAACAGCACACGGAGAGAGGGGATTTCTAGCTCGATTGGGAGCACGGCCTCCATTCCGTATGTGAGGGCAAACGGTGTTTCCCCGGTTGCCGTTCGACGGATGTTACGTAGCCCGAGTGCCGGGTGTAACTTTTCGGGCCAATCTTTGCCTCGGACGGCCATTTTCCGGATAATGTTTTCCGAGTCTTGTTTCTTTGCCTCGACGGCTCCGTTGGTTTGGGGCACTGTAGGGAGATGACTTGTGACGGGTTATTCGAAATTCCGCCGGCTGACCTTTCGCATTCCCCTTCGAAATGGGATCCATTATCTGAGATGATTTCGGCTGGCAACCCGTATCGGCATATGATGTTCTCTTTGATGAAGAGGGTTACTTTCCTTGAGTTGAGGATTTTGTAGGACTTGGCTTCAACCCACTTGGTGAAATAGTCCACAGCTACCAGGACGAATTCGTGGCCGTTGCTGCCTGGTGGCGTGATTTTGCCTATGACATCAATTCCCCAGGTGACGAAAGGCGAGGGTTGTCATACGGTATAACTCGTGAGGAGGCAAATGATTAAGATTTGAGTACCGCTGGCATTTGTCGCAGCTTTTGACGAACTGGATGCAATCGGTTTCCATGGAGATCCAAAAGTACCCCATTCTCAGTATGATTTGCATCAGGGCTCGAGCATTCATGTGGGGACCGCAGGTACCACCATGTATTTCTCTCATGAGTTATGTAGCCTCTTGTTTGCCGATGCATCGCAGGAGGGGGCCTTGATAACGCTTCTTGTATAGCATATTTCCCAAAAGAACATAGTGGGAGGCGAGTCGCCGAGTGAGAGGCTCTTTGCTTTGATTCCTTCTTTATATTCCCCATCTTCATTTTTGAAAGAGGCCTCGCCATCCTTCATGTATTGGTAGATGCTGAGTGTACCGGGGATCGGCCGGTTCGGCACGCTTCGATTTCAAAGCAATAAGCGAGATTTTCTCTTCTCCCGACTACGAATGGTTTGACGGACTTCCCTTCGGGTATTTCAACGAGGGAGGCTAGTGTTTCCGAGCATGCAAAATCTGTTGCGATCTCTGGGCAAGTAATGAAAGCTGATCTCTTTGAATTGAGTTACTAGCTCTTCCATGTAAGTGTGATATTTACGGACACGGGTCTACGGTCTTCCATTTGTTAGAGACCTGATTGATGATGAGGGCAGAGTCACCATACACCTCCAATTCCTTGATATTTCTTTCAAGGGCGGCTTCCAACCCGGCTATGCAAGCTTCGTATTCAGCAGCGTTGTTGGTGACCTCGAAGTTCAGCCTTACTGCTATGGGGGTGTGTTCGTCAGTAGGATCGACCAGAAGCATTCCTATTCCGTTCCCCCTTTTGTTTGACGCCCCATCAAAGAAGAGTTGCCAGCGGTTTTCTCCTTCTAGAGCAAAGATTCCATCATCGTGAAATTGAGGTTCAGGTCCTCGGGACTCATCACTTGGGAAATCGGCCAAATGTTCTGCCATTACACGCCCTTTTACGGATTTCCTTGAAACGTAAGTGATGTCATATTCAGCCAAAAAGAACAATCATTTTGCCAACCTCATAGAGATGGAAGGTTTGTCGAACAGATATTTGATGGGGTCTATCCTTGAGACGAGATGTATCGGGTGAGACTGCATGTAGTGTTTCAACTTTCCCATTACCCAGACCAAACCTGCGCAAGTCTTTTCACAAGCAGAGTAATTGAGTTCGCTTCCCTGAAGCTTTCTGCTCACGAAATAGATGGCGTTTTCGACCTTGGAATCTTTCTTCTCTTGAGCTAGCATAGCCCCAATTGTTGTATCCGTGACAGTTAGATATAGCAATAGCGGCTTTTGCTGATGTGGTGGGCAAAGAATCGGGGATTCACGAGGTACGCCTTGATGCGTTCAAAGGCGAGTTGGCATTATGGAGTCCATTTTGTGTAGGCATTTTTCTTCATCAACTTGAAGATCGGCTCGAGATCGAGGTCGGTGATTCTGAAAGCGGCTTATGTATTGCGATCTTCCCATGAAGGATTTCACTTACGTCGGTGTCAGGTGGCTTCATTTCAACTATCGCCTTGATTTTCGAGGTCTACTTCAATTCCCCGTTACGTCACCATATATCCTAGCACCTTGCCTCGTCTTACACCGAAGGTGCATTTAGGCTGGATTCGAGTCTCATGTTGTGGTCTCGGAGGCGGCCGAAGAATTTTCTCAAATCAACAAATTGTTGGCCATTTGATCCTCTGGAGTGTATTATCATGGCGTCCACATAGACCTCGATTTCTTTGTGGATCATATCATGGAACAAAGCTGTAGCTGCCCTGCAGTACGTAGCCCCGGCATTCTTTAGTCCGAGAACGGCATGACCGTGTAGCGATATGTGCCCCGAGGGGTCGTGAAGGCTGTTTTGGCTTGATCTTCTTACGCCATTTTGATTTGGTTGTAACCGGCAAAACCATCGACGAAGGATTTAACTTCATGGTTGGCCGTGGAATCTACCAAAATGTCGATGTTTGGCGGGAAATCATCTTTTGGGTGGCTTTGTTCAAGTCTCTGAAGTCTACGCAAGACCGGATCTTTCCGTTGGCCTTGGTTACCGTTACTATGTTGGAAAGCCATGTAGGATATTCAATGACACGATGAACCACCTTACTGAGCATCTTTTCTATCTCTATTTCACTTGTAGGGACCATTCGGGCTTAATTCTTCTTAGCTTACGCTGCGGCTTGACTTAAGGTCGAGCGGTATTCGGTGCTCAACTATGGAAGGATCGAGGCTGGCATATCTTTATAGGACCATGCGAATACATCCACGAATTCTTTTAGCGGCTCAATTAGGGCATTCCCTTTCAGGTCCCTTCGAAGAAACTACGAATCTGCGTCTCTTTAGGCTCTTCCGCGGTTCCCAATTCACACTCGTCAAAATCTCTTCGGCGGCTTGGGCTCGATTTTCCTCTTTCCGGATAACTTTGCTTAAAGATTTCTTTGATATATTGTTCATTTAATGTGTACGCTTCTTCATCTAGTGAATCGTTATTAAGCTTTTTAGATTATTAGTTAATTCATCATTAGTTAAAGTGGCAATCAAGGGATACTCGGAAAGGTTCGTCATATCATTGAGAATAAAAGGGAATACAATATTGGCTACAATTTCGTGGTCTTCAGGCGTGAGGCCATCGGACGACTCGGAAAACTCAAACTCAACAATGAGAGACTCGGAAGACTTTACAAAGGTTGACACAAAGGGACGGGGGACCAATCCAAGCTTGGTGATCATTTCTTCTTTGGTCGCGGACGGGCATGAGAGAGTTTCCCAATTCTTTAGAGGCATTGCTGTCAGAGGCCTCATGACTCGGGGGGGTCTCGTTTCTATCCTCCTTCCTCGGTCATTGCTATCATTCCTTTATGCGAACCGAGAATCAATTGTGTTCGGCGCTGAACAGCGAGCATGTGGATGTAGGGATCTTCCTCGGTGCAGGGAATTCTATCTCGTCACAATCGACCGCTCAATCCGGATGTAAGGGCGTGTTGCGTCTCGGTGTCTTCTTGGAAAAATCTCATGTCCCATGCTTGAGCGGAAAGGCTTAGCGGGCGGTTCGGCAAGGAGGACGTCCCACACGACGTTCATAGATTCGAGTTGAGTATGACGATGCTCGTCGATCTTTATCATGAAAATTTCCTGGCTTGGCGGGGGTCGGAGAGTGGGTTTGAAGAATGGTGACAAAGGCGTGATTAGGGATCCGGGGTTTGCGTGCTGTATCATGGCGGTGTTCAATGTTTCCCTCCCGAGTATGGCTCCAAATGTTGGAAATGACAATTGAATTTGATGAATCGAACCTCTTCGGAGTTGCTCGCTTGAGTGCGTTGACATAATTGGCATCACCGGATTACGGGGATTACGATGAGACTTGCCCCGATAGTCCCTTGGTCGATTCGGAGGAGGTAGCCCGGTGTGCGGCTAAGAGCATGCTTAGTGACGATCTCGGCTTCGTTCCCTATGAGGAAGCTGTCACCCACTTATGACTTCAAGGTCCCCTTGTCGGTTAATGAATTTGACGCATTGGTGGAGGGTGGAAGCTATGGCTTTCATGTGATGCAACCAAGGGCGTCCTAATAGGCTGTGAACTCGGATGGGATGTCCATTACATGGAACTTCGCGGCACCATTTGGGTTTCGTACCGAGTTCGAGTCACTTGTCCCAGGATGGGACGAGACGAGCCGTCGTAGGCCTTGATAATCCGGGTAGATGGGATCATATGCCTTTCATTGATGCGCGGGGCCCGCATCATGGTAAGGAAGGACATTAATGGCCGATCCATTATCCACCAATACTCCAGGAGCGACACGGTGTTGAGCTTAATGGTGATGTACAAAGCTTCGTTGTCTTTGGGAAACATCTCTTGGCAAATCTTCGTCGCGAAGGTGATCATGCTACCATATAGGCGGGGATCATAGATTTGGTGCTTGTGCGGAGAAAGAGAGTCATCAAGCCGGTCACTTCGTGCCTTTTTCTTGCGAGGTAGAACCTTTCTTTGAAGACCACAGGTTATCTTGAGGCCTTTTGTGGCGGTTGCCATCTCCGGTCAACATGTTGATTGAGTGGGAGCGCCAAGCGGCGTTGGTCTTTCTTTGTCGGTATGCACTCGGGAGGCTGGACAAAGCTGAATCTTGGTTGATCCCTTGGGGGATGGATTTCGATTGGCGGTAAAGTTACCCGGATCTGATATTACGGTGTCAGAAAGTCTCAATTACGTCGTTGGCAAGGCTTTTCGGCTTTTCTATCCTGTTTGCTTTGGGGAAAGTGGCTGGAGTAGAGTACATAGTAATCAAATCCCCGAGATGGCTCCGGCGTACCAGCTGGTATCACCGGCCTCGAATTTTTCCTTCAATTTTCTTTGGGAGGAAATTTTCTTCTTCTTAGGAGAACGGTCCTCGTGTATCCAGTCACGATAGTCCCTTTCAAGGCGGTCGGGACAGTCACGGATATCCCACCAAATGTGTTCTACGGGTGGTGGTGGATTTGGGACCTCGGGTTGAGCGGTCTTGGAATGACTTTGAGTTGAGCGGTCAGGGAGATCTGCTGTTGGGCTCATATGGAAGCGAATGGTTGGACTCTGCCGGGTAATGAGAGGTATTAAGATCCGGGGAACAGGCATATGTTTGTCCTTGAGGGTAGCCCGGTCGGTTGGGAGATTGTTAATGTCCCGAAGTGGCGTGTGGCCTCTTCAATCCGAGGCTTCTTGCACATTGCAGCGTTCCTCCGGGGCTTTGATGGCTGGCCATATTTCTTCCACTTTGTTTCCCGATCTTCATTACCCGTGCGATATTTGCGGGATCATCACTTTGAGAGGGAAAAGCGACGGTATGCCGAACTCTTTCATCCCCGACTGTTTGGGGGCCGGTTGCCTGTAAGTCGACGGGCAGGAGTCCCGGCGGTGGAGACATAGGAATCTTGGGGTAGCATCTTGATGTATCCGGGATGATTAAGAATAGGAGGAGATCTTTCTTCCTTCTTTGCGGTAAAAGTGCCATCGGAATTGAGACTGATAGTCAAACCATGACTTGCGACAACCCCCAGAAGGTCGTCGATTTGAGCCTTATGTCGAAGTCTCATCTGTTCTACCAACTGGATCCAATCTTTGAGTGCACGAGGGATTTTGGAGGACGGAGCGACGTTGTCCCCATCATTACCGGGCTGATGCGAGACATTACGAAACCCGGAGCCGGAACAAACGGCGAAGCTGATGACGCGCTTGACTCTTCCCAACTAATCAAACGGTGACCCGGTGTCCGGAACCAACCTTTGTGAGGAGCTGTGGGGGAAAAGGCACGAGGGTTCAGATGTCTGGGAATAGAAGGAGGGTAGGTGTTTGGGCTTTGGGCTCATGCAACATGCAGTTATTTGTTCACGTTTACTTAAAACATGTTTTATTAACCTAATCGGTTGGAAAAGATTGCTCTTCTTTTTCGCAAACTACTCTGGATCCTGGATCAGTGGGCCCGTCACTACGTCTATAAGCCCCTCGTATTCCACCCGTATTTCGACCTCCCGGGGTGGGCGGCCCGGGCGAGGGTCCTATAGGGCAAGCGGGTCCCACCGACCGAAAGAAAAACGATCCTAAAAGTCTGGCGGATAATCGAGTCTTAACGAGCATTCGATGTAAATTACGGACAAAGTTGACGTCAAAAGTCAAGATCATGTCCGAGGGCTCGACGAAAATTCGGCATGATTTGGACTGATGAATGTCCACAATTGATCTTGACTTGTCGTCAGTTAAGCCGTAATTAGGCATGGAATAATCATTAATCCTTGATGACTCAGTGTCATCTTTGGGAGTCGGTGTATAATTTGTGCCGGTCGAGCCAGAAGTCAAGGCGCGGTCAATATCTTGGTCAAAGTCTGCGGCGGAAAACCGGCATGACTTCGGCGATTAGGGTCCCGAAAGATATTGAGTCGGTGTGCCGACAAAGGCTTGAAAGGAAAGGTCTATACACGAGACGGGGCATGACACGGACCCGGACTAAAAACCAACCGGGTCTCGGACAAAGTGTGTCACGGACAAGTGCATGGTCGACACGAGGCTCCATGGGATGTTTGGGTAGTCATGTGCTTGCACCGAGAGGCATAATAAGACCAAACGGGCCGCGAAAAGGATTTCCCCGGGTTAGGGACGTAGTGTGCAGTGTACGGTCACGTGCGCGTAGTGTGCAAGCAGTCTATCTTCTTTTTCTGAGTAAAATAGAAATTTTTCATGTGTCTTAAAAATATGATGCATGATTTTTTTTTTGAAAATTTTCTTTTTTTTTTTTTGAATTTTTTTTTTTGAAAGTAAATACACACATAAGCACATAAACACAAAAATTCCAACAGTTAGGGACATGATTTCGACAGTCAAAATTTTGACTTTTTCCGAGGCGGCCAAAACAACACAAAAATGTGCAAAAATCAACACACACAACAAATGATTTTTAAAGTCGGGACGGAAGCTTGACCCTCAAAAGCTTTTTTTTTTTTTGAAAACAATGATACCGGTACGTGGGATTGTTAAACCACAATTTATCCCCGACTCGTGTTAGGAGGCGATAACGGAAAGTTTAATGGTTTCCACCAATATACCAAATATCAATTTTTTTTAGAAAAAGCTTATTTATCCCCAGCGGAGTCGCCACTGTGATGATGTGCCCGCCAAAATTTTTCCGAAAAAGATTTAACTTTGAAATTTTTTCGTTTCTTTGAAAAACCAATCGAAAAAAGACCGGAGTCGCCACGCCATTTTTGTTTTAAGGGCCAAAACTTTGAAAAATGCCCGAGATTAGAGATTTGGGTTCGGAGGTCACGTTATGATAGGGGAAACGGAGGTTATGAGATGAACCGAACAAGAATTGAAACAAGATTCACAAAGAATAAAGCCGCAACCTCTCTTTTCTTTTATTTAATTCATAATCAAATTCATAGTTATTCCAAAACCTAAAACATGTTTAAATACTCTAAGAAAACCCTAAAATGGCTGATTTGAGGCGCCCGCCTCGAGTGCAGCGACTTGACCTTGACGTCCTTCAAGTGAGGCGCACGCCTGGGTGGGAACGGGGCGGCCGCCTGGAGCCCAGCTTGCTTCTTCCGCCTCAGCAGCAGCCACAGCAACTTGTTGTTCAACCCTTTGCCCTTCCTCTGCAACTGTATCACGTTACATGCCGGGAAGGACGTTAGTGTGCACCCGGAATGCCTCGTAAAACGAGTCTTCCAAGCTAAAAACCATTTGATGTGTGTGTGTGTGTGTGTTACTTTGGCCAAAATAAGTTGAAACTGAGGGAAGTAAAAATTGGGAATTCTTTATTAGACTTTGGACAGATCCCATGATATTTGGTGTGATTTTTGGGTTGAGTTTTGGTACTCAAAGTATTTTTGGAAGTTGGAAACCACTTCTGCCAGAATGAAAAAGGCAGTGGACACTTGATTTTGAAATGGATTTAAGGGCTTTAAAACTTCATAATCTGAGAAAACTCAGAGAATGAAAATTTTTCCAGACACCTCAAATAAGATTTCTGTGAAAGAATTTTTCATTTTGGAGAAGATTTGAGGACTCAAAACCTTCTGGAAATCTCAGATATGAGATCTGGACTCCCAGAGACTGGTGATCTGACCTTCAAAAGAAAATTTGAAAAGTGGAGTTTTACTCACGAAAAAAATAAGGTAAAAATATGTCTGGAAATCTCTGGATGTTGGCTACAAAAAGTGTTTTGTAGTCAACACCAAATTCCAAGTTTATCTGTGTCCAAAAAATTAGACCATGGACTGGGTTCTTAGAAAATTGCTACTGGACAGCAACTTCTCAAGAAGGAAAACATGATTTAAAAGGGGATTTGGCATCCATGCTTGTCCCCATTACCCTAGGTTTTTATTAGTGATCACTTGACATTTTAGTGGTGAATCAACTATATCAAACCATCCTTGGGATACATTAGGACTAAGCACTTCATTTGCTTGGGAAGGGGAATTTTATCCTTTGAAAATGAGATTTTATGTATGAAAATGAGTTTTAGGGTTTTGAAAATGTGTTTTCTTTGCAAGTAAGTAAGAATACTTTGAAAATAATGTTGATCCTTGTAGAAGATCATCCATGGAGATGAACTTCCATGGTGATCTTCTTGGATCTAAGACAAGATGATGAACAAACTACATTTTGGAATTTGAAAATGTATGCATGAGGGAGTTTAGGGTAAGAAGAGGGAGGTTATACCTATCTTCTTTGTATTTTAGAGTTTTTGGCTTGAATGTAAGAGTGTGTGAGGCTTGAATATGAGAGTGTTTGAGTGAGTGTGATTTTTGGTGAATAGTTGAGAAAAAGGTGACAATTCTAAAGAATTCTCACTGTTTTCTCACTATTTTCGCCAAGGTGCAGTTACAAATTGTGTTTCTTCCTTTTTTATTTCTGAGACTGAAGGCCTCAATTTATAGCCCTCTGAAATTACAATGATGTCCGTGCGGATGGGATTGTTAGTGTGCACTGTTCATTAATTACAGCTTCAGGCTTTGGACAGGAAGAATAAAATTCAAAAATCCAGCAGTTTATGTTTTTCAACTTGCCCAATTCGGATTTTTCCAATTTCTTTTGCTTTTTTGATTCCTTTCCTTGGTTTATCCTTAAATAACAATGCCCACTTTGCCTTTGCTTTGTTAGAAATGTTAGGAATGTTAGGAATTGTTAGGAATGTTATAACTTTCGTTAATTTTCTAACGAAAATACTAACAAGCTCAAATTGGAGCACTTACACATGTGTATACAAATGAGATCAATCTCTGTATATATACAGATGGAGAGGCATCAGATAAAGGGTACAATCAAAAGACATGACTTTAGCCAAGCAATGTGTCTTTTCATTTTGAACTGGCACCTGTTCAGGAACTGCTCGGCCGAGTCAAGGGACTCGCTCGGTCGAGCAAAGATGTCCCATGACAATTTGCCCAGCTGCACGGCCGTGTCTTATGAACTTGCACGGCCGTGCCAAACATTCTGCTCGGCCGAGCAAGGCATATGCCTCGGCCGAGCAAGGCTGTCCAGAAACTTGGACAATCTGCCATGCTCTGCTCGGTCGAGTCAAGGACTCTGTTCGGCCGAGCACATCAGCAAAATGTGCTACCCTTTAACTTTTACTTCTTTATCGAGGTTGACTTCGTTTTAGCTCAAACGAGTGTGTACTCCACACTTTCCCTTACTCGTATCCGAGTCTAATACGAATCACATTAATCTCTAGTAAATCAACATTACAATAAAATAGTTGATGACACTAAAATCACCAACATTGACTAGCATGATCTTAGTGGCTACTGGCATTTGAATTGCATGTGCTATGACAGAAGATGAGAATTACTATATTCAATCGTTGAAAAATGTATTGACATATGACATATTATGTTTGGGTTCTTTCCAAAAAGACAAATTTTCATAATGTTGATAAAGTCAGATATTGAGTCAATATATGGACATGGAACTGCTGTTGCTGCACAGCGACAAAAGGCCACGCGTTTCCTACTAGTGGATCAATAGCTGAGATTAATTTGACTTGAGATGAGTCCCACTTGAAGCCCAATTAATCGTGACTGTGATCCACCACACCAGCAGACGGGTGTGGCCAAATAGTGGCCTTCTGTTGCAATGACATAGTGAGCAATGAAATCTCATAAAAATGTTTGATACGAACAAGAAAAACACATACCCTATTTAAGTGATTCTAGCTCAAGTGTAGTGGCTTGTTCACAATCACAACCCAGATTACCTTTACTTATTCTGACACTGTTTAAGACAAAGGGGTCTGACAATTACCCAATTTTCATACATACAAGAACTTTTATATTGTAACTACTCTATTTTGATGTCGCCTTTGAGCTAACAATTTGGCCATGTCTACCATGGGAATAAGATGGCCAGGGCACATCAGGGGTATCATAACAATGTGAAGATTTTGAGCCATTTTTTGGGGGTTTGTTGATTGATTTTTTGAATTAGGAGGGGGTTCTTGGAAGTGATATAAAAGGATAAAGTGCTTGATTTTTTTTTTTTTTTTGTGGTGATGTAAGAGCTTACATGAGCTTTGGGTTTGGTATTTTGCTATTGTCTCTAATGTTTTGTTATTGAAGCTTAGGGTTTTTATCTTGCAGGCCACTCAGGATTTCTTTATTATTACTGAAAGTGAAAGTGGACTTTTTAATAAGGATGACCAAACCGGCCAGGAATCAGACCGTCCAACCCCGAACCGGCTGAACTAGAACCGTGGTTCACACGATCCGGTTTGAGGATTTCAAAATTGGTGAAAGGCCGGTTCCGAACCGGGTGAACCGTGAACCGGACCCTGAATCGAAACTGGCAAACCGTGTTAGAACCGTCAAATTTGTCATTTTCCATCAGATTTATCAAAAAATAGCCGTTATACCCGTCATCTAACAGCTAGTTGACAAAAAATAACCGTTTTTGACAGTTTTATTAACCAAATTCGGTCCATGAAAAAATAAAATAAAAATATTTTGATTATTCTAACATATTTTCTCAACTATAAATACCACCCACTCCCCTCATAATTTTTTTCACACAAACTTCCTTAACTCTCTCTTAACTTTTTCTAACGAATTTCGTTAATTTCTTTAATTTTTAAGCTCAAATCATAATCCAACTTTCATATTTCGATCTGATATTCATATTTCCACCTAACATCTTTATTTCATATATTTTTATATTTTAAAATATGAATATGCTCAAAAACCTCACAAGCAAGAAATGTAAGGGTTGAGGACAAGGGCAACCTTCCTCGTCCCAGGAACCACCACCACCACCACAATTTGTTGAACAAGATGGTTCTTATTATGATGTGGGACATTCGAGGCAAAATGGAAATGTGTGGGAATGGGAAAAAGGTGATGATGTGCTAGAGATTTCCAACTTTCTGCCAGCACAAAATATTGATAATCCAATTTCAAAAATTTCTTGGCAATATGCAACTATTGTCCAACAGAAAGTCCAACGAAATATTCATTCCGTGTCGGGGGTGGATACGGTACTTTGAGATTGCACATTAGTAGCGCCCATCCCGCGGAATATGTCATAGATACAAATACGACTCAAACACAATAGCAAAGATTCGAGCAATCTTCTAAAAATGTTGGGATGTATTTTTCTTCTTCCTCTAATTTATTTTCATATGATCATATAAATAATAGGAAAGAAATGGTTAAATATGTTTGTAATCAATCTTTTCCTACTCTATTTTTTTATATAGGTTAAAATTTAGATAACTATTGTAATAAAAGAGATAAAGGTTTCTAATGTCTTCCCTAAATTATAAAAGGACAATGCTTGATTGTCCCCTCATTGTAATTTTTCCCAATAACTAATAAAATTTAAAGAGTATCGTACTTTTTTTATATATTTTCATTTGTTAACTTTTATGTAACATTTTTAATATAGCTTTTTGTAAATAATTTCAGTAATAGAAAAACTCTAAAACATTTTTTCCTATTCAATAAAAATAATAATAATTTAAAAGGTACTGTCTGTCACCTCCGTTCATTTTTTCTTCTATATATTTTCATTTGTTTAATTTTTTTCTAACATTTTTATATAACTTTTTGTTAAAAAATTCAGAACAATTTTTTCTATGAAAAAAAAATGGTCTGAACCGTAGAACCGAAATTAGAACCGGCAGATCAGGACCAGAATCGGGAACCGGGGTTACACTGTTTAGTTCCGGTTCACCTCTTTTCGTAACCGGCGTTTCAGAACCGAAACCAGGTTTTATCATCCCTACTCTCTCAGTAAAATGTCCCAAAATACAAAAGTGGACTCTTAAAAGTGGAATGGAGAGAGTATATATTGCATAGCTATTCTGTCCCATAATACATTGGAGTTTTTCTTCTCCTTTAATCCTAAAGTAACATAAGACTGGGTTGAACCTTCAAGACAATAATACTACTCCCTCGTTCTCAAAATAAATGACCAAAAGTTTTTCAAATTTGTTTTTGATTAATAGCAAAATTAAATTTTTTTGATCATTCAATTTGGCAGGTAGGTAGTACTCAACTTGAATCTTTATTAGTCTTTGCTTGTTCCTTGATATCTTGAATTAGCTGACCCATGCTGACATTAGAAGAACCCCCTTCCTCCATTGCCTTCTTCGCCTTATCCCCGACCTTTCTAGCTCTATTTCTTCTATCTTGAGCTTCCTCGCCGCCATCCATTAATTTGTCTACAGCCATCACAACATCATCCTTGTTCACGAACACTCCTAATTTCTCCTCGGAACCAAACATAATAGGAACTTCCACACCAATCCTCACCCCAATCTTCAAAACATCAACAATAAACGCCTCGTTAAAGAATTGATCTGCAAAATGTGGAAATGTTATCATTGGCACCCCTTCACTAACCCCTTCTAGCGTCGAATTCCACCCACAATGTGTTACGAAACCCCCAATCGCGTGGTTTGATAGTATCAACACTTGTGGGGCCCAACCATGCACTAGAAGGCCTCTCCCTTTTACCCTTTCTTCAAATTCATTGTCTATTATCCATTTCTTGAATTCTTCAGATTTATGGCGGATACACCAGATGAAGGGTCGGTTTGATAACTCCAATCCTAGCCCAAGTTCAATCATTTGTGCAGAAGATAAACGTGATAGACTACCCAAGCAAACATAGACAACTGTGCTAGGCTCACATGAATCAAGCCACTTTAAACATTGAAGGTCATCAATGGAAGTTTTGTTACCTCTCTCAGCTATATCCAAGCTGTTTTTGTTGTAAAGTGACACTGGACCAATACACCACACAGGTTTGCCTTTCAACTTTAAGTATTCTTCAAAATACTCCTGTTCCAGCTCCTGAAAAGTATTAACCACAATCCCATATGCTTTTTCCTCCGATTCTCTAACTTTGTTTCGGAAATCATCCATTCCCGGCGTGACCTTCCCCACTGACTTTGCTTTAGTCAATTCAACTCGGTCAGGCAGACCGGGCACCACAAATGGCTCTGAGTCTGATGCTATCTCATCCAATATACCCGATGTCACTAAAGAGTGAATGCAGAAAAGAAAAAACATCCCGGCCCATGGAAAACAAGCCTCGGGATATTAAACTTGTGAGCCACGTCCGTTGTCCAAGGAAAACAATTATCAGAAATTATACAAGATGGTACTGGTTTCAACTCTTGCAGCAAATTCTCCACTGGCTCCTGTAACATGGCTGCAGCCTCAAAGAATTTCATTCCAAGCTCTGCAGAAGGAAGCATGTCAAAGGTTTCACACCCTTCTGGCAATCCTACCATGGTTGATGGGAAAGAAAGCTCGAGCATTTTGATTGGGAGTTTGGACTCTACTGCACGAGCAATGACTGATTTGAAACGGTTGGCATTAACGGGAGTAGTGATTATTGTAATGATAACGCCGCGTTCGGCTAACATCCTGGCTATGTCAACCATGGGTATCATATGGCCTTGAGCCATTAAAGGAATTAACACAAAGTGAAGCTCTTCATTGGCCATGGCAAGGAAGGTAATGATATTAAGGTGGTACGATTTTTAGTAGTTCTAAATTCTATGGTTTCTTTTCTGAAGACTAAAAACACAAGGGTGGTTTTATATACTCCCTCCGTCCATTTAGTAGGTTCACAGTTACTGTTTACACGTTGATTAAAGAGGAATTATTATATTGAAAGTGTTGTGAGTGTGAAAGTAAAATAGGAGAGAGAATGAGTGGAGGGAATAGTAAATTATAGTGGGGTAGGGTTAATATTTTAATAATATAAAGTTTCCATTTTAGGAAAGAAACAAAGTGTGAACCATGTAAATTGACGCCCAAAATGAAAAGTGTGAATCATGTAAATGAACGGAGGAGGAGTATATATATATATATATATATATATATATATATATATATATATATATATATATATATATATATATATATATATGTATATGTTATCTAAAGGGATATGTTGCTCATGGACATATCTTGGATATTTCCTGGATGATGTTAAACGGCCCTTGTATTTTTGGAAATTTTCTAGATTTGACATTGCCAATATCTCATCTTCAGAAAGTGTGGTTGCTATCAACTGTTGGTAATAAAGATGCATCTCTGATTTCTCTAGAAAGAGTTTTTGAAAGCGTGAGAGCATCACACTTAGCCAAGTCAAAAGGTTGTTTTAATTATGTTTTGTTATTTTCTTTATATTTAATTTATGTAAATATTTTATAATTGATTTTTAGTATTACTAACTTATCTAACTAAATTTTATTATCTGTTTAGTATTGTTTTGGTTATTTTTTAGGACTCTCACATGGATAAATGAAGGTGTAAAGAGATAAAGAAGATTGAAGAGATTGGAGATTTGGATCAAGCTCTTCAGCCGAGTTTAGACTTACCCATTAGCAATGACCTACTTGGCTATAAATACAAGACCCAAGTCTGTTTACAAGTCACGGTTTTACACACTCCAAAAGGCTAAAGAAATATAAACTTGAGAGGAGTGTTCTTGTGAGAGTTCTCTTTGTTGATTTTGTCTTTCTCTTAGTTTATGATTTGTAACTGCTCACAAGTGTTTTTAATAAGAGAAGTTTATTGTCTACAAAGATATTGGTAGATAAGTGTTTAATTCTTTGTTCATTTCATTTCTGTTTTATTATTTCGGCTGCTTTTCTCTTGTTGTGCCAGTCTTTGGTGCGATAGCATCAGGACTCACATCAGTCTTCTGTGCACTTCCTAGCCGCTCCATTTCTTTCAATTGGTATCAGAGCTTACACTCGACTTCACTGAGTGAGATCCAAGAAAGAGTGGTCATTATGGAAGGACACTTAAATCAATATCGTCCCCCAGTTTTAGATGGAACTAATTATGCTATATGAAAAGCTAAAATGCGTCTCTTCATCAAAGCAATTGATGAACGAGCTTGGCTAAGCATCATTATTCAATGGTCCCCTCCTAAGGCTGAAGTTAAGAATAAAGAAGAGGGTGAAACTTCTGAAAAAGTGTACAAAATTAAGCCTGAGAAAGAATGGACCGCAGATGAGGTTACTTTTGCTAATTACAATTCCAAGGCTCTGGGTGCTATTTCAAGTCATGTGGATGAACACATGTTTAGACTTGTTTTAAATCAAAATATAGCAAAGAAAGCCTGGGATATTTTGCAAGCTCACTGTGAAGGTGATGACAGTGTCAAAGCCACTAGGTTAAGGATTCTCATGACCAAGTTTGAAAACTTGAGAATGACTGAGACTGAAGACATAAAAAGCTATTCTGCTAGAATAAGAGAAATTTCAAATGAATGTCTTTCCCTAGGTGAGCCTATTTCAAATGCTAGATTAGTATGCAAAATGTTAAGAACTGTCACAGATAAGTTCAACATTAAAATAGCTGCTATTGAAGAAGCAAATGATACTGCAACCATGGCTTTAGATACTCTTGTGGGTAAGCTAACCATGTTTGAAATGAACATTTCTATTCAAAGAACAACATAAAGTCGAAAGTGTTGCTCTTGCTTCTGCTCTATCTAAAGCATCCTCAATTCCAAAAGAGATTGAGGAAATCTCAAATGAAATTGATACTTCTAATTTGGAAACCGAAGATGTTGCTCTTTTGACTAAAAAATTTACTTCTTTTCTCAAAAACAAAAGGGACAACAAATTTTCTTCCAGAAAACCAACTACTTTTGATAAACCAAAAGAGGATAATGAGAGTACTTTCAAGAAACCCACTAGTTTTTCTAAAAATAGATCTGAATCTGTTCAGTGTAGAGCATGTAAAGGGTTTGGGCATTATGCAAATGAATGTGCCAATACTCTGAAGAAAAAGGGGATGAGCCTAAGTGCGACCCTTAGTGATAGTGAGGACGAAGATGAGTCGCTAAACTTAGCAATCATGGAAATCTCGCCTCCAAATCATGAACATCAATGTCGATGTAGCTTCGTATGTTATCACATCTAATATCACATCTTCTGAATCTTTTATAAACTGTTATACCTCCTCGCTAAACAAGAAGTCTGAAAATGAAGAAGAAGATGATGGAAATTACAACGAGTTACTGGATGCCTATGCTGAGCTATATGTCGATTGGGAAAAGCGTGTTGAAAAAATCGATGTCTTTGAAAAGGTAACTGAAAAACTCTCTACTGAATTATCTAAAGTTAAAGATGAACTGACGAATGTATCCACTGAAAATGATAACCAAAAAGATTCTATTGCCAAACTTGAGGTCATGCTCACTAAACGTGACATTGAACTTGAGTAAACCAAAACCGAACTCACAGAGGCCAAGAAAACTTTTGAAAAGATGAATACTGGAAAGGCAACTCTTGATGAGATTCTTAATGTGAGCAAGTTTTCAAAAACAGGTCTTGGTTTTGAATCAAATTTTTTAAAAGAGGGAGAAAGTAGTTCCTCGAAACCTAAAACTTTTTACAACCAAAAATCATCAACCAAAAAGAAAAGATTCGTGTGCCACTACTGCTTCTTACCAGGTCACATAAGACCTTTCTGTTACAAGAGGATTCGTGATCTGGGGAAAGATGTTCCTCAGATGAGTGAACGAATGCAATCACATCACAACTCACATCGCCAAAAACCTGGTCAGTTCATATGGGTTGAAAAGAAAAACATGGAATGCAAAGTAGTGTTTACCTCACTCAAGAGCAGCATTGCTAGCTCATGGTACTTTGATAGTGGGTGCTCAAGGCACATGACAGGTAATGCCGAATTTCTCACTGATTACGTCACTATCAAAGGTGGGAATGTAAATTATGGGAGAGGTGCACAAGGTAAGATTGTTGGTAAAGGTACTTTATGTGTAAATGACATGCCTAAACTGAAAAATGTCTATCATGTAGAAGGATTGAAAGCAAATTTGATTAGTATAAGCCAACTATGTGATGACAATTTACATGTCAATTTTGACAAACATGAATGTAAAGTGTTTGATAACATAAATAAATGTTTGTTCACCGGAGTAAGATCTCAAGATAATTGTTACAAATTTGGTGACAACTTATCCTGCCTTAGCTCCAACACAAATGAACTTGAACTGTGGCATCAAAAATTAGGACATGCTAGCTATAAGAAAATAGAAGAATTAGTTAGGTTTGATGCTGTTAAACACTTGCCCAAGCTCAACTTTAAACAATCAAGTGTGTGTGGTCCTTGTCAAAAGGGGAAGCAAACCAAAGCCTCTCATCCAAAAGTTGACCAAAGTTCCACGTTTGAAATTTTAGAATTAATACACACTGACCTTATGGGACCAATTGAGGTTGAGAGCTTAGGTAAAAAGAAATATTCATTTGTTTGTGTAGATGATTTCTCTAGGTATACTTGGGTGCTCTATTTAAAAGAAAAATCTGAAGCACTTGAAGTATTTAAAGTGTGGTATAAAAAGGTGAAAAACTTGTATGGTAAGAAAGTTATCAAAATTAAGTCTGATCATGGAACTGAATATGAGAACACTTTGTTCTCAAAGTTTTGTGACTCCAAAGGAATCACCCATGATTTTTCAGTCCCTAAAACACCACAACAAAATGGGGTTGCATAAAGAAAAAATCGTACATTACAAGAGATGGCACGAGTCATGCTTAGTTCCAAAAACATCTCTAAACGATTTTGGGCTGAAGCACTTAATACTGCTTGTCACATAGGAAATAGAGTTTATTTGAGAGTTGGATCAACTATGACTCCATATGAAATCCTCCTTGGTAAAAAACCCACTCTTAAATACTTTCATATTTTTGGATGCATATGCTATGTTCTAAATGATAGAGACTATCTATCTAAATTTGATTCCAAAAGTGACAAAGCTGTTTTCCTTGGATATTCCACAAATAGTCGTGCTTATAGAGTTTACAATCTTAGAACCAAAACTGTGATGGAATCAATTAATGTTACTTTTGATGATACTGCTGATCTAAATTTAAAATCTCTTGAAGATGATGTCTCAGATTGTATAAAGACAATGCAGGAACCGCAAAATCAAACTGAACAGACGCAAAGAAAATGGATCGCAGAAAGCAGTATGTGTACTAATGTGATCACATCATCACCTACATCAAGGCAAACAAAATCCGGTTCAGAAACTGAAGATTCTAACTGCGAAGAGAGTAATTTGGACAGGACCAAGGACATACCCAGCAGAGTACAAAAGAATCATCCAATATCTCAAGTAGTGGGTGATGTAAAAGAGAAAATTAGCACAAGGGAAAAGCCAAGAGTCAACTACCGTGAGTTGGCTGGGCTAAGTTGTGTTGAATCACAAGTGAACAAGGTTAGTTCTTGCTGTTTTTCCAATATCGAACCTAAAAATGTTGTAGAAGCTATGAAAGATGATAATTGGATTGTTGCCATGCAAGAGGAATTAAACCAATTTGAGAAAAATGAAGTATGGACTTTAGTCCCTAGGCCTACTGGAGGAAATGTAATAGGAACTAAGTGGATCTTTAAAAACAAAACTGATGAAAATGGGCAAATTACAAGAAATAAAGCTAGACTTGTAGCCCAAGGTTACACCCAAGTAGAAGGAATAGATTTTGAAGAAACATTTGCTCCTGTTGCTAGGATAGAGTCAATTAGGCTTTTACTTGCTATTGCTTGTTATTTGGACATCACTTTACATCAAATGGATGTTAAGAGTGCCTTTTTGAATGGTATCCTAAATGAAGAAGCCTATGTTGAACAACCTAAGGGCTTCATTGATCCCCATTTCCCTAATCATGTTTATAAGTTGAAAAAGGCCTTATATGGTCTAAAACAAGCCCCTAGAGCTTGGTATGGGAGGCTAACTGAACACCTCATACAAATGGGATTTAAGAGAGGTGAGGTAGATAAAACCTTATTTATTTTAAAAGAAAACATAGGAATCTTAGTGGCCCAAATTTATGTTGATGACATTGTATTTGGATCATCTTCCAAAGACATGTTAGACTACTTTGTCACAAGTATGACTACCACCTTTGAAATGAGTATGGTGGGTGAGTTAACCTACTTTTTAGGACTTCAAATAAAACAAAATAAGGAAGGAATTTTTATATCTCAAAGTAAGTATGCCAAAAACTTGGTTAAAAAATTCTCTCGACAATGCCTCTCACTTCAAAACTCCTATGGGATCATCCCAAAAGTTGTGCAAAGATGAAAATGGTGAGGATGTTGACCCCACCTTATACGTAAGTATGATTGGGAGCTTGTTGTACCTTTCAAAGAAGTCGCCCGTACATCATGTTTAGTGTCTGCCTATGTGCTAGATATCAAGCTTGCCCCAAATTATCCCACCTCAAAGCTGTAAAAAGGATTATTAGATATGTTGGTGGAACTATCAATTTAGGTCTAAGCTATACTCGAGAAACCAACACAAATCTGGTAGGATTCAAGTGACTCGACAAGGTGCAACACTGATGATAGGAAAAGCACAACTGGAGGTTGTTTTATCTTGTAAACAATTTAGTATCTAGGTATAGACGAAAATAAAACTGTGTATCCCTTTCTACTGCTGAGTCAGAATATGTGGCTGTAGGGAGTTGTTGTTCTCAACTTCTTTGGATGAATCGATGATTAAAGATTATGGTCTTAAAAGTGATATTCTAACTGTTTTTTGTGATAATCTAAGTGCCATAGAAATATCAAAAAATCCTGTTCAACACTCACGTACTAAACACATTGACATTAGACATCATTTTATTCGTGATCTTGTTGAGCAAAAAATTGTTAGCATGGAATCAATTAGCACTGAAAAACAGATGGCTGACATTTTCACCAAAGCCCTTGATTTTCGTAAATTTTCCACTCTAAGGAAATATCTGAGTTTGTGTGCAATATAATGATGTGATCCCCCGTGTGATCACATCATATCTAACACCTGTATTCTCCAATTCTAACAAAAAAAATGCATTGCATGATTTATCTCAGTATGGTCACTTGTATTGCATCTTTGATTTATTTCCTCTCTGAATTGTGAATCCTTCTTAAATAGTAGTCAACAACTGTTGACTCTAAATTTATCTTACTAGATGTCTCTTGGTGGGTGCAAAATAAAAAAAAAATTGGGAAACAGCTACTCCACTCATGGTATGAAGTCATTTCAATGTGATCAAAATGACTTCAAGAGAAAGTTTGAGTCAAATTGATAAGATCATTCGAAAGAGGGCTATCCATGAGAATAATGAAGAGTGAAAGCTACCCATAATATATTTTTCCACGAAAAAAAAAATTATATGTGGAAGCATTCTAGAGGCCAAGCAAGACAAGATTCTGATTCATTGACTTTCTTAGAGGAAATGCGTCCCCTGATGTAATTACATACTATGCCACACATCTACTGAGATTTATCCTTCACATGTGTGTAAATTATGCATCATTTAATTTTAGAATTTTTCTAGTCAACCTGGTCCTTGGTGAAAATTTCAATCAATTGCTTTTCTACTTCGAATTAATTTTTGTTAAAATATTTTATGCTCAACAAAATTTCTTATAAATTTTTAAATGTCCATATGTTTAGGGGGAGTATAAGTCTGTGGATTTTTTTCCATCTATGGTAAGTACATTATCTAAAACTAAAAAGTTTTTATTTATCTTTATCATCTTAATCTCCAAAGAAGTTAAGACTCATTTAACCCCTTGTATCCTAACCGGCCAAAGGGATTTAGTTTAGTTTAGTTCAAATGCAATTAAAACTCTCTTTAGTGACCTAAGCCTACTATGATTTAATGACATGCTATCACATTTAATAAATACCATCACCCTCCTCTCTTTAAACCCTCACCGGCCTTAGTGATCAAAACCCTTAGAAATTCCAAAGCTTCTTTCAGTTTGCTCCTCTACTCATGGCGTCTCCGTCCAAACCCTCTTCTCCAACTGTCGATCGTTCGCCCCCTCCATCTCCGACGTCCCAACCAAGTGATGCCGTCGAGCTTTTTGTCAACACCAATGCTACCCCTGTTTCAATGTCGCTCCCAGGTGCCGCTGACAATGCTATTGATGCTGATAATCCTGGGGATTTGAAAGCTGTAGGTGAAATGGCAGGGATGGCTAGAGGCCCTAATTAGTCATTGAGGCAGAGGGGTTTCTCTCCTAACATGGGGAGTACACCCTAGTGGTTCGTCCAAACATGGCCGAGCCAGAGTTCATTGAAGGCGAGGATGATGAGGACTTTGATCCCTCTGCTGATCTCAAGAGAAAAAGGGGAAAATCTAAGGCTAGTGATTCTGGGAGCTCCTCTGGTAAACCCTTGCCTCAGAAGAGAAAATATGTGAGTGGTTTGTCTGTGTATTCAAGTGATTCTGAAGAAGAGGATTTTGAGGCATACAAAGTCGTGTCTAGAAGGTCTCAATCTGTAGAGGTTGAGGAATTGAGGGAAGTTGAAGACATTGTGGAATCTGCTGCCCAAGACCTTGAAGATATCTTCCCTCATGTTATTGTGATGCCTGGAGATTTGCCACCTAGTAGGATCTCCACACCTCAGTTGTCGCCTACTCGTGCTACCAAAGGTACAAATGCATCTCCAACTCCATCCCCTCCTTCCAACTCTCCTGTTGCCCCCGCTCGATCATCTCCGGCAACCGGTACTGGGGCTCATTCTGGAACTGATGAAATTGAAGAAGGTAATGAGGATGAGGATGAGCATGTTCCCCTGCAAGCTCTCTTGGATTTGAAGAAAGGGAAGGGAAAGGTAAGGCAAGCAAAGGCCAAAGCTGTTGGCTCTATCTCTGCCCAAGCTTCAGACATTGGTTCAGACGATGATGAAGCTGAAGATGAGACGTTCAAGCTTGGGAGAGAAGAACTTGAAACAGAGAAGAAGGATGCTGCTGAAGATGTAATAACATTTGCACCCTCACCTAGAAGGAGCTTGAGATTATCTGGTTCCTCCAAAGCTGATTTGCCTAAGCCAAGGCATACCCCAAGTGTTAAACCCTCTTCAAGGAAGGTAAGCCCCCTCTCACCTGAGAAATTTATGTCAAAACCTGTTAAAGAACGTTTTGCCTTCTTTAGGAAAAAGGGATTTTTGGTGGAAAGGGTTATTGATAAAACCTTTGAGGATGTTGGTATGAAACGATATTTAGAGGAAAAAGGCTTACTCTTTTCTGTGTCTTACCCCAACTACTACTATCCCTCGCTTGTTAGTGAGTTCTATGCGGGTCTAGTTTAGGCTATTCAAGATCCTAGAGATGTTGGATTTGAAAAGGTTATGGTTCGTGACACTCTCATTAATTTTTCTCCTGCCTTGATTAATATCTTCCTTCTTGCTCCTAGTCCTCACATCCTTCCTCCTATGGCTCATAAGGATGAAATTGCCAATATCCTAACTAATGGTCTTGATCCTTCGTGGCACTCTCAATTCAAGTGCACAATGCTCACTTCCCTGTGTAGTTTTCTGTTTAAAATCTCTACTTTTAATTGGAAACCCTCCTCAAACAAAAACATTTTCACTGTGTCACATGCGGATTTGATTCATAGGATTTTTACTGGTCAAGTATTTAACCTTGGTGAAGTGATATTTGGGAGTATAGTACAGTTTGCAGAAAAGGAGTTGCCCTCTGATCTTCCTTTCCCATGCTTAATAACTGGTATTTGTGTGAAGCAAGGGGTTGAAATCTTACGTTCTGATTGTATATGTGAGAAGGTTGAACCATTTGGTATTCAACCTGTGTTAGAGTGCACTAGACGCACGGTAGATTTACCTGTAGCCTTCCCAGATGATCCAGTCATTGATGCACAAGATGTCGATGAAGATGAACCTGCTGATGCTACTGACAATGTGCGTACATCATCTCCAAGACCACCTCGTGAACCTAGTAAAAGTAATCTCTGATGAAATCAAGTTTTTGAAAAGGTGGATGCTTAATACAAGGGTACAGTTCAAGGAAGTCTCAGTGAGAAGGAACAAGTTGTTGGCTGCAAGGGATGAGCTTTCTGATCAAAAAGGGGGAGCTAGCTCAAGTCGTGTCTATGAAGAAGTCAGCCATAATTTCAGGTGGGAGCTACTGGCGAAAACACAAGCTGAAATGGAGGAAAATCCTAATCTGAACTGAAGCAGGACTTTTTTCTGAATGGGGTTATGATGTGGTTGAAAACAATTTTAATTTCTTGTTTTTAAATTAGGAACAATGGTGATTTGTTTTTTGCTTAGTTGGTTTGGTTTGTTTGGATATGTTTTGGACATGGTGCTTTATGGTTTTTTAGCTAGTATTTAGGGAGAGCGTTCGAGCTCTCCATCTCATATCGTGTTTTGAATAATCTTTAGCTTATTTAATTGTGTTAATATATATTGTGCTTGAGATTTGTTTTTGAACAGAAAGCAACAAAACAGGGGGAGATTGAAAGTGTGATAGCATCACACTTAGCCAAGTCAAAAGGTTGTCTTAATTATGTTTTGTTACTTTCTTTATATTTAATTTATGTAAATATTTTATAATTGATTTTTAGTATTACTAACTTATCTAACTAAATTTTATTATCTGTTTAGTATTGTTTTGGTTATTTTTTTAGGACTCTCACATGGATAAATGAAGGTGTAAAGAGATAAAGAAGATTGAAGAGATTGGAGATTTGGATCAAGCTCTTCAGCCGAGTTTAGACTTACCCATTAGCAATGACCTACTTGGCTATAAATACAAGACCCAAGTCAGTTTACAAGTCACGGTTTTACACACTCCAAAAGGCTAAAGAAATATAGACTTGAGAGGAGTGTTCTTGTGAGAGTTCTCTTTGTTGATTTTGTCTTTCTCTTAGTTTATGATTTGTAATCTGTTCACAAGTGTTTTAATAAGAGAAGTTTATTGTCTACATCATATTGCTGTAGATAAGTGTTTAATTCTTTGTTCATTTCATTTCTGTTTTATTATTCCGCTGCTTTTTACTGTTGTGCTAGTGCTGGTGTGATAGCATCAGGACTCACATCAGTCTTCTGTGCACTTCCTAGCCGCTCCATTTCTTTCAGTTTCGGGTTGGTTCGTATCTTGATTCATTCGTGAGCAATTACTCCACTCGGTTCGAGTGGAGTGGAGGACTAGTTTTGATAAATTTACAAGATCACTTATGAATGTGGAACATTCGTACACGCATAACAGTTGTACCCGAAAAACCAATCTACAATGTGAACCTGGAACTGCTCCAGCCAAGTGGTGCCCACAGAGCTCTTGCGTAAAAAAGTTTACTACTATTTGCAAAATTTCACTAAAAAATATCGTAAAAGATTTTCACATGACATGTTATAAAATGCATACACTACATTTTTTCTTCACATTTTGTGGTTGGATTTTTACAAGTAGTGGAACATTTTTATACATGCAGGAGCATAAATTTTGCTGGAATCGTCTTTTAGTTTCTGAACGGCCGATAGACCAAAATATACAAAGTACTTTTTCACTTTTTTCAATTAATGCAATGTATTATCTAATAACCACTTAATGCAATGTACTATCTTGTAGATGCAATGTGCGTAAATCAACCTAATTACGTTAAATGCACCAACATTTGTAAAAAAAATAAAAAAAAACTAAATCCCTCACTCTTCATCTCCCTTCACCAGTCTGCCACCCATCACTCTGCCGACAACAGTCGCAAAAAACAAATTTCAGAATCATTGTGTCCAATCTGTTAGAGATATTATTTCACATTGGGAATTGACAAACCTTGCATATGACATATAAAGATCCTGAACCACTCCCCTTAACACCAATTGGTTTTAAGGTGGAACCTCAGACTTTAATGTGGTATCAGAGCTATATATTCAATTTTTCTCCTTTTTTTTTCTTTTCTCTGTTTTCCATGGCAACAGAATCCATTGTGCTTCTTCCCAACTCGGCTGAACCTACCAAACCCCTCATAGCCATCTCCCTTGGCCACATCCTAAACCTAACACCCACAAACTACATAGCTTGGAAAATCCAACTTGAAGCAACCCTCCTTGCCATGATCTCTACCAATACATAGATGGAACCTTAACTGCTCCACCCCAAAACCTTACCACTCAAGCCATTACAACCGAAAACATCACCCCAGCCAATAACCCTCCAGCCGCCACCAACACCACAACTCCCAACACATAGTTTCGCCAAGACAAGCTTATTTTGGGTGCACTCGCAGGTACTCTCTCTCCTGATCTTGTCTCTCTCATATCTCAATGTTCCACCACATATGAAGCATGGCAAACCCTTGCCAAAACCTATGCTAACCCTTCCAAAGGTTATATCAAACAAATCAAGGATCGCCTTCGCCAAATCACCAAAGGAAACCGTTTTGTTTCAGACTATATGCGAAATTTCAAATCTTGCGCAGACCAACTTAAATCCTTAGGCCGCCCCATTGATCTGGAAGACCTAGTTGACAAGATCTTGGATCAACTCAATGATCCGGACTTTGAAAGCATCATCACTGGCGTTTACAGTCGAGATACCCCAATTACGTTTGATGAACTTCATGAAAAACTTCTCAACAGAGAGTTATCCCTCAAACATCGAACACCCACCATCAACACCTTCCCTGCCACCGTTACCTATGCCTCTAAAAATCCTCCCCCAAACTCTTCATATAACCAAAAACATATTCCAACCTCATATAACCCTAATCCTACACCTCCTCCCAACTTCAACCCACAAAACCCTCAAACTCCGTATAAAGGCCGTTGCAAGTGGTGTCGCAATGACGACCACTTTCTTTCTCAATGCCCCTCCTTCCGCCAACTCTACCCTAACACCAACTTTCCCACACCCAACCCCACTCCTCATCAACCTAATTCCAACCAACGCCGAACCTTTACCCCAAATCATAACCCTAGGCAACAATACCGTGGCAACTCTTCCTTTCAACCCACTGCCTACTCCGCTTCCACCTCAAACCAAACCCCACCAAATTGGCTCTTTGATAGTGGAGCTACGCATCATGTGACCAATGATCTGAATAACTTGGCCCTTCACTCCCCTTATGATGGAACGAATGAACTCCTCGTTGGTGATGGTTCGGGCCTCAATATCTCCAATACTGGTTCAAATTCTTTTCTCACTTCTTCCTCCCCTTTACTTCTCAATAATGTTCTTCATGTTTCTCATGAGTGTCATAACATAATATCTATATCTTGGTTGTGTCAAGATAATAATGTCTCTGTCATCTTCTCACATAACTCATTTCTTGTGAAGGACCTTCAAACGGGGGAAACTCTTCTTCAAGGAAATTCTTGCTCTGGCGTGCATGAATGGCTTCCAAAGTCTCCTGCCGTTCACTCCACAACCTCCTCCTCCATTATCAATTGGAATCATAGATTAGGGCACCCATCTTATTCAATTTTACGTTCTCTTAGTTCTTCGTACAATTTGGATATTCCTAGTACTTTTGATTTTCATTACAATGCCTGTGATTGTAATAAGAGTCATAAGTTACCTTTTAATGAAAATTCTCTTTCTTTAGTTGGGCCTCTTGATTTGATATACAATGATGTTTGGACGTCTCCTCTCTTATCTTATGGTGGTTACAAGTACTATATTGTGTTTGTTGATCACTTCACCAAGTACACTTGGCTTTACCCACTCAAACATAAAAATGATGCTACTCATGTGTTCACAAACTTCAAAAACATTGTAGAAAAATACTTGCATCGCTCAATTATCACTATCTTCAGTGACAATGGTGGTGAGTATATTGGTCTTCGTCCCCTCCTCACTTCTCTTGGAATCTCTCATCTTACATCCCCCCTCATACTCCTGAACACAATGGGTACTCCGAACATCGACATCGTCACATTGTTGAGATGGGTCTCTCCCTTCTTACTCATTCTCACATTCCATGCAAGTATTGGCCACTTGCATTTGTCATAGCTTGTTATCTTATCAATCGCATGCCAACACCCACTTTGAATTTTCAATTTCAGTTTCTCAAAATCTTTGGTCATCCTCCCAACTACTCGAAGCTTAAGAGCTTTGGTTGCCTTTGCTATCCTTGGCTCCGCCCCTACACCAATAACAAACTGGATCCTAAGTCATCCCCGTGTGTCTTTGTGGGCTACTCTCCAACTCAAAGTGCTTTCTATTGCTTAGACCCTAAAACCTCTAAAATCTTTGTATCCCATCATGTCAAGTTTGTGGAACATCTTTTCCCCTTCTCATCGTTGTCCGAACCACCATCACCAGCTCCCTCGGTCAATGAATGGTGTAACTCCACTCTCACCATTCTCCCACCTTTACCTTCACCTGTTCATACACCACCCTTAGCCTCGGCCAATCCCACCCCTCAAGCCTCTACCACCAACCCACCCTCTTCCTTCCGAACCTTCTCCTACCCCTCCCCATCCCCCAATCTAAAGACACGTAACTCGTGCTCAAAACAACATCCATAAAACCATCAACAAGCTCAACCTAAATGTCTCCATCCCCAACCCTACCCTTGAACCAACAAACTTTACCCAGGCTCTCAAAATACCTGTTTGGCGTGAGGTCATGGAAACAGAATTCAATGCTCTCATGAAAAATAACACCTGGGATCCTGTACCTCCATCTCCATCTCAGAATTTAGTTGGGTGCAAATGGGTTTTTCGCATCAAGTATAAATCGGATAGCACGATTGATCGCCACAAAGCTCGCCTCATCGCCAAGGGATTTCACCAATGCCTTGGCATAGACTACTCCGAGACATTCAGCCCGGTTGTTAAACCTGCCACAATCCGCACCATTCTCTCCTTGGCCGTTACAAATAATTGGCCCCTTTGTCAGGTTGACATAAACATTGCGTTTCTCCAAGGTACACTTAATGAAGATGTTTTTATGGTTCAACCCCCTGGTTTTGTTAGCAAATCTCATCCATCCCATGTTTTCAAGTTACGACAAGCTCTTTATGGCCTCAAGTAAGCCCCCCGAGCCTGGTATGATGAACTTAAAAACAATCTACTTTCTATTGGCTTCAAGAATAGTGTGTCAGATGCTTCTTTGTTTACACTCCGTCAATCTCTTGGTACTATGACATCATAATCACAGGCTCCAACTCATCCTTTCTAAGTGACTTCATCACTACCTTCTCGGTTCGATTCTCTTTGAAAGATCTTGGGGATCTGTCTTACTTTCTTGGTGTGGAGGTCATTCCCCATCCCAAGGGGCTCTTCCTTAGCCAACACAAGTATATTCAAGATCTTCTACCTCGGACTAAGATGATGGATGCCAATCCTCTATCGACTCCTATGACACCAGGTTTGACACTTTCAGTTGGCAACGGGACACCTCTGCTGAATCCTAGTGAGTACAGATCCATTGAAGGTTCACTCCAATACCTATCTCTCACTCGGGTTGAGGTTTCGTTTATGGTTAATTGATTATCTCAGTTTATGCACCACCCAACAGATGTTTATTGGACTACTCTTAAAAGATTACTTCGTTACTTGGTTGGTACTAGTTCTCATGGGTTACTTCTGCGTTCCAACTCCCCATCTACACTTCATGCATTTTCCGACGCAGATTTGGCAGGGGATAAGGACACATATGTATCAACAACCGGTTACTTGGTTTATCTTGGGTCTAATTTGCTTTCTTGGAGCTCTCGAAAGCAGAAAACGCTTGCTAGATCTTCCACTGAAGCAGAGTACAGGGTTGTTGCTACCGCCACTGCCGAAATTGTATGGATTCATAACTTATTGCGTGAACTTCAGGTTGCGATCAACTCTGAAATTGTCAAGGCTTCACTGGAAAGAGATGTTACCGTAGATGTTACCCAACACCTTGAATAACACACTGACGGACAGCACACACACCACAAAACTAAACAGTTTGTAAAAGATTTGTACAGCGGAAATAAATAACACAAGATATAATTTTCTCAAGTTATATAAATATATAACTTGAGTGTGTCTAGATGGCGAAGATTTTATAATCAATATAAAAAATTACAAAGCCGAAAGTTCCCTATTGCTCTAACAATGATAATGCACTATGGAACTAATGAGATAAAGCACGAATCCTATCCTTAGCCAACACTCACGCAAACACACAATGTTTGAGTTAGAATCACAAGGGAGGAAGGATTATACGAACCAAAGAAACATTGTCTCTCTTGTGCTAATGTGTGTGTTGTATATATTTTGTATCTCCTTGGTATATCTTCAAGCACTCACACCTAGCCTATTTATAGCCTTCAATTGCCTTGGAGGCTACTCAAAAACAACAGCCGTGGACCTTCAGATCGTGTGAGGAGAGTGGAGAGATTTCTTGGCTTGTTCTCCTCTTCATGCGCCAACTTCCCACCAAAGTAGCAACCGAAAACTTGAAGCCCAAGTCCTTGCTTATTCACCTTGTACTCTCTTGCTTTCTTGGCCTTGTACTTCTTCAATAATCAGCAACAACCTTATGACTTGGTCTTCCCACGTTTTTGCTTCTGCATCAACAAATGTGAGCCAAGTAAAAGTTACACATAAATCTCCTATTTATGTGAAACTTATCTTCAACTTCATTCCATGTCTTTAGCTATTAATCCAATCATGTATTAACCTGAAATATGGACCAACAAACACATATATCTTGCAAATAATATTAGACATTATAATATAAAATAATATGAAAAGAATTATTAAATTACAAATCATTCCAGTTCAGGTAACACCCAACTGCCAGTGATAGCACCTGTGGTAACACCCACAGTCTGTACTAACAATCTCCCTCATAATTGATAATTTCTTTCCAAACTCCAAAGTGCTAATCCCTGCAAGAAAATGTTAGCCATAACAGAGTAACTCCATAGTTATCAACTCCCCCATTATCAAGGAATTAACAATCACTATGATTTATCACAAAATACTAATTATTAAAACATATTTTCCAAAATAAGTTTTTCAAATAACTAGCAACCTATTGTTCCAAAGATAAATCAGCTACTGAGCTACTCCCTGTTTAAACAACCCTAAAAGTTTAAATAAAAGCAAATAAACAAACCACCAAAGTATTTATGACATGTTCCGAATAAAAACATGATAGTAAATTGTTTATCAACCACATTGTTTAAAGTACCACAACCATAAGAGTGGCTACACCAACCTTCAGGCAATCTTTGCAATCACTCTTCTTGCTCATCATCTGCTTCTTCTTCCGCATGTTCTTCCCCTTCATCATCTCCAGCATCTAAGACAGCACCTTAGTAACATCTGCAACAGCACCACTAGCTTCTCCACCACCACCACCACTTGGACCAGCTCCATCATCACTATTATCTCCCCCAGTTTGGGAAGAAACCTGCCGAATAAACTCATCAGTAATTTCCTTGAGCTTAGTCCATCCTTGCACAATCTTGGCAATGGCAGCAGTTTGTTTGTGGAGAAACGCCAAAACTGTGGTCTTTGGAATTGTTGGTGATGCATTCCCCAACAAATTATACACATTTTCCAGAACATGAGCTGCATCTGTACCTGAAAAACTTAGAGATTTCGGAGTAACATTATGAGTAACACCCTGAGCTAAAACCGCATCACTTGACCCTATTTCCTTTTCCTTTGACCAAGGAAGATCACCTGTGTACCTCACACTCTTAGTGTTCTTCTTAGTCAGCTGAGTATCTATAGCATAGAGGTCAAGATTGGGAGTGTACTCATTTGAATCTTCAATGGGCATTTTTTGAGATTTCAAAATTTGGAAATCAAGGAAGGGTAAGGAAACATTGTAATATCTTTTCTTCTACCCCACGAAGCCAAATGTTTGAAAATCACTCTACCCAAGTTCACCCTTTGATTTTTCCCTAACTTGTACAATATCTTGGCTTGTTGCAGCATTACATATTGTTCATTTTTTGTAGGAACCCAATTAAAAATGCAAATCTTGTGAAGCACGGCAAAGAGTGAAGTGTGACGGGAAGCAAGAAAATGAACTTTGGTTTTGGGGTTGGGATTCTTGGGCCATTCATGCACAACATTATTCGAAATAAACCTAGTTATTTCATCCTTATGCACGAGAGGACTATCATCATCCACATTGGAGAGTCCTAAAGTCTTGTTGATCAAAGAAGGGGTAATGAAAAAAATTCGATTCCTTAAAAACACCTTGCCATATTGATCGGACTTATCATTTTCTAGGTTTACATGAAGATTGGCATAGAAATTTTTGACAATTGCCTCGACAAATTTAGAAGGATGCAAATTCGCTTTCAAAAAATTTATATCTTAGGATCCAATTTTGCTAAGTAGTCTCGATCATTGAGAATGTAGCACACACAACCAAAGACATGAAAGTAATGAACTTTTGGCTTCCTACCATTTAAAATCTCGTATGGAGTCATGGTTGTGTCGGGTCTTAGAAAAACTCTATTGGCCGTGTGACAAGTTGTATTTAGTGCCTCAGCCCAAAATCTTTTCGAAATTCTTTTTGAAAATAACATCACACGAGTCATTTCAAGTAAAGTCCTATTTTTCCTCTCGGCTACCCCATTTTGTTGAGGTGTTTTTGGAGCTGAAAATTCATGGTGAATTCCTTTTCTTTCACAAAAATTTGAAAAAGAAACATTCTCAAATTCCCTCCCATGATCGAACCTAATTCGAAAAATTGAAGCAAAAAACGTGTTTTTGATCTTAGAGTGCAAGATTTTGAATTTTTCAAAAGTTTCAGATTTTTCCCTTAAAAAATAAACCCATGTAAATCTTGAAAAATCATCAACAATAACAAAAGTATATTTCTTGCCTCCAAAACTTTCTATCTCAACTGGACCCATTAAATCCATATGCAAGAGTTGAAAACAATGTGTTGTACCAGTGTGTTGCTCATGGTGTTGGGCAGCACTATGGGCAACACGAGTTTGTTTTCCTTTGAGACAATTCTCACAAACAATTTTTTGTTTAAGATCAAGACTAGGAATGCCTTGGACAACATCTAGTTTAACTATCTTTTCTATGTTACGAAAGTGAACATGTACCAACTTTTGATGCCATAATGTAGTGTCATCAATTTTTTTCGAATGACATACTTGCTTATCTTCAACAAGATAACAATTATCATTGGATCTTGTACCTGTCATCACACAATTGTTAGTCTTATTATAAACTTCACAAGTATCTTTATTAAATTTCACCTCTAAGTTGTCATCACAAAGTTGACTAATGCTAATTAAATTAGCTACAAGACCATCAATATGTAAGACATTCTTTAAGGCTGGAAATCCAGACACATTTAGTGTCCCTCTCCCAATGATATTACTCTTGCTCCCACAACCATACGTTACACTACCCCCATGAACCGTTTCATAGTCTTTTAAAAACAATTTTGTTCCTATCATATGACGTGAACACCCACTATCAAAGTACCAAGAACCTTCTATATTTGTTTTTAAAGCAGTGTAAACGACATCATATCTCTGATTTGCTTTAGGTTTCCACACCTTTTTTGAATTTTTACCATTCTGACTGGGTGTGTTATCCTGTGTGATGGGCAACACCTTAGGTAACACCAAGGGACTGGACAGTTTTTTCGAAACAATCTGACATTTATTTTTGAAATGTCCAGGTGTGTGACAATATTGACACACTTTCCCTTTGTGTAAGTTCCCCAATCCAGACTGCTCTCCATCCGAGCATACGGAAAATACAAAGGGCAAACTTTCGAAGATCATAACTCCTTCATACGAACTCCGATCGAGACGTGCCATATATGGTTGGAAAGCTCTCGACGAGAACTAGCCTGCAAACATGTCCGTGCGGACCACTTTGAAATGCAAGATGGTCCGTACAGACGATTTTGTCAAACATACATCATAATTTCAAAATCCTCTTACAGTCCACGATATTCCCTTAAATCTAGGAAAATCAAAAATTTGGTTTTCCCAAAATGGTCCGTGTGGACCATTTTGCAGTTTTTTCACTCCTATAAATAGAGGGATCCCCCTCTCATTTTTCTCACACCTCCCTTCTCTCCTCTCTCCCCCAGCCTTCAGGCTCCCCTCTAAGTCCCTTCGGGGCAATCCCGGTCCCTTTCGGTTTCCTCTGGGGCATTCCGAGCCCCCTCGCGGTGCTCCGAAGCCCTGCCGAGCGCTCCCGAGATGCTTCTGAGCTGCCCGGAGGCATCCCGAAGCCTTGCCGGTCCATCTCGAGGCATTCCGGTCCATCTCGAGGCGTCTCAGTCCATCTCGAAGCCCTGCTGGACAATCCCGATCCATCCCAAAGCAAGCCGAAGCTCTGCTCGAGCACAACCTACAATCCCGAGGCACGCTGAACCTCTGCCCGAGTACAGTCAACAATCTCGAGGAATCCCAACGCACGCCGAACCTCTACCCGAGTACAATCAACAATTCCGAGGAACGCCGAAACTCTGACCGAGGACGCACCTGACACTCCCGAGGTACGTCGAAGCTCTGTCTGCAGACACCGGTACATCCCCGAAGCAGTCCCGGTCCATCCTGGAGCACTATTCACACTCAAACACTATTCCCAAGCGCAAGACAGATATGAACCAACATTGGTAAGGCTTCCTTCCCATTACTATTTCAATTCATTTCAATACATAGCATACAATGTAGACATCATATACAACATGCATTTTAAAAAGCAAATACACACACACACAACTTTTAAAGAAAGAGGGGTATCGAAAGACTCGTGTATACGAGGCGACTTGGGTGAGCTCTGCTATTCTCTTTCCGAGGCGTAACCTGACCTCCGAACTCAAAATCTCATCACACAACAACAGTTTTTAAACTAAGCCTTTTCTCAATATTTTGGGCTAAATCAAAACGGCGTGGCGAATATACAAACAAACGCAGCGACACCTCCTGACTCAAATTGCGAGATGTCGGGGCCCGCGCGCGAGCGGATCCGGGTAATTTCAATTGACGACTCCGACGGGGAAATTTTGTTTTAAAAAAGCTTTAAAAAAAATATTTTTAAAACATTGATGAGGGTCAAACTTTCATTTTACCCATTTCTTTAATTGTTGTGTGTGTTTGCATGTGCTTACTTTTTATTTACAAAAAAATAAAAATACAAAAAAAAATGCATCATAATACTTCTGTGTACATACATTTACAAATTCTGCAAAAATTTATGTTTTCCTCATAAAAAGAATTTAAGTGACCGCACACTACGCGCACTCTTATCCTATACACTACACACTACAACCCTCAACCCTGGGTGGTCTTAGTTGCAACTTTATTGGTGTTCCTATGCCTTTTGAGCGCGCACGGGATCATCCCAAACATCCCATCCTAGCCAGTGTCAATCCTACATGCTTGCGTCACACTCTGTCTAGACTCGGTTGGTTTTTACCCAGTCTGTGTCATAAAGCCTGGATACATATCCCATTCCGGCCATTTTCTGAGTCGAAGCTCGAAACTCAAGATCCCTTGTGCAAGCAAGACGATGAAAGTTCATGCTAAAATCTTGACCCGATCTTGATTTCCAAAGCTACACCCGGACAATGCTCCGTCCCGGATATACATCCATGCCCACATGACACAATGTCATCAAGCCTTTAATACGTCAGTCATGACAATATGACCTAGCCAATGCCTATTGTCACAGATCCCTTGCGCAACCAAGGTAAAGAGAGGTCATGCCGAACTCTCGACTCGATCTTGACTCAGGTGCCGGCTCGGCTCACTATTCACATGGCCGACGCATTAAAACGAACATGACAAGCTCGGTCCTTAGGTTCGATTTTTCTTTTAGGCCGGTGGAAACCGCTTGCCCTATAGGACCCTCGCTCGGGGCTGTCCACCCCGGGATGTCGAAATACAGGTGCAAAATGAGGGGCTTATAGCCGCATTGATGGTCTCTACTGACCCAGGATCTAGCATAGTTGCGAAAAAGAAGAGAAATCTTTTCCAACCTACCTAGGATTATGAGAAAACCCGTTTTAAGTAAATTAAAACAAAAAAAAAGGAAACCGCATGTCGCATGAGCTTTCCCCCTTTTCCAAAAAAAGGTCTTCCCATGTCTAAACCTTACCCGTCACCCCCTCCAGCGAACCGAGAGTGGCTGAGAGTACCCGGGATCCGTCTTTTCAGTATCGAAGTTACAAGGTCCGACAGCCCTTCCGGTTCAGCAGTTCGAACAGTCTGATATTCCCCCATAGCAGGATCAACAGATAAGAGTGAGGGAAACGGAACTCCGCCCCCGGGAAACTTCCAAACAATGGAAGAAGTTTGGCAAGATTTCAAAGCTCATGAGAAACGCCAAGAAGAGCAGCAGGCTTGGATAAAAAATGCCATGCGTCATCTTGGAACATTTGCAGTCCCCCAACCAGATGGGACCTTCATAAAAAACAAGGACATGCCTACTCCTTCAGCTTTTCAGAATTACCAACAAGTCCCTCCTTCACAAAGCTACGAAAATCCGGCAATGCAAAATAGCTTCCGCTCAGATCTTTACTCGGGCCTCAGTCATGCGGCTCTGATCTGTCAACCGCAACACAATCAATTTCCCAACCCTGCGTCGCAAGCTCAATATCACCAGCGCAGCGCTGGACCATCTCAAACAGATCCAAATAACCTTCAAAATCCTCCCATGTTCACATCTTTCTATCAATATGCCCATTCACCAAGTTTTGCCCCCATGACTTTTCCAACCCATTACTTCGGACATCTTGCATCGGCTCCAGCTGTTTCATGGCCTCAAAGCCTATTTGCCCAAACCCCTATCATGGTTCCCTCCGTCAGAGAACCTTTGGTTACAGGTTCCAGCAGTCCAGAGGTTTCTATCGACCCTCATGTGGTTATGTTGACAGAACAGAAGGCAGACGAAACTATGGGAGAATTCTACAGGGAACAGAGCCATAAGCTTTCCGAAATCATGGAGTCACAACCTGAGGATGAGAAAACGAGAATCTTCAAAGCATCAGTCAGCCCTCACTTTTATCCCGACCTCCGTTCCATGGTCAACGCCGGGACCAAGTTCGAAAAGACCTTGAGCCTACAAAAAACGGCGGCCACTCCTGCTTCTTCCTACCGCTACCAGACAGTCCTGTCAAATCCGACGCCTGTTCCAAACAAAAGAAAAGAGGCCGCCGGAGCAGTCCACTACATCCAAAATGGAGTCCAAGGAAGCCGCGATCAAGTGCCCTCGAGAAATAATAATCCTCCCCGGCCGCAGCATTTTCAGCACTTCGACAACTTCGGAATGCCTCTAAGCCAAGTGTTCGAGGCGTTGGTGAACCAGAACATGATCAAGCCCCTTGAGAATTATCAACCAAGGAATCCTAACCCGAACATGGATATGAGCAAGCGGTGTGCTTTTCACAACTACCCCAGCCACACCGCCGACAATTGCGTCATACTAAAACAAGCAGTCCAAGGGCTAATTGAAGAAGGAAAGTTAGAGCGTCCCTGCGGCCCCAATACAGACGGAAATCCGTTCCCTCGGAACAATGAGGTGAACAAGTGGAACACAGCCCAATGAAGCAACAACTCTTCTAGGAAGCAACCTTTCATTTACTTCGACAACCTCGGAATGCCTCTTAGCCAAGTGTTCGAAATGTTGGCGAAGCAGAACATCCTCAAACCTCTCGAAAATTTCCAGCCAAAGACTCTCAAACCTAACATGGACATTAGCAAATGGTGTGCTTTTCACAACTACCCCGGCCACACAACCGACCATTGCTTCGTGTTGAAGAAAGTGGTGCAAGGCTTAATCGAAGAGGGAAAGTGGGAATGCCCCCGTGGTCCCAACACAGTCGGAAACCCTTTCCCTAGAAATGACGGGGTAAGCATGGTGGATAAGTCATCGGCAAATTCCCGTTATGATTAGGGACGTGAAGGCAGAACCTGGGGCTTCCACGTTGAGAAATTCAGGAAAGAAAACCCAAGAACGGTTATTCCCCAACAATCCTTTCCAGCATCGGGGCACACCAATGGGTGGATTGAACGCTCCCCGGAGATAAGGCAGTTCCAGAAAGGTTGACCAAGTGGCAACGTAAAAAACGGCGTAACTTTCACAAACGCGGACTCACAGCCAGCAAGAAGAGATAGATCGAGAAGCTTGGACTAACCCCTCGTCTTCTAGAGTCTAGCTTCAAAAAAAATCCAGAGTCTGTCGTGTTTAAGTTTGAGTCTCTCGAGTCATCTGACGGCCTTACGCCTAAAGATTATGTGTTTGTAACAAAAACTGCGTTTCCTTATGCTTTGAATAAAAGTTCGACCTCTCTGAGTATCCCCTCATTGCCACTTTAACAAATGATAAATTAACTAATCAAAACAGTTAATAATGATTCACTTGATAAAAACGCAGACACATTAAATGAACAATACATTAAACAAATCTTTAAGCATGTTGTCAAACGAGAGGAAAATCGAGCCCAAGCTGCAGAGAAGGTTCTAACCAAAGTGAATTTGGGGACTGCTGAAGAGCCTACAGAGATGCAAATCGGAGAATTCTCCATCCATACTTCGCCTAAAGAATATCGAGTCTTCTTCTCCGCCCTCTACACTCTAAAAAAAATGAAAAAAAAATCATACAGTCAACCTCGTAGGTTCTAGTACTTTTCTCGTTCAATCAAGTCCTGCTCGGAAATTGTAATTAAGTCTTCAATTTTCCATACGCAAGTTTTATTTCCTTTCTTGCTAAACTTGGGACATTATTTTGCACCCCACATTACATTTAATGAAATGGTTTTGTTCTATTTGATCACTTGCATTGCTCAACAAATAATTTCCCAAATGATTAATGCTTTGATTAATTGGTGTGAGAAAGTCAATCGATAGCTTCCCATACACCTCACCATACCCCACACAAAGGCCTCCATCAAGCCATACACTTTCCAAAACATGTCCCCACCATCGCCTTGACCAAGTCAACGACGGCGGCAACATCAAAGGACAACAAAAGGTCACTCAGCATTAAAAGATTGACCCCATGTCGAAAACAACCTAGGGGATTGCCTTCGCCCTCGTGCACATCAAGAAAGTTCAAGCAGGGGCTTGCCTTCGCCCTCATATGCTTCAAAAAAAAACTCAAGCAGAAGCTTCAAAAATAAATGAAGAAGAAAAAAAGAAAGCTCAAGCAGAAGCTTCAAAAAAAAATGAGGCCAAGGACCTAGCAACGCCAATCAAAAGCTTTACAGATGGGCAAAAAATTAAAGCTCGAAGAATGGAAGTTGTCGATAACCAGGAAGCAGTTAAAGCAAAGGCAGAACCATGTCATAAGCCCTTAAGCTGTGTTCAAATTCTTTCTCTGCCGATGAAAGACGACGATCAAGAAGCAATTGATTCATTGAAACTGCCATCAAATACGACTTGTCAAGGAATCACCTCAAGGCCCGTGCCTCATTATTCAACCTCCCGTCCGAGCCTTTTTGCCAAAGGCCGCACAAATATTCATTACCCATGCCCCAAAGCCAAACACGGTTCGGCCCCGAACTACGTTGACCTGAGCTCCCTATCTTAAGGGGAACGTAGGCAACCAGAAATGGTCCGCTCATAAACACATACAAATCCACAAACCCGGTCTCATCAATGACCTCTCCTATACACAAACCTTCTTTCACACCAGACCAAATTCGATCCTTGATACCGGTCGACTTTCTCCTCATGATTAATCAAGCATATAAAGTTTTATTGTTGAATAACCCGAACATAAATAAAGGGTTTTAAGCAAACATGTGATCATTGTGAACAAATCATGTATTCAGATGTCTCGACAAGTCTTCTTTTTCTACAAAATAGGAAAAATAGAGCTAAACACTAATTTTCTGTCAGCAAGGGCTTCCATACACTTTTACAAGCTTTTCAGTGATCATACTCTCTCAAAAGAGTCAAGCCCCAAAGCATTTCTTTTATTCCTACATCAAATAAGGCATTCCACAAAAAGGGACCCGTTCCCACCTTTCAAAAATAATATATACGCCCTTGCGAGTGTACATTACAAGTCATTTCTTTCACATTTTTGGTTGGCTGATTGATTAAAAAAATATACAAAGGTGTTGAAGAACATACCCAGCTAGATTGAAAACCCCAAACAGGGCAGTCTAGGCAAAAATCAGGGTTGCACCATTCTACCCCTTTTCCGTCTCCCCTTCTCTCACAAAAGAAGGTCAAACTATGCAGACCTGATCCCCTCAGTCCGAGGGGAACGTAGGAAGCCTTCATTGGTTCGGTCTAAAGCATACACAAAAAACCAAAAATTGAACGCCATTAAGGCTCAAACAAGAAGCAAGCAAGATATTTTGCGTCTCGACAAAGCTTTAAAAGTAAATCACAAATCATTACAGTTAAAACACTTCTTGATGAGTTCAAGCACGGTCTACTCTCAAACTCACAACATGCTAAAAGACAACTTAATACACTTAACAAATAATGTGTCTGCAATGACAATGAGTGGATACTTAGGAGGTCATTCCGCACCACTCGCGCTTGTCCCCTCGCCATTCTTCCCTTTCTTCCCTCGTCCCCGGCGAGTCTTCTTTCATTCCACATGAGCGAGTTATGTCTCCCTCATTCCGAGATCAGGAGTCCTCCTCGTCGTGTCAAACAAACCAGTCACTCTCAGAGCATCGTTCGCCCGTGCCTCGGCTTGGATCTCCTCCCTACGAGTCTGCAAAAGGGGACCTCTCCCCGCCAGTCTATCAACTCGAGTCCCATAGTCAAACAAAGCATCTCCCATGATATCTAGAGGGTTGACCCAAGCTTCTGAACTCCTAAGGTTGTAGCCTTGTCAGTCCAACCCAGCAAAGGCTCCTGCCTCATCCCGAACTGCCTGAAACAAGCGACGGAATGTAGAAAAAGGACTGAGACAGCCCCGGAACTCTGACAACATAGGAACCTTCCTGAAAGGCCCTCCTAGTCTCAATGCCCCAATGAGGAACCCACCAGCGGATCTGATGCGTGCCAAGTCGAGCCATCCACCTCTCCAGAGCAGACTGATCCATATCCAAGACAAGGGGTCGCTGAGCAAACGTCAACGGACTAAAAGATGTCAGAAGCACAGGCATTGCTTGAAGCCTCTCTCGCAAACACAAAGTGACCAAAGCAGGGGCTTCCCCCACGCATGAACCAGTCCCCCAACGCCAAGCGATCTATACCGGAGAAACCCTCCCCAAACTAAGGGAACAATGTCCTCACCGGCTCAGCAATGGCCTACCACATCCAAAGCGCTGTGACGCATCCCGAGGAAGCTGACCATGAAACGAGTGGCTATCATGCACAAAGCAAACACGTCCCAAGAGGCATCACTCCGGCCGTCGCTCATGAAACTGTGAAAATTTGTTTATTTATTGCTCGAGAAAACCTACCAAAGTCATTTTCGGCCGCCATACACTAACCACAAATGCATAAGCTAGAAAAAATTCCTAGGTCGGTCCCTGAAATCACAAATATGTCGTTACATCTCAAATAAAATACTTTGCTATGCCAAATACAAGTGTTTTATTACAGATGCAAAATGTTTGTTGCTCTACAAATACAATACAAAATAACAACAAAAGGAGTCCTACTCCGACTCATCATCATCAGTCTCCTCAAACGGGAACTCCGGCATCTCGGAAAACCCAGCAGTCACCTCCTCGTTATAAGAATACTCAACCCCCTCCTCGATCGAATGCTCGAAGTAGCCCGAGGGGTCAAACCCGGTAAAAGGATCAAAGAAGGGATGCGAGGACGAACCCTCACCCTGCACACCCGATAAAGGGAAGAACGGATAAAGGGTATGCAGCCTCTGGGCCCCCGAAGACATCCCCGTATCAAAGTTGTGCCGCTCCCGAACCGGCACCTCAAGCTGTGGCTCTGGCTCAGCCCTCGAAGAAGGAATATCCACAGACCTCCTCGAAGGAATTGGCTCGAATGCCGCCGCACTCCACAAAGATCCGCAGGACAACTTCCCCAAGAGATTCTTCGTAAAAGCCCTCAATCCCACGTATCCGCGGGTCAGCACGTCCAAGGACCGCCCCAAGACCTGCGCAAGCAAACAACCAAAGAGAAGCTCAGCCAAAGAGATACCAAATTACTCGACAAAAGAGAAAAATACAGAAAAGATTCCAAGATGGAAAAGAGTAAACAAACTCACCGGAGCGTCCGAGTCAACCCGATAAATAGTAGGACCATGCTCTGGGATGGGCACCGACACCCTCCTCCTCGAAGAGTCCCCGCAAACATACGTGAAGTCCATCCCAGGCACCAGGACATCTGGAGGACGTGACAAGCCAGTCTGCCTCTCCCTCGCTATCACCTGTGGCGTCCTCAGCTTCCGCCTAACAAATGCCGCATACTCCTCGCCCTCCAGGATGAACTCCTCGGAACTCACGCCGGCGCGGTACCTCTCATACTCCAGTGCGTCCATATCAAGAGGACTCATCATATGGAAGGGCGGATCCCTCGGAGCCATAGGAGGCACACCTGCGCCATTCTGCCAGAATACCCTCTCCCCCAAGTACATGGAGTCACAAGTAAGACCCCGCAGAAGATTTCACTGTCGCGTCACCCAAGGGGCACCCTCCAGCTCACCTCATCGTACCAATTCCAAGGGTACAGCGGAAACCCCTCCAGACTGTCCCTCTCCAGGTATTGCTGCACATCCTTATATGTGACAGTGACCTTTCCCCTGCTCGTCCTCCTCTTCCTCAAAGAACGAGCCCAGCACAGCATGGCGGGATAACCGAACATGGCCTCATCCTCCCAGTCCCACGGCTGGCACCGAAAGATCTCATAGTACCACGCCTGCAACGAAAAAACAGATAGTGCACAGAAATGAAAAAAAAAGAGTCCTACTCTAAGTCATCGGCACCACCGCCTGGTAAAGACTCCTGCATCTCGGTGCCTCCGCCAGCCACCTCATCATCCTCGGTGAACCCAGCACCTTCCTCAACCGGTTAATCCAAGAAGTCCGCAGGAGTAAGAAAGAAGAAGGAAAGAGAAGACGAGCCATCCCTCCTCTCCTTGTCCAGCACCTGAGGCGTCCCACGTCCTCAACTTTTCAACAACTCTGTTAGAGGCGCCCCACGTCCTCATCATTTCAACAATTCGGTCAGAGGCACCCCACGTCCTCAACACCTCAACAACTCGGTCAGAGGCGCCCCACGTCTTCAAACATTTCAGCAACTCAGCTAGAGGCGGCACCACGTCCTCACTATCTCAGCCAGAGGCGGCACCACATCCTCACTATCTCAGCCAGAGGCGGCACCATTTCCTCATCATCTCGGTCAGAGGCATACCACGTCCTCAACTTCCTCCTCACAAAGGTGCCTTCTCCTGCAGGTAAACACATCAAAAGTATGTCAATAAACTTCAAATGCAAGACACAGCTGCAATAAACGCTACACCAAAGAAGAATCCCAGCACGGCATTATTCCTTTCTAAAAATTCCCACAAACAAAGTTCTTACATGACTCACAAAATACACCATCAAACTCAACTTAGGGAAGACCCCCCTAAACAGTCTCACTTAGGGTATAGACACCTTCAAAGAAACTCAACTTAGATACTCCTCGCCTTTTCCGGCAGCCATTGTAAGCCCGAACTCTTCCCCAGCGGTCAAAACATAAGGCAAACTCGCCTCCCAAAATTAAAACACTTAAAGCACGAGTGCCTGCCCCCCAAGGCGCAAACACTTACATCCCTGGCTTAGGACACCGACACGTCCATGCCCAAAACCTCAGTCAGAGGACATCACCCGTCCTCAAACATTCCACAACCTCGTTTAGAGGACATCACACGTCCTCATAACGACATCACTTCAGCCAGAGGACATCATACATCCTCGAACATTTCACAACCTCGTTTAGAGGACATCACACGTCCTCATAACGACATCACTTCAGTCAGAGGACATCACACGTCCTCGAACATTTCACAACCGCGTCTAGAGGACATCACACGTCCTCATAACGACATCACCTTAGTCAGAGGACATCACAGGTCCTCAAACATTCCACTCACAATTTCACCATAACCAGCACAAATCATTACCCTGAAATTACGCATTTAGAGGTACGCACATCTCTACGTCCCTGATTGAAGGATCTGTCTTGTGATAAGACACGAGCGTCTTCATCACCAGCATAAGTCATAATCCATAGCCCGGAAGGCTTTAAATTACCCTGTCCAGAAGACCGTATAAATTTTCCTAATCATTATACGTAGCCCGGAAGGCTTTAAATTACCCGATTCGGAAGACCGTATAAATTTCCCAAATCATTATCCATAGCCCTAAAGGTGTTAAATTACCCAGACCGGAAGACCGTATAAATTTCCCAAAATCATTATCCGTAGCCCGGAAGGCTTTAAATTACCCGGTCCGAAAGACCGTATAAATTTCCCAAATCATTATCCGTAGCCCTAAAGGCGTTAAATTACCCAGTCCGAAAGACCGTATAAATTTCCCAAAATCATTATTCGTAGCCCGTAAGGCTTTAAATTACCCGGTTTGGAAGACCGTAAAATTTCCAAAACATTATCCTTAGACCGTATAAAGCACGTCCCGTGAGACATCGTCTCCATATAACATGACTTCAATTTCCTTGATGGAACACGTCCGGTGAGACATCGCCTCCATATAACGTGACTTCATTCTTTGATGGAACACGTCCCGTGAGACACTGTCTCCGCATAACGTGACTTCATTCCATGATGGAACACGTCCCGTGAGACACCGTCTCCACATAACGTGACTTCATTCCTTGATGGAACACGTCCCATGAGATATCGTCTCCGCATAACGTGACTTCATTCCTTGATGAAACACGTCCCGTGAGAAATAGTCTCCGCATAACGTGACTTCATGGACACCGACACGTCCACTCACCATTTCACCCCAGGACACCGACATGTTCACTTCACCTTAGGACACCTACACGTCCACTCACCATTTCATCTTAGGACACTGACACGTCCGCTCACCATTTCACCCCAGGACACCGACACTTCCACCTCATCTTAGGACACCGACACGTCCACTCACCACTTCACCTCAGGGACACCGACACATCCACTTCACCTTAGGACACTGGCACGTCCAATCACCATTTCATCCCAGGACACCGACACGTCCACTCACCATTTCACCCCAGGACACCGACACATTCACTTTACCTTAGGACACCGACACGTCCACTCACCATTTCATCTTAGGACACCGACACGTCCGCTCACCATTTCACCCCAGGACACTGACACGTCCACCTCACCTTAGGACACCGACACGTCCACTCACCACTTCACCTCAGGGACATCGACACATCCACTTCACCTTAGGACACCGACACGTCCACTCACCATTTCATCTTAGGACACCGACACGTCCACTCATCATTTCTTCTTAGGACACCAACACGTCCATATCACCATAGGACACCACGTCCACATACATGACAACTTCACTATGTCTAGGCATATTTTAATCTCATCTTATGCCTTGGGTCCAAAACCATTTTGATAACCCAATTAAGTTTATTCACTTTAAACGTATAGGAACCACCATTTCCTCATCTTACTCGCATTCGAATAGAATCAAAGTACCTTGCTATGGCAAGCCCACCCAAAACTATCCGAATGGTCTCAAGTATTTTAATCATGAATTGGCATAAAGAACTTAAAAGTTAAATGAAGGTTCTTAAAGGTAGATTATAAGCACATCAGCAAAGATAGTCATAACTGTGCACCAGGTAAGTTCCCAAGAAGATAGGTGAGCCACGAGGACTACTTAAGTACCAAATCTCTCCTTCGACAGAACTTTCCTAGACATGCACAATCAGAAATCAGCTCTGATTTTGCAACATAATCAATACCTTTTTTAAACAATCAATTTCCTTTTATACTTTGCATAATATGATTTGTTTCTATAAACAATCATGAACCAAAATCTTATGTTTCAATCTAAACATTTAGGAAATTATAATACAATGTTTCAACTAAACATCTAAAATTCTTAACACGTAAGAACACATAATTCATGCATCTTAACAATTAATAAAATCAAATTTTAATTAACTAAGCATGCATAATCAATGAATTAATCTAGCATAGCCCTATAAACTTGATTTATAGCATCCAGATTAACACATATACATATCAGATTGCAAACACATTCACAGATTAGCAGGATTGTTCAACAAACTGATTCTGTCCAGATTGGGCTTGTTTTGTCGCGTGACAGAGACTCCCAGAGTCCTAGTGTGTCGCACGACCTAGAGAGGTCATCAGGCAAACTCTATCGCGTGACACTGGCAAGCAGTGTCGCGTGACACACGATTACCAGTTTTGCAGATTTGCAGAATTCAACAATTCTAAATCACAGAGCAATTAAATCATGCAAACGACTTTTAACAGATTTAATTCAATATCATTAGAACATGATTTAGGCATATTGTTTCAGAAACAATTAATCTATCGCATACAAAACATGCAAAAGAACATATAAACGATTTATATTACTTTTCTAGCATGTTAATTCAAATTTAATGATACGAACGGGGCTCTGATACCACTGTTGGGTTTTACGGATCCATGCGCAGCGGAATTAAGCATCAAATAACATAAAACCCAAGGAGCCAAGGATCCGTTCTATACAATTAAATTCAAACCTATGAGATAGATATTACCAACCTTGAATGCTTTCCGTTCTTGAGCTATCGAACGATTTAATGATGTGATTTCAAATCACAAACTTCGTTTTTCAGATTGCTTGAACTCTAGGCCTTGATCGATGAATGAGCGAAGACCCTCTTTCGGTATCCACACCTTTGAATGAACCAAGAAAAGCTTCTTGAAGATTGCTAGATCTCTTAAACCTTTGAAGAATATTGAGAGTATATGTTGTGAATTTCTTTTCAGAATTTCGGCTAGCTTTTTAGGGCTGACAGACTGTTATATTTATACTACTTTAGCATCAATATTTGTTTCCTAATAAAATTAGGAAAGCAGTTCGAAAATACCTCTATGGTCTCAGAGTGTCGCACGACCAGACGAGTCCCATGGACTTAGTTCTGTCGCGCGATACATCAAGTCACATCAGGTTTCTCTCAATCATTCTTCATCTGGTTTTTTTTCAATTCATTCTAGTTGTGTGTGACCCAATAGGATTACATTATGTTGGCAATGAGTTCGATCATATCGACCCTCATATGACATAAGCGGACTCTAGCAAGCCATTACGTCTACCCAAATAATGCAACGTAAGAGTTCACGTTTCCAATGGTGCACTTCCATTTCTCCCTTTGTCTCACGATGTTATATCGAACACAAGTCATGGTCCTCGTCAACTTATCTTTGTTTAATGCTTTCTCGATTCTGAGTATAATGATAATTCCAATCACATTGGGGTATGGCCATACACTTTCATCATTATCACTCATCGAGGGGCCCAAGCAAAATATCTCTCTTTCGAGGGACAAATTTCATCTTGACTTATCATCCTTCCCATCATGAATCCGATCATGCCAAAATTAGCCTTTATAAATAGCGTGTTAAGATATCGTTTGACTAAAATCAAACATGACTTTCATCATATGTAAGGTCATGATAATCTCAGGTCTAGGGACTAAATGAAGTAACCTTATGAGATTTAATTATGACATTTGACCATGACATAAATCTCATGCGGGTCAAGTCCAGTCACTTGTTCTCTAACAAGTACCCATAAATTTAATGTGCATCTCTATGCATATAATCATCATATGATTATCCATTAACATTTATACTAATTATTCTCTTAATAATTAGGGACGGAGATTATTATAAACAAATATACAAAACATATATAATAATCAAATGATAAACATCTCATATAATAATAAATAATGTCAACACATAAGTCTATCAAACATAGGCCTAGGGCATGACACTAACAGTCTCCCACTTGCACTAGGCCCATTCTCCCATGTATCGAATACCCATGGACCTAACATGACCATCATGCTTAGCTTGCGGGAGAGCCTTAGTTAATGGGTCCGCCACGTTGTCATCAATGTCTACTCTGCATATCTTTACGTCTTCCCTTTCACATATCTCTTGGATAATGTGGAAACGTCGAAGTATGTGTTTGGATCTCTGGTGTGACCTTGGTTCCTTTGCTTGTGCAATGGCACCATTGTTGTCACAGTAAAGTTCAATAGGATCTCCGATGCTTGGAACGACTTCCAAATCACTAATGAACTTTTTGATCCAAACGGCTTCCTTAGCTGCATCAGATGTCGCTATGTACTCAGCTTCGGTTGTAGAATCAGGGACGGTACTTTTCTTGGAACTTTTCCAACTCACAGTGCCTCCATTCAACGTAAACAAAAATCCAGAATGCGATCTGAAATCATCCTTGTCGATTTGGAAGCTAGCATCTGTGTAGCCTTTAACTACAAGATCTTCTTCCATTCCTCCAAAGACCAAGAATACATCCTTAGTCCTTCGTAAGTACTTGAGGATATTCTTGACTGCTATCCAATGTGGTTCACCGGGATCCGATTGGTACCTACTCGTCATGCTTAGAACACACGAGACATCGAGTATAGTACATAACATAGCATACATGATAGACCCAATTGCCGATGCATATGGAATACCATTAATTCTCTTTCGCTCATCATTAGTCTTAGGACTTTGATTCTTGCTAAGAGATATACCATACAACATTGGCAAGTTTCCCCTTTTAGAATTTTCCATTTGGAATCTTCTAAGAACCTTGTCAATGTAAGTACTTTGACTTAAACCAATCATCCTCTTGGATCTATCTCTATAGATCTTGATACCAAGAATATATGCGGCTTCGCCCATATCTTTCATTGAAAAGCACTATCCCAACCAAGACTAGACAGTCTGTAGTGCAGGAATGTCATTTCCAATAAGTAAGATATCGTTGACATACAACACTAAAAATAGTGTTACGCTCCCACTAATTTTCTTGTATACACAAGGTTCATCTTCGTTCTTGATAAAGCCAAACCCCTTGATTGCTTTATAAAACGTAGATTCCAACTCCTAGAAGCTTGCTTCAATCCATAAATGGATTTCTGCAACTTACACACCTTGTTAGAATTTTCTGGATTGACAAAACCTTCAGGTTGTATCATGTATACATCCTCAAGTAACTTCCCATTAAGGAAAGCTGTTTTGACATCCATTTTCCATATCTCATAGTCATAATATGAGGCTATGGCAATTAAAATTCTAATAGACTTAAGCATAGCTACAGGCGAAAAGGTTTCATCATAGTCGATGCCATGAATCTGCCTATATCCCTTAGCTACAAGCCTAGCCTTATAAGTGTGCACCTTCCCATCCATGTCGGTCTTCTTCTTGAAGATCCATTTGCACCCTATGGTTTTTACACCTTCGTGTGGATCAATCAAATTTCAAACTTGATTATCGGCCATGGATTGTAATTCGGACTTCATGGCCTCTTGCCATTTTTTCGAATCAGGAGCTGACATAGCTTCTTGATAGCAAGTAGGTTCATCATTTTCGATTAACTCCACTTCATCACTTTCCGTAACGAGAAATCCATATCTCTCGGGTTCGGATCGTGACCTACCACTTCGGCGAAGAACTTGTGCATCTTGAACCGGTTCCACAACTACTTGTGAACTTGGTTCAGTCTCTACCATAGGTTCAATGTTGTTTTCGGGTTCTAGAATTTCTTCAAGATCTATTTTACTCCCACTGGTTCCTTTGCGAAGAAACTCCTTTTCTAAGAAAGTACCATTTCGAGCAACAAACACTTTGTTCTCGTTTCGGTTGTAGAAATAGTATCCTTTGGTTTCCTTAGGATAACCCACGAGAACACATTTATCAGACTAAGGTGCTAGCTTGTGAGAAGTTAACTTCTTGACATATGCATCGCAACCCCAAATCTTCATGAAAGACAAACTAGGTTTTCTTCCATGCCACATCTCATATGGGGTCTTTTGAACCGATTTGGTAGGAACTCTGTTTATAGTGAAAGCAGCAGTTTCTAATGCATGTCCCCAAAAGGATAAAGGAAGCTCAACTTGACTCATCATAGAACGAACCATGGCCAACAAAGTTCTATTCCTCCTCTCATACACACCATTCCATTGTGGTGTTCCGGGTGGAGAGAGTTCTGAAACGATTCCACAACTCTTAAGATGACTGTCAAATTCTTGGCTCAAATATTCACCACCTCGATCGGATCGAAGTACTTTAATAGTTTTGCCAAGTTGGTTTTGTACCTCATTTTGAAATATTCGAAATATCTCAAACGATCCACTTTTATGTTTCATTAGATAAACATATCCAAATCTACTATAATCATCAGTGAATGTTATGAAGTACCGAAATCCTCACCTAGCATCGCTACTCATAGGCCCACATACATCGGTATGTATGAGTCCTAATAAGTCGCCCGCCCTTTCACCAGTTTTGGTAAATGGGTCCTTGGTCATCTTGTCAAGTAAACAAGATTCGCATGTCTCATAAGATTCATAATCATGTGAGTCTAAAAATCCATCTTTGTGGAGTTTAGAAATGCATTTCTCGTTTATATGGCCAAGACGACAATGCCATAAGTAAGTGTGGTTTACATCATTGGGTTTAGATCTCTTGTTAATGTTATAGACATCATTATCACGATTTTCAACATCAAGGATATAAAGGCCATTGAATGAAACAATGATAAATAATGCATATCACTCTTGTAAATGGAAAACTTCTTATCACATATAAGAAAATTAAAACCTTCATTATCCAAACATGAAATCAAAATAATATTCCTACTTAAAGCTGGAACGTAATAACAATTATTCAAAACAAGTATTAGTCCACTAGGCAAAGTAACTTCATAAGTTCCTACGGCTAATGCAGCAACTCTTGCTCCATTCCCCACACGTAGGTCCACTTCACCTTCCTTAAGCATCCTTCTGTTCTTTAGACCCTGCACATTTAGACAAATGTGAGTTCCACATCCGGTATCCAATACCCAAGAACTAGAAGTAGATAGGAATATATCTATAACAAAGATACCTGAAGTCGAAGCAACTCCTTTGCTCTTCTTCAGTGCTTCCTTGTATTTGGTGAAGTTTCTCCTCCAATGTCCAATCTCATTGCAATGGAAGCAGACTGCGTCCTCTTGGGACATAGGCCTAGCCTCTTTAGGCTTGGCAGCCTCTTTGGGTTTGGCAACATTTGCCTTAGGATTAGCAACTTTTGCCTTTCCCTTACCCTTGAAACCCTTCCCCTTGTTAACCATTAGCACTTGGTCGGTTTTCTTCTCGACAATATTGGTTTCCGCAGTGTTCAACATTTGAACTAACTCGGAAAGGTTTTTATTCATTCCACCCATGTTATAGTGCATTATAAAATTACTAAAACTTTTGGGCAATGAATTCAATATTATGTCGGTAGCCAACTCTTGGCTAATTGGAAAACCGAGCCTTTCAAGATGCTCAATGTGGCCCTTCAACTTAAGAGCATGGGGACCAACAGCTTGTCCTTCACTCATCTTGCATGAGGTTAAGACCTTAACTGTGTTATACCTTTCTTGCCTAGCTTGTACTTGGAACATTTCCATCAGTCGATTGTTAAGATCAACTGTCCCCAAGTGCTCAAGATCCTTCTGAAGGTTCTTGCACATGGCGGAGAGCATGAGGCATCCAACATCTGTAGAGTCATGCTTGTGCTTCAGATATTGATCCTTCACTGCCCTTGTAGCATTGGCAGAAGGTTCAGGTGGTTCCTCGAGAACGTACAGTTTTTCCTCTTGCCTGAGAACAATTCTCACGCTACGGATCCAATCCATATAGTTTGTACCATTCTCTTCCAACTTCTCCTTCTCAAGGAGAGATCGCGATGACAATTGATTATTGTTTGATGCCATTTATTCTACAAAAAGATATACATAAAATATGAACACATATAAGTAAACATATCATATGAGAAGTATAATGCATTTACATAAAATGCTCCCACTAAATTATACACCTTCCAATGCAAATAAGCATAATATACATTTAATGGACTAAGATCCAACTTTAATTTAATTTCAAGTTTGCTATGGCAAATCGCTCAAAATTAAATTAATTAGGTAGAAACATCAATCATATCACATATGTGACTTTTAGATCTTTTATGAGATTTATTCAAGACATCATATGTCTAGGCATATTTTAATCTCATCTTATGCCTTGGGTCCAAAACCATTTTGATAACCCAATTAAGTTCATTCACTTTAAACGTATAGGAGCCACCATTTCCTCATCTTACTCGCATTCGAATAGAATCAAAGTACCTTGCAATGGCAAGCCCACCCAAAACTATCCGAATGGTCTCAAGTGTTTTAATCATGAATTGGCATAAAGAACTTAAAAGTTAAATGAAGGTTCTTAAAGGTAGATTATAAGCACATCAGCAAAGATAGTCATAAGTGTGCACCAGGTAAGTTCCCAGAAAAATAGGTGAGCCACGAGGACTACTTAAGTACCAAATCTCTCCTTCGACAGAACTTTCCTAGACATGTTCAATTAGAAATCAGCTCTGATTTTGCAACATAATCAATACCTTTTTAAACAATCAATTTCCTTTTAGACTTTGCATAATATGATTTGTTTCTATAAACAATCATGAACCAAAATCTTATGTTTCAATCTAAACATTTAGGAAATTATAATACAATGTTTCAACTAAACATCTAAAATTCTTAACACGTAAGAACACATAAATGCATCTTAACAATTAATAAAATCAAATTTTAATTAACTAAGCATGCATAATTAATGAATTAATCTAGCATAGCCCTATAAACTTGATTTATAGCATCCAGATTAACACATATACATATCAGATTGCAAACACATTCACAGATTAGCAGGATTGTTCAACAACCGATTACGCCGCATTGGGCTTATTTTGTCGCGTGACAGAGACTCCCAGAGTCCTAGTGTGTCGCACGACCTAGAGAGGTCATCAGACAAACTCTGTCGCGTGACACTGGCAAGCAGTGTCGCGTGACACACGATTACCAGTTTTGCAGATTTGCAGAGTTCAACAATTCTAAATCACAGAGCAATTAAATCATGCAAACGACTTTTAACAGATTTAATTCAATATCATTAGAACATGATTTAGGCATATTGTTTCAGAAACAATTAATCTATCGCATACAAAACATGCAAAAGAACATATAAACGATTTATATTACTTTTCTAGCATGTTAATTCAAACTTAATGATACGAACGGGGCTCTGATACCACTGTTGGGTTTTACGGGTCCATGCACAGCGGAATTAAGCATCAAATAACATAAAACCCAAGGAGCCAAGGATCCATTCTATACAATTAAATTCAAACCTATGAGATAGATATTACCAACCTTGAATGCTTTCCGTTCTTGAGCTATCGAACGATTTAATGATGTGATTTCAAATCACAAACTTCGTTCTTCAGATTGCTTGAACTCTAGGCCTTGATCGATGAACGAGTGAAGACCCTCTTTCGGTATCCACACCTTTGAATGAACCAAGAAAAGCTTCTTGAAGATTGCTAGATCTCTTAAACCTTTGAAGAATATTGAGAGTATATGTTGTGAATTTCTTTTCAGAATTTTGGCTAGCTTTTTAGGGCTGACAGACTGTTATATTTATACTACTTTAGCATCAATATTTGTTTTCTAATCAAATTAGGAAACCAGTCCGAAAATACCTCTATGGTCTCAGAGTGTCGCACGACTAGACGAGTCCCATGGACTTAGTTCTGTCACGCGATACATCAAGTCACATCAGGTTTCTCTCAATCATTCTTCATCTGGTTTTTTTTTCAATTCATTCTATTTGTGTGTGACCCAATAGGATTACATTATGTTGGCAATGAGTTCGATCATATCGACCCTCATAAGGCATAAGCAGACTCTAGCAAGCCATTACGTCTACCCAAATAATGCAACATAAGAGTTCACGTTTCCAATGGTGCACTTCCATTTCTCCCTTTGTCTCACGATGTTATATTGAACACAAGTCATGGTCCTCGTCAACTTGTCTTTGTTCAATGCTTTCTCGATTCTGAGTATAATGATCCAATCACATTGGGGTATGGCCATACACTTTCATCATTATCACTCATCGAGGGGCCCAAGCAAAACATCTCTCTTTCGAGGGACAAATTCCATCTTGACTTATCATCCTTCCCTTCATGAATCCGATCATGCCAAAATTAGCCTTTATAAATATTGTGTTAAGATATCGTTTGACTAAAATCAAACATGACTTTCATCATATGTAAGGTCATGATAATCTCAGGTCTAGGGACTAAATGAAGTAACCTTATGAGATTTAATTATGACATTTGACCATGACATAAATCTCATGCGGGTCAAGTCCAGTCACTTGTTCTCTAACAAGTACCCTTAAATTTAATGTGCATCTCTATGCATATAATCATCATATGATTATCCATTAACATTTATACTAATTATTCTCTTAATAATTAGGGACAGAGATTATTATAAACAAATATACAAAACATATATAATAATCAAATGATAAACATCTCATATAATAATAAATAATGTCAACACATAAGTCTATCAAACATAGGCCTAGGGCATGACACTAACAGTCTGAACCTGAATGGAGACTATTGTGAGGCATCAGAAGCTGGGTGGAGACTATTGTGAGGCGTCTGAACCTAAGATTTCCGAAACCTTCATGGGCGTGTGGCGCCTCAGACCGAGATTGTTGATACTTACGAGGGCGTGTGGCGCCTCAGACCGGGATTACTGAAACATTCGAGGGCGTGTGGCACCTCAGACCGGGATTACTGAAATATTCGAGGGCATGTGGTGCCTCAGACCGGGATTACTAGGATGTGTTGGTTCTGAGATGAAGGCGTTCGTGCCTTGAGATTGATTTTGTAAGGCGTTTGTGCCTTGGGTGCTGGACTTATGAAGACGGCCAAGTTTTATCCGCTGGGGATAGGGTGGCAATGACGGGAACGGTCGCGTCATATGGATGTTATAAAAACATGTAAGGAATTACGTTCTAACGATGGGGTTAGGAATGGGATATGATCTCGGGAGAGACTAACACATTGCTGGGAATAAGCATCCAGAGTTCTAACGAGGCCAGTTAGGAACTGGGGGGTTGATTTGACGTTTCCTTTTAGACGAATAGTCTTGGGATCCTGTTGGGGAGGAATGTTCGGGCTTACGATGATGGCCGAAGAGGGATTGTTGTGCGGGCTTACCTCGATGCCCGCTGAATTGAGATGGTCGGGCTTACGATTGACTGCCGGGGAAGTGATTGTTCACTTGCTGGAGTGAAAAGGTATTTGGACTTACGAAGATGGCCGAAGAGGGATTATTGTGCGGGCTTACCTTGATGGCCGCTGATTTGAGATGGTCGGGCTTACGACTGGCGGCCGGAGAGATGAATGTTGGTGAAAACCAATGAGAATTTTGACGTCTGGAGACGGAATTGTGATTTAACGTCCGAAGACGGGACTGAGCGTTTGAATGTCAAACGTCGGTTTGGGACGGAAATGAGCATTTGAATGTCAAACGTCGATTTGAGATTTAACGTCTGGAGACGAAATGTTAGTGAAAACTAACTGAAAATTTAACGTCTGGAGACGGAAATGTGATTTAACGTCCGAAGACGATTTGAGATTTAACGTCTGGAGACGAAATGTTAATGAAAACTAACTGAAAATTTAACGTCGAGAGACGGAAATGTGATTTAACGTCCGAAGACGGGACTAAGTGTTTGAATGTCAAACGTCGGTTTGGGACGGAAATGAGCATTTGAATGTCAAACGTCGATTTGAGATTTAACGTCTAGAGACGAAATGTTAGTGAAAACTAACTAAAAATTTAACGTCTGGAGACGGTATGTGATTTAACGTCCGAAGACGGTTTGAGATTTAACGTCTGGAGACGAAGTGTTAGTGAAAACTAACTGAAAATTTAACGTCGGGAGACGGGACGTTAGTAAAAACTAACGGGACTTAACCTCGGGGAGGGGTGTTAGAAAGGTCTAACATGGGGAAATTTTACACTTTTGGGGGCCAAAAGGGGTAAAATTGAAATTGTGAGAAGCTGAGGGGCCAAATTGGCAAGGAATCTTTTCAGCTGCAAAAGAGTCCGGCCGAACTGAGACTGAATTTGACCAGGTTCAAATCAGCAACAGGCCGACGCAAACTGGTACATTTCCACCATACTTTCAGGCGAGAGAGAGAGAGAGAAAGGAGAGAAGAAAATCTTCCTCATTTCGCGAGTTTTGTTCGAATTTTCAAGGGAAAATCATCATGGATGCCGGTTTGGAACCAAGGGCTCGCCATAGGAGGACCGACAACGAAAGAACGAGGTTGGTGAGGACCGTTCGAACCACCGCTCTTCTCGTGGATCCAACGGAGTTTTATTCGGCTCGAGACACTCACAAGTCCAAGGAAGGGATCGAAAGACAGGTAAACATCCTCTAAATTCCGTTAATTTTCAGAATGTGCATTCTTTAAATTTTAGGAATTTTGATTAGAAATGAGTTAGGGATCTTGGTGCCCAAATTGGGGCTTTTGACTTTGCTATGTGCCTTTGTCGAAATTGACTAGAGTTTAGTTCAATTGACACCATGGGTAGATAACATGAAAATTTTGGTTGCAAAATTCCATGTCTAGGGGCGTTTTCCGAAATTAAAGTAAGTTTAATTCAGGACGGAGTAATTTTTCGAAATGTTCGAAATGTTTTGAAAGTTCCGACTTCGACGGATTTTTCGAAAGGTTTTGAAAGTTCCGGGTTCGACGGGTTTTTCAAAATGTTTTGAAAGTTCCGGGTTCGACGGAGTTTTCGAAATGTTTTGAAAGTTCCAGGTTCGACGGAGTTTTCGAAAGGTTTTGAAAGTTCCGGGTTCGACGGATTTTTCGAAAGGTTTTGAAAGTCTCGGGTTCGACGGATTTTTTGAAATGTTTTGAAAGTTCCGGGTTCGACGGATTTTTCGAAAGGTTTTGAAAGTTCCAGGTTCGACGGATTTTTCGAAATGTTTAGAAAGTTTCAGGTTCGACGGATTTTTCGAAATGTTTTGAAAGTTCCGGGTTCGACGGATTTTTCGAAAGGTTTTGCAAACTTTTGGGATTTTGGACCGTTAATATTCCAACTGGGATGGACATATTTTAGAAAAATGAACCGTTAATGAACGGGTTTTTTGAAACTGAACCGTTTCTGTGTTTCATCATTTCGATATGCGTTTGTGCATTCTATAGATGTCGTTTATGTATTAACGCATTTTTGGCGTGTTCACCTGTAGGGGCGAGGGCCAGTTGACGTCCGCAACTTGAAGAGCAGGGAAGCCTTCGAGGTAGTTAGAGCGCTGTGGGAGATGCTCCCAGACGAGGCTCGGGACGGAGAGAGGAGTCCACAGCAGTGTGTGGTTGACTCCGGTTTGGCTAGATTTATCAGCGCAGTAGCCACGGTGGCTTCGACGCAGAGGGCGAGGGCCTTGCACGTTGCCCTGAGCAAGTACTGGTGGGACACGACCCAAACGTTTCACTTTAGGTGGGGGAGGCGACTGTGACTCCCACTGACTTTGCGGCGATCACGGGGTTGCCATTCTTGGGCAACACACTTGTGTGGGTGGATGGCTACACCCCGGGGCCGTTGTCAGAGCTGCTGGGTTTTGATATTATTGATGCCAGAGGCTTGGGTATTCGGTATGGGCTGATGGAGGCTCATCTGAGGAGGGGTATTGATGCTTATTTGGAGGGGTCTCCAAGGATGACCGCAGAGCGTCAGGCTCGAGGGTTCTTATGGTTTGCTTTGTCAGCTACCCTATTCCCTACCGCTGACACGGCATGTCACTTTCCTCTGCTCGGCTCGGCCCGATGCGGATGCCGTGAGAGGGTTTGCGTGGGGGAGAAATTTGGGTGGCCGAGCTCTACCATGCTTTGGATAGGTTCTCGCGGGGAGAGGAGAACACCTTATGCTGCTTTTCGTTTGCTTTGGATGTAAGTTCCCATCTTTTTCTCTTCCTTGTCTCATTTTGTACTCGTATGTATCTGCTTTGTAGCTGACATAACTTTCCATGTGCTTGACAGGTGTGGTTTTTGGAGTTGTTCCACCTGCAGAGGTGGGAGACCAAGGAGAATTATGAGTCCTTGTTCCCTGCCATGTTGATTTGGCAGAAGGCGACGAAGAAGCCGGCGATGTCGAGGGAGGGTACTCGGCTGACTTACGAGGAGGTGTCTCTGGCCATGAACCGAGAGTTTTTCGGGCGGATCCAGCTGACTTGGTGGAACCAGATTAACATTTTTTGTGGTTCAGGCTGCTAGGGAGGTCACACGTCGGCGGAAGCTGCTGGTGGGGCTTCATTGTGACGCAATGTACTTGGGGGAGAGGGTGACCTATCAGCATGGTTTGGGGTCCCTTCCTTTGGTTCCGATGGACCCGCCTCCACACATGCAGCATCCTTCGCTGATACCGATGGAGGATCTGGAGCGGTATAGACAGGGCATGTTCTATACCGAGTTTATCATAGAGGGTGCCGACTATGACATCTTCCTGACGACGAGGCTGAGGAGCCCACAGGTGCTGTACAGGGAAGGCGAGGGCCCTGCATATCCCCGGGACTACTTGCTCCCTCGCGCTCAGCTGGCGTATGAGGGGCTTGATGGTTCTCGCAGGCGATTGGTGATCCCTATTCCGGAGGAGCAGAGGCCTCAATACAGAGTGGATCCCAAAGCTTCGGTGAGTGCTTTGATTTTCTATATTTGATAGTAGCATTCTGCAAATGTTGCATCTGTGCCTTCTGTTTGTCTTTTGACAGCTTTCCTGATTCGCAGGTGTCTGGCCGTACGTACAACTAGGCCGTAAGGCATTTGGATGGGTGGGCCAACTACGCCAGGAGACTCGTGGAGTTCCTGCGGTGTAATTCCCAGAGGAGTGCGGCTGTGCATGAGCCGATGCCGTCTAGGCCGAGAGACTCGTCTGCTTCCACGGCTGGTGGGGCGGACTTTACGCAGGAATTTGGCCAGTTCTCTGGTGAGACGGCGGGGTTTGGAGCTCATCACCCTTCGTACTCGGGGCACGAACAGGGAGAGTCCTCGGGGTCACATGCACGGAGGCGGCCTTTCTCGTATTCCTGCCTGAAGGAATTTGGAGATTACCTGTCCTCGGTGGATCCGGCTGCTGCGGGGCAGTATTTCGAGTGCTCGAATGACGAGCAGGACTCTGAGTACTCCTCTATCTTGATTTATTTTAGACAAAATGTGTGTATTGTCCAAACAATTTGAATTGTACTTGAAAGGGCCTTTGAGGCAGAACCTTGTATTTTGCACATTTATTTAGTGATTACCTTCTGTTATTTTTGGCAAATAAGCAAGTAGGTTGATCAAAAATAAATAATAATGAAACATGCACAAAATTTGAACTGATCAAAATTTATGTCTATATGCACTGTTATTTAATTAATTGCACTGTTGCACGAGCCCAGGGGAGAAGTGGTGTTGGAAGTGGTTGATTTAAACCATGGGTGCACGCAGTTTAAATGAGGCTTGAACAGGATATGGTTTGAAAATGTTTCCAAATTGAGGCAGCTGGCTGCAGAGTTGACCCAGTCAACTTAAAAAACAGTCCGGTCGGACTGGGATTCAATTCCAGATTGTTTTAAATTTCAGTTCAGTTTTTGCAATTGTGAAAACAACACGTTTGCTTCTGATCAATCACTGAGCTTCTCTCTTAAATTCTTGAAGGTTTTCCTTGCTCCTTCCATGGCTCCATTTCCTAGGCTATCGTCTTAGATGCAAGAGCAATACTTGGACAATTTCCAGTCGTGGGTACGGCACCACACGAGGCAAAGCAAGGGTTTTTTCGAGGGTTGTTACGGGATGAAATCGGTTTGAGCTTTGAAGGAGCTCATGCCGGATTGGGACCTTTTGAGAGCTGCGACTCGTTTCTGGGACGTACGAAGGCATGTGTACAGCTTTTCGTTTAACAAGATTACGCCCACCTTTGAAGATTTCCGGGCCATATTAGGAGGACCTGAGAAGGAACAGCTAGTTCTTCCCTCGACGGGTGGCATGGCCACTGTTGAGAAGTTGGTGTCTTTGCTTGGTATCTCAGTTGAAGAAGCATACGGGATGCTAATACTGAACACAGATTATGTTGACATTTTGGGGTTGCCCGATAAATTTGTCAGTGTTGAGGGGAGCGTTTTTGCGCGAGACGCGTTTGCTTTGTGTGCGATTTCTACTTTGTTCACATTCACGTCCCTGGGTGTGTGCCATCACAGTGTACTGGACCTGGTGAGGCAGTGCCGAAACTGGGGAGACATCGTGCCTTTGATCCTGGGCGAGACGTTCCTGGGTATGGGTCAGATGGCGACCAGCAGCTGATACATGTGGGGAGGGAGTCCCACTATGCTTACTATGTGGTTGAGGGAGCGATTGCAGATGGTTCCCGAGGTGCCAGTGTCTTGTGACCCTTGGTCCTTTTCTCGACGTCCTCTGGTGATAGGGGCGATCGAGTGGCTTGGAGCTACGGATGGCCAGACTCCGTACGCATCACTTGCGATGGTGGGTTCCTCATTGGAAGCTACAAACTTGTCGGACCGCTCAGGAGGGTCTTCTGGTTGTCAGAGTACCGGGGTTGTCCCGGACTACTTTCTACATTCCATCCTTGGTGCTGCGACAGTACGGGCTGGAGCAAGTGCCACTGACGGGTTTGGGTCATGCTGCTACCTTCGAGGTGGGGCCTCTTCCGATGGAAGATCCTTCTACGCTATTGCTTCTCACGCGGCTGTGGAAATACACGTCCTTTCCTGCCAGGGTTCTCTTTTACGGGAGAGGGGGCATTATTCTGTCTACGCAGTATCTGAACTGGTACAAAGAGTGTATGGGGGAGACACAGATGGCCATTTTGTGGAGACGGGGGGAGCTGTTGGGTCTTGATTACCCTGACGGCTCGACTTTGAGGAGAGCCAAAGCGATGGCTAACACTCAGAATCGTACTGGGGATGACATGGCTGATTATGAGGCCAATGCTGATCGGGCGACCGATCAAAGCACGGTCATGATGACTCGGAGAGAGGCAGCTCAAGATAGAGCTAGGAAAAGGGCTGCGTTGGCAGCTACCGGTTTGACGGAGGCGTCGGGAATGGTCCCTGAGCCAAGTAGAAGGACTACGGGAATATTCCCTGTGAAGGTGAAGAATACTTGCCGCGGAAAAGGGAAGGGGAAGAAGGATGAAGGACCAAGTACGAGGGACTAGGTTGACCTTGCTGTCCAAAGTATCCACCCACTGTCATTGCAGACACACTAATTGATTAATGTATTATTGTTTTTGCTAGCGTGTAGCGAGTCAAGAGTTGACCGTGCTTGAATTCATCAAATATTGTTTTAACCATAATGAATTTGTAGGTTAAATTTTAAGAGTCTTTCGAAACACAAGTGATTGATGCTTATTTGTTTTTTTTTGTTTTTGAGACCGAACCAATGATGGCTGCCTACGTTCCCCTTTTACAATTGGACTAAGGGGCTCAGGTCACCGTAGTTTGACACTTTAGGTGATTTTTTTTTAGAAAAACAGGCCCTGTTTTTTACCTGGATCATTATTGGGAATGTATCCAGTTGGGTATTATTCTTTTAGCACTTTAATTTTACTGTGGGGTGGTGTATGGGGAAGGAGAGTTGACTCGTGCTCTTCCTCAAACGAAGTATCTGCGGAGCTTGCTTTCGTTCACGGGGTTAACGAAAGGGTTCCCATCCAAATCTGCTAACTTCATGGCTCCTCCAGAGAAGATTTTTTGTACCACGAACGGGCCTATCCAGGTAGGCTCCCACTTTCCGAGGGGATTGGTCTGCGTAGGAGGCTTTTCTTTTAGCACCAAGTCGCCTTCTCTGATGTCTCGGATCTTGACTTTCTTATCAAATGCTCGGGCCATTCTGCCTTGGTAGGCATGAGTATGCTCCATGGATTTCAATCTGCGCTCGTCGAGTAGAGCAAGTTCGTCGTGACGGCTCTGAAGCCATTCGACTTCATTGATCCCGTTTTCCAAGAGGACTTGGAGGGATGGAATTTCCAATTCCACTGGTAACATTGCTTCCATTCCGTATGTAAGTGCGAAAGGAGTCTCCCCTGTGGCGGTTCTGACTGATGTTCTGTATCCCCAGAGCGCTAGATGTAGCTTCTCGGGCCAATCCCGACTTTGACGGTCATTTTTCTAATTATCATTGCGAGAGTTTTGTTTGCTGCCTCTACTGCACCATTAGTTTGTGGTCTATAGGGAGAAGACTTGTGGCGTGTGACTCTGAACTCGGTCAACAGTTGGTCACAATCTCCTTCAAAGTGGGTCCCATTGTCGGATATGATCTTGTTGGGCACCCCGTATTTGCACATGATGTTCTCTTTGATGAACTCGGCCACCTTCTTAGAATTCAGTACCTTGTATGATCTGGCTTCTACCCACTTGGTGAAGTAGTCGACTGCGACTAATATGAACTCGTGACTATTGCTTCCTGGCGGAGAGATTTTGCCGATGACGTGGATTCCCCATGTGGCGAAAGGCCATGGCGTAGTCATGCAATAGAGTTCGTGAGGAGGGATGTGATTGAGGTTGGAGAACCATTGACATTTGTCGCAGCTTCAGACGAACTGGATGCAGTCTGTTTCTATTGATACCCAATAGTATCCCATACGGAGGATGATCTGTGTAAATGCTCTGGCGTTCATGTGCGGACCGCAGGTTCCATTGTGAACTTCGTTCATTAGCTCGCTGGCTTTTTCTTTATTTACACACCGAAGGAGTGGCCCTTGGTGGCGCTTCTTGTACAACATACCCCCCAGAATGACGAAATGGGATGCCAGGCGTTTTAGTGCCATCATGTTTTTGGCTTTGATCCCTTCTTTGTATTTTCCATCTTCACTTGTGAAGGAAGCTTCTCCGTTTTGGAGGTACTGGTAGATTTGATTGTACCAGGGTTCGTCGATCGGTTCATTTTTAACTTCGATCTCACAGCAATAAGCGGGTGTTTCCGGTCTGCCTATTCTGAGGGATTTTACTGATTTCCCATCGGGAATTTCGACAAGAGATGCGAGGGTAGCCAGGGCATGCCGGCGGTTCTGTCTCTTGGCAAATAAAGGAAAGAGATGTCCTTGAACTGAGCAATGAGCTCCTCCATGTACGTGTGGTACTTTTGGAGGACAGAATCTATCGTCTTCCATTTGTTGGACACTTGATTGATGATCAATGCTGAGTCTCCGTATACTTCCAGTTCTGAGATGTTGCGCTCAAGAGCGGCTTCTAGACCGGCTGCACAAGCTTCATACTCTGCTGCATTGTTGGTTGTTTCAAAATTCAGTTTGATAGTTATGGGAGTGTGTTCGTCCTTAGGATCGACCAGGAGCATTCCAATACCATTTCCCTTCTTGTTGGCTGCCCAAGACTTGTCGAGACATCCGAAAACATGTTTTATCCATAATGATCACAAGATTGCTTTAAACTCTTTGTTAATGTTCAGGTTGTTCAATCATTAATCCCGATATGAACAAATGTCTTGATTAACCGTGAGAAGAAAGTCAACTGATGTCGCGGATCAAAGTTGGCTGTATGTGAAAGAAAGGTCTGTGTATGGGGAAGGTCATTGATGAGACCGAGTTCATGGGATTTGTATGTGTTTAGCTATGGACCGTTTCTGTTTGCCTAGGTTCTCCTCAGTGTAAGGAGCTCAGGTCGCCGTAGTTACGGCGTAACGGTGCTTGGCTGCAGGAAAAAGGGTATGAACATTTGTGGTCCCTTTGGTGAAAAGGCTCGGATGGGATGTTTGGATGATGAGGTACGGGCCTCGAGGTGATTCCTTGACAAGTCGTTGTTGACGGCTTCTTCCGTGATTCCATTGCTTCTTGGTCAGCTTCTTTCACCGGGGGAGAAAGAATTCGAATGTAGCGTAAGGGCTTATGATGTATTTTAGCCTTTGCTTTGACCGCTCCATTGTTATCGACAACCTCCATTCTTCGAGCTTTAATTTTGTTTGCCCATCTGTCAAGCTTGTGATTGGCGGTGCTGGGTCCTTTGCCTCACTTTTTTTTTTAAGTTCTCGCTTTGAACTTTTATCTCTCTTTTTTTTTTCTTTTTTTTTTCTTTTTGAAGTTTTTGTTTGAACTTTTCTCTCTCTTTTTTTTTTGAAGTTCTTGTTTGAACTTTTCTCTCTCTCTTTTTTTTTTTTTTTTCTTTTTGAAGTTCTTGAGGACGAAGGCATGCTCCTGCTTGAACTTTCTCGATGCGCACGAGGGCGAAGGCGAGCTCCGAGGTTGTTGTCGACATGGGGTCAATCTTAGATGTTGAGTGACCTTTTGTTGTTCCTTGATATTGCCGGCGTCGTTGACTTGGTCAAGGTGATGGTGGGGATGTGTCTTTGGGAAGTGTGTGGCTTGATGGAGGCCTTTGTGGGGTAAGGAAAGTGTATGGGGAGGGCACCAGTCGACTTTCTCACACCGATTAATCAGAACATTAGTTATTTCCAGAGATTATGTGTTGAGCAATGCAAGTGATCATTTAGGATATAACCATTTCATTAGTTGTAATGTAGATGTGCAAATAATGTCTCAAGTCTAGCAAGAAGAGAAAAAAGACACTTATTTATAGAAAATTTAAGATTAACTACAATGTCCGAAAGGCGGACTTGATTGAACGAGAAAGTACTAGAACCTACGAAGGTTGACGAAAAGACAATTGACGGATCTCGAGATAGGTAGCCCCTACTCTGTTTGCTCTTTTGTTGTTGAAGCGCCGGGGCAGCTTGAGCTTTACCGTCATCTATGCTCGGGTTACGGATCTCATACCGCGAGGCAAGCGATTATCGATTATGTGCCCATGAAATGCTTGGTGGAAGGCGCGATACTTGCTTTTGTCGGCCTTGGGCGTAGGATTCTTTGGCTTGTACTCTACGAGGCGTGAGTAGGTCTTCTTTGATCGGTTTCTCCAACATCCTACTTAGAGGCATGTCTAGTTTGTCGAAGCGACAGGGAAGGTGTCTCCGGAAGAGTCATTGCTTTGTAGGGCCGTGTCCCCATTGCTTGGCCCGATGTCCCTGCTTTGGAGTGGGCAGCAGTGGTATCTTTTCCTTTGCGGGGGCCGGTGCGGGGTTGAATGCGATTCGCTCTATACGGTAAGATGGCTCATGCTTTCGGGGCATGCTTTTCCTTCGGGTCTTTCTCGGATGGGGACCGTATTGACCATGGATCGGAGATCAAGGCGAAGTGATGGCCAACTAATGCTTTTGCGATGGCTCCAAACATGACTCGAAGGCTCTCACTTGCTCATCCTCGGGCAAAGGTGACTTCAGGATTTCGTAAAGCCTGCTCACATTGCCTTGTAAAATTCTTCCTTAGTTACGTGCGCATACATTCTGTGGCATAACCACATGCGGGTCGATAGAAACCTCTCGAGGCTGCTTGGAACACTCGTAACCAAAGGTCCACTGTTGGAGGGAACCATGATATGGGGTTAGACAAATGGGTTTTGAGGGAACGGAGTATAATTTAGTGGATATTGTGGAAACTGAGGGAATTGAGGCCATGAAGCAGCTACAGGTTGTCCGAAGTAATGGGTCGGAAAGGTTATGTGGGGGAAACCTGGTGGCCCGAGCATATTGCTGGAAGGAAGTGAACCTAGGAGGATTTTGAGAGATATTGGGATCTGTTTGAGAGGATCCAGCGCTGCGCTGGTTGCATTGAGTGAAAGGGGTAGTACTGGCTTGGCCGTATACTATGTTACCTGGACTCGGGATCGGGTATCCGACACGGGTACGGATCCTAGTGTCGGATTCACTTTTCCTCAAAAAATTGGACACGGGGACACTGTCCTAAAATTTGGATACGGGTACGGGGATACGTTAATAACAAAATATATTGAGTCTATTTATATACTTTACTTATAAATGAAGTCAACTCACTCTTTTTTTGCTAAGATATAATGTATAATTAAGTAAAACAACATTAAAACTTGTAAATTTTTTATAAATGAAGTCAACTCACTCCTTTTTTTCTTTTTAATTTTTCTTGTTGTATCCAAATGAAAATGCGGGTGTCGGGGTGTCTTGTCGGACACGATACGTGTCGGACACGGGTATTTCAACATATTTGAAGAGTCCGGGTAACACAGGCCGTATATGACAGGGTTGCTTTGAGAGGTGGCAGTATGAAGCCCCAGTCGGCTGTTTCCTTGGATTGAAGGATTTCCGGATTTCAAAGGCAGAGGACCATGGGTGAAGGTTTGGAGAGCTGATAGTAAAGGATCATCGTCCTCGATTAGGACGAAAGTACCATCTGGCTGGGGGATAGCTGCTATACCTCGCTCATTCAGAAGATGTACCATGAAATTGTACTGATCTTTTTTCTGTTTCTTGTGGATCTCACAAGCCCGAATGGCTTCTTCCAGTGTCATATCATTTACCGGTGGCGGGGTTCCGTTCCCATCACGATTTCTCAGTGAGTCTGACATGTCGGAATGTCATTTGAGAGTGAGAAGCGAGGAAGCGTACGATGCTTGATGCTTGTAATTACGCGAGCGGCCGGGAATTCGAACCACTCTGTTCATTCGCTGCGAGGCGAAAGGTATGGCTTAGTTTTGAAGGGTATTTGGCTCAAGGCTTTAAGGCTCGAAAATTGGACCGTGAAAGGTCGAGATTTAAAGTTTTGACCGTGAAAGGTCGGGATTGAATATTTGAGATCGGACCGCGAAGGTCTCGATTGGAGATCGGAGATCGGAGCTCGGACCACGAAGGTCGGGATCGACTTTTGAGATCGGACCGCGAAGGTCCCGATTGAAGATCGGAGATCGGACCGTGAAGGTTGGGATTGGAGTTTTGAGATAGGACCGCGAAGGTCTCGATTGACTACTTGAGATCGGACCACGAAGGTCTCGATTGACTACTTGAGATCGGAGATAGGAGATCGGAGATCGGACCACGAAGGTCGCGATTTGAGAATCGGATCGAGAAAGGTCGCGACTTGAGAATTGGACCGCTAAGGTCACGTCTTGAGGATTGTACCGCTAAGGTCAGGTCTTGAGAATCGGACCGAGAAAGTTCAGGTCTTGAGAATCGGACCGAGGAAGGTCGCGATTGAGGATTTGGACCACGAGGGGTCGAGATATGCGATATCGGACCGATAGGGTCGCGATTGAGAGTTAGAACGTGAGGGGTCGAGATATGAGATATCGGACCGAGGAAGGTCGCGATTGAGAGTTAGACCGCGAGGGGTCGAGATATGAGATATCGGACCGAGAGGGTCGCGATTGAGGATTGGACCATGAGGGGTCGAGACTTGAGATATCGGACCACGGAAGGTCGCGATTGAGGATTGGACCGCGAGGGTCGCGATTTGCGATTTGAAATCGGACCGTGAGGGTCGCGATTGAGGAGTGGACCACGAGGGGTCGAGATGAACGATATCGGACCGAGGAAGGTCGCGATTGAGAGTTAGACCGCGAGGGGTCGAGATGAACGATATCGGACCGAGGAAGGTCGCGATTGAGAGTTAGACCGCGAGGGGTCGAGATATAAGATATCGCACCGAGAGGGTCGCGATTGAGGATTGGACCACGAGGGGTCGAGATATGCAATATCGGACCGAGAGGGTCGCGATTGAGATATCGGACCGAGGAAGGTCGCGATTGAGAGTTGGACCGCGAGGGGTCGAGATATGAGATATCGGACCACGGAAGGTCGCGATTGAGGATTGGACCATGAGGGGTCGAGACTTGAGATATCGGACCCACGGAAGGTCGCGATTGAGGATTGGACCGCGAGGTCTCGCGAGTGGACCCACGAGGAGGTCGATTTGAAATCGGACCGTGAGGGTCGCGATTGAGGAGTGGACCACGAGGGTCGAGATGAAATCCTATATCGGGACCCGCTAGAGGGTCGCGATTGAGGAGACGGACCCACGAGGGGGTCGGAGACTCTCGAGATATCGGACCGAGGAAGGTCGCGATTGAGGATTGGACCACGAGGGGTCGAGATATGAGATATCGGACCACGGAAGGTCGCGATTGAGAGTTGGACCGCGAGGGGTCAAGATATGAGATATCGGACCACGGAAGGTCGCGATTGAGAGTTGGACCGCGAGGGGTCGAGATATGAGATATCGGACCACGGAAGGTCGCGATTGAGATATCGGACCGAGGAAGGTCGCGATTGAGAGTTGGACCGCGAGGGGTTAAGATATGAGATATCGGACCACGGAAGGTCGCGATTGAGAGTTGGACCGCGAGGGGTCAAGATACGAGATATCGGACCACGGAAGGTCGCGATTGAGATTTGGACCGCGAGGGGTCGAGATGTGAGACATCGGACCACGGAAGGTCGCGATTGAGAGTTGGACCGCGAGGGGTCGAGATATGAGACATCGGACCACGGAAGGTCGCGATTGAGAGTTGGACCGCGAGGGGTCGAGATGTGAGACATCGGACCACGGAAGGTCGCGATTGAGGATTGGACCGCGAGGGTCGAGATGAGACATCGGACCACGGAAGGTCGCGATTGAGAGTTGGACCGCGAGGGGTCGAGATTTGAGACATCGGACCACGGAAGGTCGCGATTGAGATTTGGACCGCGAGGGGTCGAGTTATGAGATATCGGACCACGGAAGGTCGCGATTGAGAGTAGGACCGCGAGGGGTCGAGATGTGAGACATCAGACCACGTAAGGTCGCGATTAAGAGTTGGACCGCGAGGGGTCAAGATGTGAGACATCGGACCACGGAAGGTCGCGATTGAGAGTTGGACCGCGAGGGGTCGAGACTTGAGACATCGGACCACCAAAGGTCGCGATTGAGAGTAGGACCGCGAAGGTCACTATTTTAAAGATTCCCGAGATGGGACCATGCAATTGTTGTTTAAGTTTACTGAAAACACATTTTTCTCAGAGTCCTAAATGGTTGGAAAAGAGCGTGTCTTCTTTTTCGCAACTAATCCTAGAGCTCTAATCAGTGGATCTCGTCACTACGCTTATAGGCCCCTCGTTTCCATTTGTAGATCATCTTTCTCGGGACGGACAATCCCGAGCGAGGTCCTATAAGGCAAGCGAGTTCCACCGACAAAGGAAAAAGTGAACTTAAGGCTAGCTGATCACGCAAACTTCCAACGTATGTGATGCACGGGCCACAGTCGAAGTCAACGTCCTTAAGTTAAGGCGAGGATCGTGCCAAAATTTCGGCATGACCTCTCCTGACTCGCTTGCGCGAGGGACCTTAGCTTTTGGCGTTGGCCAAGTTGTGGCTGGCACGATGCATACGGTGAGGTTTGGTGACACGGTGTCACATTGAACCTTCGGGTATATTTTTCGGCAGAGCTCCGCGTCAAAGTCAAGGCTGAAAAGCTCAAGACTTCGGGTCGGGAACGACCTTCGGTCTCAACCTCTCGAGCTTGACTCGTGGCGGAACCTGGCGTAAAAACATACACTTAGGTTTTATGACACGAACTAAGCCAAAAACCAACCGGGGTCTTGGACAAAGTGTGACACAAAGAGTGCATGGCTTACACGGGCTAGGATGGGCTGTTTGGGATGACCCCGTGCGCCCTCGAAAGGTGTCTGGCAGACCAACCGAGGTGCAACTGGCGGTAAGGCCATCCCGGGTTACGGGTTGTAGTGTGCAGTGTACTGAGGCAGCAAGTGCACGTGAAGTGCGGTGTATCGAGGCAGCAAGTGCGAGTAGTGTGCGGTCACTAAAATTCTTTTTTTCCGAGTAAAACAGAGATTTTTCAGAATGTGTCTTAAAGAATTTTGATGCGCAGTTCAAAAGATAGCATGAAAATCAAACATGAATGGGGATGCACAAACATGGTATGATTTTGAAAAGTTGACAATGTAATGCCTTTGAAAAAACCGTTCGAGGTTTAAAGTAACACACGCACACGAAAACGAGGAAGGGTAAACGAAAGTTTGACCCACGGAAGGCTTTTTTGAAAACATCGGCAGTTTTGAAAAAAGTATCGATGTCCCCAGCAGAGTCGCCAACTGAAATTACCCGGATTCGCGCGAGCGAAGGCGGTTGTCTTTCGCGGGGGGTTGGTGTCTGAGACCTCGCTTCATGGGAAGGAAAAATGAGGAGTCGCCACGCGGTTTTTGTATTTTGAGCCCAAACGTTGAGAAACGGCTTTTGAAAATGGTGTCGTTTTTATTGGTAGCAAAAACTTAGGAAAAGGCTTTGAAAACGGGGGATCATTTTTATTGGTAGCAAAAACGAGTAAAAAGCTTTTTTTTTAGTACCAGAGATTGTTAGGTTCGGAGGTCACGTTACGTTTCGGGAAGAGTATTACGAGATCACCCGAAATGCCTCGCATGACGAGTCTTTCTACCTTTCTCAGAAACGTGTGTGTGTGTGTGTGTGTGTTTTGAAATGGGGGCTTGAATGACAAGCTTAATCTTGGTTTGAATGTCAAACGTTGATTAGGTGACTTTGAAAAGGCGAGCGTTTGAATGACAAACGTCGGTTTTGAGTTGAAATGAGCGTTTGCGTGGCAAACGTCGATTTTGAGTTGAAATGAGCGTTTGCGTGGCAAACGTCGACTTTGAGTTTGAAATGAGCGTTTGCGTGGCAAACGTCGATTTTGAGTTGAAATGAGCGTTTGCGTGGCAAACGTCGACTTTGAGTTTGAAATGAGCATTTGCGTGGCAAACGTCGACTTTGAGTTGAAAAGGAGTTCGAAGGTCGAACTCCGGTTTTTTAAACCGGGCGTTACATTGTTAACGATTTTTACGGGAAAAATGCGTATTAAATGATTTTAAGTGTCAAATGGCGGATTTTAGTTTGAAGATGAGCGTTTGGAGGCCAAACGTCATTTCGCGCGTTTTGAAAGAGAGTTCGAAGGACGAACTCCGATTTTGAACCGGGCATTACATTGTTAACGATTTTTACGGGAAAAATGCGTATTAAATGATATGCGATCAACGAATCGGGTTGCGACTCGGACTTTGAAAAGTAAATACTATCACGATCCAAACGGGTCGGACTTTGTAAATGACAGTATTTAAAGTGCGGTATCAACGGAATCAAACGATCCGGAATTGTAAATGACGATCGACGAGTCAAACGACTCGGAATTGTAAATGACGATCAACGAGGCCAATCGGCTCGGAATTGTAAAGTACGATCAATGAGCCAAACAGCTCGGAATTGTAAAGTTGCATGAAAGTAATGGACGTTCGACGGATCAAACAATCCGGAATTGTAAATGACAGGAATTTAAATGACGATCGACGGATCAAACGATCCGGAATTGGTAAATGACATAAAAGTAAACGGAACGGGGTCGGAACGCCGTTTTAACCCGAGATTACTTCTCTTACGGGAAGAGAAGAGGATCAGGGACTAAAACGTATCGGACCCCGTTAGACGGTGACGTCTACATTTTGAGAGTGAGAGAGGGAGCTACCTATGGCTAGGGTCGGCTCATTTGGCTCGGTGGGCGTATACGGGATACGAAAAGGTGTTTGAAAGGTGTTTCGGAAGTGTTTGGGCAGAGTTTCCCCTTTTATTTGGTGTTTAGAAACCTAGGAATTTGGGCAGCGTTTCGACTTGTGTCGGTTTAGCTTGAGGATCAGAATCTACCGACGAGTAGCACGAGGGCCCCCGAAGAGTAGAGAATTCCGCCGACGAGTAGCACGAGGGCCCCCAAAGAGCGGAAGAAAGACTAGCATTTTGTGCTAGGGGGAGGAGAGGAGGAAAATATGGTGTTGAAATGTGAAGGAGGGGGGAGTATTTATAGGGAGAAAATCATGGAGGAGGGGGGAGGAACTTGGGGAGTAAGTTTGCTTGCTTAGTGAGGAAGCAATGTTGCTTAGCCTGATGGTTTTCTGCCTTGCAGAAAGAGTTCGGCCGGACTATACCTGAGTTTGGGGGGTATTTTGGTCATTTGGCCAGCTTGACACGTTTTGGACACGTATTTAAGCTGTAGAAAGAGTCCGGCCGGACTGTTCCTGAAATTTGCTATATTTCCTGATTTGAACAAGTTACCTGCGTAGATCTTTTTCTCGCGTTCGATTTGATATGTGGTGGGCCCAAAACGGAGTTCGTATGAGGAAGTTATGACCTCCGGAAGGTCGAGACGCTCGAAAACGGGAAATCTAATCCCGGAAGACCCCGAAAAGTATGTTTTTCGGGGAAAGCCATACTTTTACATGGGATAACGTGTGTTGAGTACGCTTTGATGTCGGGATGCATGGGGCAGTCCCGGGATGTCTCGTTGACTCGAGAACGGGGAACTTAACGGGTTCCGGTTAACTTTTAACGGATTTTGACGATCCGGATTTGGGTACTTACAATAACAACGGAGCGGTCAAAGCAAAGGCAAAAACACATCATAAACCCTTACGCTATATTCGAATTCTTTTCTCCCCCGATGAAAGACGCCGATCAAGAAGCAATGGAATCACGGAAGAAGCCGTCAACAATGACTTGTCAAGGGATCACCTCAAGGCCCAAGCCTCATCATCCAAACTTCCCATCCGAACCTTTGCACCAGAAAGACCACAAATGTTCATACCCTATTCCCAAAGCCAAAACACAGTTCAGCCAGAACTACGGCGACCTGAGCTCCTTACACTGAGGGGAACGTAGGCAACCAAAAATGGTTCCGTCATAAGCACATACAAATCCCATAAACCCGGTCTCATCAATGACCTCCCCTATACACAAACCTTTCTTTCACACACAGCCAACTTTGATCCGCAACATCAGTTGACTTTCTTCTCACGGTTAATCAAGACATTTGTTCATATCGGGATTAATGGTTGAACAACCTGAACATTAACAAAGGGTTTAAAGCAATCTTATGATCATTGTGAATAAAACATGTTTTCAGATGTCTCGACAAGTCATCTTTTTCTACGATAATAGGAAAAATAGAGCTAAACACTGTCTTTCTGTCAGCAAGAGCTTCCATACACTTCTCCAAACCTCTCTACGCTCATACTCTCCCAAAAGAGTCAAACCCAAAGCGAGTTTTGGTACCTACATTAAACTAGGCATCCACATAAAATGGGATTCGTTCCCACTTCTCTAAAATACATCCTTGGGCGTATACATTACAAGCCACATCTTATACACTTTGGTTGACCAGTCGAAAAAAATCAAGGACGGTTGCCTCGTCAAGCCACATGAGGTTCAACTCAGATTGGGGCTGCATCAGATTCACTCTAGAATCCCCACAGATGACCAGTGATTCCTTCAAACTGGGCTTCACCAAGTCATTTCTTCAGACTGGGGCTTTGCCACACGAAGAAAGCTTTTTCATCCCAAGGGTTTACTTTGAGTTCCAATTTCTGGGGCTTGTCAGAAGCATCTTCCGGCATTGTAGTTTTACTCAGAATTGGGGCTTCTCAGATACAACTTCGGCAGATCAGAATCTGAATCCTCATGATACCTCTGGGCAACAGTAGCATGCAAGGGCAGTTTTCTCCAGCAATTCTTCCCTTCCTTCAAGCAACACAGCTTAAGAACCGATATAGGTGGGAAAGCCGAAATGTCCTGCTAACACCACAGTTCAGGCATCAGGACACAAGAAAGTCTCAAATCCCGGCAACCTTACTGCTAGCAAGAAGCATAATCCCCAGAAGGATCAGCCAAAGTTCAACTTGTCAAACTTCAGAGCATGGGCCAGTAAAGGAAAGTCAAAGCCAACCGGGCACTCGCACTCAATCAATGTGTTGACAAAGGGAGGCCACTGCCACAAGCAACCTCAAAGCAATCTGGAAGCACCACCAAAATCTCTGCCTCTCAAATGTTGGAGGACCCGATCCTCACTCAGCTCAAGCAGACCCAGACGAACATTCCCCTGTGGTCCCTGCTCACATCTTCATACCCTCACAAGCTCAAGCTAGAGGAAAGTTTGGCCCGCACCATGGTCCCCATGGACGCAACTGCAGAAGAAGTAATCCAGATGATCAGCAACATCCACTATGGAAACATCATCACCCTCACAGATTTGGACCTACCAAGATTTGGAGTTGACCACAATGAGCCACTTTGCATCACTGTTCAGACTCCGAAACGAATGTCTTGCCCGCCAAGATGATGGACCTGCTTGACATCAAGCCCACAGATTTGAAGCCTTCAGTCCATACTGTCAAGGCCTGCGATTCTACTTCCCGCACAGTTCTCGGGGTTGCTACTCTAATTATCTGGTTCGGCAAGCGGATGATCCCTACCGAATTTCAAGTGTTGGACATTCCTATCACTTTCACAGCCATCCTGGGACAACCTTGGTTGCATCAAATGAACGGCGTGGCATCCACCCTTCACCAATGTATCAAGTTTATGCAAGGCAACGAGCTGACAACAGTCTACGGCGACAGCGTCATCACAGAAGGGACCAGCACCAACGGTATTCCAGTGTTAGAGATCAAGCATGATGACGATATGGCATTAACTGGGTTCACCTTGGAGACCTCCAAGATCCAAATATGCTACATGGACCTTCCACTATTTTGGGACAAAATCCCTCCCGCCATGAAGATGATGAAACTCATGAACTTTATCCCAGGACTGGGGCTCGGCAAAAGGTTACAAGGCCAACACCAAGTCATCTAAGTCAAGGACCACACTACAGTCCAGGGGCTCGGTTATGTGCCAACACCAGCTGATATCAGGGAAAACAAAAGGCTCGCCAGCACCAAGGCAGTAGCCCGCAAAAGGGGAACCTCCAACGGCACACCCAACCTCCGACCTTACAGCTTCGACCTCGCTCGCTACTTCGTCAAAGGAACCAACAACAGAACTGAGGGAACCGACAGCAGAACTGAGGGAACCGACAGCGGAACCGACAGCAGAAATGAGGGAACCGACAGCGGAACTGATGAAGATGAGAAAGAAGTCAGTACATAGACTACAGAAAAGATGGGAAAGCTGGCACAGAACCTCCAGCGTTTCAGAGGACTCAGGGTTAATCTGATAAGAGGAGCGTTCCTCGACATCACTGCACTACCTGGACCCGTGGCCACCACAGTTCAGCATGAGTACTCATTCAAAGGAATCCCAGACATAGAAGAACAACTCGAGACACTCTTCTTGGGAAACAGACTATTCAGTTCAGCCTACGAAGCCACATTCAAAAAAAGGGTCCCAAGGAAGAAAGAACCAGAATTTGTGGAGAACGCTCTGAGTGGGCCACCTTCAAGATCAGTCTCACAATATCTATATCAGCCAAAAATCCGTGAACCATCCCCCATACAAAGTCAGATCCCTCCCGGGGTCGTGCAACAGTGCAATTAATAAATAACACTGCATATAGCTATAAATTTTGCCTGCTCAAATTTTATTACTCAATACATTTTGTGTTATTATTTATTTTTAATCAACCTACTTGCTTATCTGCCAAGAATAAGTAAAAGGTAATCATAATAAATACTCAAGTGTACAAAAGTTCGCCCCAAGGGCCTTTCAAGTACAAAACAATATTCTGTTACAGACAGTGCACACAATTGTCTAAAAGAATCAACGGGACTACTCAGAGTCCGGCTCGTCATCTGAGCGCTCAGCATACGGCCCCGCAGCAGCAGGATCCGTGGTAGACAGATAATCCATAAAGCCCCCCAGGCCGGAGTCAATCACCAGCTGCTGTGGACTCCTCTCTCCGTCACGAGCCACGTCCGGGAACATTTCCTACAGCTCGCTCACAGCCTCAACATCTCCCCTACTCTTGGTAGTGGACACGTCAACCGACCCTCGCCCCTGCAGGTAAACACAGCAAGGGTATGTTACTACAAGATAACATACACAAAATGCACATGCACATGTCAAAAATCACAAAAATATATCAACACAAAGATATGTTTCATTCCCTAAAATACTTACGTCCCAGTCGGAGTATTAACGGTTCATTTCCCTAAAATACTTTCGTCCCAGTCGGAGTATTAACGGTTCATCTCCCTCAGATACTTCCGTCCCAGTTAGAGTATTAACGGTTCATCTCCCTAAAATACTTCCGTCCCAGTCGGAGTATTAACGGTTCATCTCCCTTAAATACTTTCGTCCCAGTCAGAGTATTAACGGTTCATCTCCCTTAAATACTTCCGTCCCAGTCGGAGTATTAACGGTTCATTTCCCTAAAATATTTCCGTCCCAGTCGAAATATTAAAGGTTCGAAATCCCAAAACATATAAGTTAAAAATTCCCCATTTAGACAATTCTAATGCCCCTCTCCCGAGGTTAAAATTCCCATTAGACATTTCTAACGCCTCTCTTGAGGTGAAGTTCCCGTTAGACATCTCTAACGCTCCTCCCCCGAGGTTGAAGTTCCCGTTAGACATTTCTAACACCCGTATCTCGAGGTAAAATTCCCGTTAGACATTTCTAACGCCCCTCTCTCGAGGTGAAGTTCCTGTTAGACATTTCTAATGCCCCTCTCTCGAGGTCCAAATTCTCAGTTAGACATCTCTAACGCTCCTCCCCCGAGGTTGAAGTCCCCGTTAGAAACTTCTAACGCCCCTCTATCGAGGTCCAAATTCTCAGTTAGACATCTCTAACGCCCCTCTCCCGAGGTTAAATTCTCAGTTAGACATTTCTAACGCCTCTCTCTCGAGGTCCAAATTCTCAGTTAGACCTCTCTAATGCTCCTCCCCCGAGGTTGAAGTTCCCGTTAGACATTTCTAATGCCCCTCTCTCGAGGTAAAATTCCAGTTAGACATTTCTAACGCCCCTCTCTCGAGGTGAAGTTCCCGTTAGACATTTCTAATGTTCCTCTCTCGAGGTAAGATTCCCGTTAAACATTTCTAACGCCCCTCTCTCGAGGTAAAGCTCCCGTTAGACATTTCCGAGTTCCGTCTCCAGACGTTAAAATTCCCGTTAGTCCTCACTAACATTCTATCTTCGGACGTTAAAACACAATCCCTCTTCGGTCGCCATAGTAAGCCCGAGTATCTTTTCACTCCAGCAAGTGAACAATCCCTCTCCGGCCGTCAATCGTAAGCCCGACCATCTCATTTCCACGGCAATCACTGTAAGCCCGTACAATGAATCTTCTCTCCGGCCGTCAATCGTAAGCCCGACCATCTCATTTCCACGACAATAACTGTAAGCCCGTACAATGAATCTTCTCCCCGGCCGTCAATTAAAAGCCCGACCATCTCATTTCAGCGGCCATCAAGGTAAACCCGCACAACAATCCCTCTTCGGCCGCCATAGTAAGCCCGAGTATCTTTCACTCCAGCCAGTGAACATTCACTTCTCCGGCTGTCAATCGTAAGCCCGACCATCTCATTTCAGCGGCCATCAAGGTAAGCCCGCACAACAATCCCTCTTCGGCCGCCATAGTAAGCCCGAGTATCTTTCACTCCAGCCAGTGAACATTCACTTCTTCGGCCATCAATCGTAAGCCCGACTATCTCATTTCAGCGGCCATCAAGGACACCCATACAACAATCCCTCTTTGGCCGCCATAGTAAGCCCGAGTATATTTCACTCCAGCCAGTGAACATTCACTTCTCCGACCGTCAATCGTAAGCCCGACCATCTCATTTCAGCGATCATCAAGGTAAGCCTGCACAACAATCCCTCTTCGGCCGCCGTAGTAAGCCCGAGTATCTTTCACTCCAACCAGTGAACATTCACTTCTCCGGCCATCAACCGTAAGCCCGACCATCTCATTTCAGCGGCCATCAAGGTAAGCCCGCACAACAATCCCTCTTCGGCCGCCATAGTAAGCCCGAGTATCTTTCACTCCAGCCAGTGAACATTCACTTCTCCGGCCGTCAATCGTAAGCCTGACCACCCCATCTCAGCGGCCATCAAGGTAAGCCCGCACAACAAATCCCTCTTGGGCCATCGTCGTAAGCCCGAACATTCCTCCCCAGCAGGATCCTAAGACCATCCTTCTAAAAAGAAACGTCAATCAATCCCCTCAGTTCCTAACTAGTTTTGTTAGAACTCTGGATGCTTTTCCCCAACAATGTGTCAGTCTCTCCCGAGATCACATTCCATTCCTAACCCCGTCGTTAGAACATCAAGCCTTCCGTGTTGTTAAAAATGCCAATTTAACGCAACCATTCCCGTCATTTCCACCATATCCCCAGCAGATACAACCTGGCCGTCATCATAAGTCCAGCACCCAAGGCACAAACGTCTTCCTCCTAAGGCATGAACGTCTTCCAAAAATCTCACTCAAAGCACGTACGCCTTCGTCTCAGGGCAAATACGTCCTCATAACTCGGTTTGAGGTGCCACATGCCCTCGAAAGTTTCAGTAATCTCGGTCTAAGGCACCACACGCCCTCGAAAGTTTCAGGTAATCTCGGTCTGAGGTGCCACACGCCCTCGAAAGTTTCAAGTAATCTCGGTCTGAGGCGCCACACGCCCTCGAAAGTTTCAGTAATCTCGGTCTGAGGCACCACACGCCCTCGAAAGTTTCAGTAATCTCGATCTGAGGTGCCACACGCCCTCGAAAGTTTCAAGTAATCTCGGTCTGAGGCGCCACACGCCCTCAAAAGTTTCAAGTAATCTCGGTCTGAGGCACCACACGCCCTCGAAAGTTTCAGTAATCTCGGTCTGAGGCGCCACACACCCTCAAAATTTTCAACTAATCTCAGTCTGAGGCGCCATACGCCCTCGAAAGTTTCAGTAATCTCGGTCTGAGGTGCCACACGCCCTCGAAAGTTTCAAGTAATCTCGGTCTGAGATGCCATACGCCTTCGAAAGTTTAAGTAATCTTGGTCTGAGGCGCCACACGCCCTCGAAAGTTTTAAGTAATCTCGGTCTGAGGCGCCACACGCCCTCGAAAGTTTCAAGTAATCTCGGTCTGAGGCGCCACACGCCCTCGAAAGTTTCAGTAATCTTGGTCTGAGGCACCACACGCCATCGAAAGGTTCAAGTAATCTCGGTCTGAGGCGCCACATGCCCATGAAAGTTTCAGTAATCTCGGTCTGAGGCGCCAAATGCTCTCGAAATTTTCAAGTAATCTCGGTCTGAGGCGCCACGCCCTCAAAAGTTTCAGTAATCTCGGTCTGAGGCGCCACGCCCTCAAAAGTTTCAGTAATCTCGGTCTAGGCACCACACACCCTCAAAAGTTTTAGTAAAATCGGTCTGAGGCGCTGTAAGTACCCAAATCTGGCTCATGTCTTCCGGTTAAGTTTCCCGGCAATTCCGGTAAGTCTTCTGGTAATTCCCCGGACTTTCCTAGAGTTCCGGAATAATTCCGGAACTGTTCCAAGTCATCTAAAGGAAAAAAAGACTACTTGGAGCCAAAGAAACATGTTTTTCTTTTATATGGAATTCCTTCTAGAAAGTTGCCACCTTGCATGTTTCTAGAAGAATCCAGAAGTGGCTACTTATGTCGTGCGACATAACCAGCCAGGGAGAGTTCTAGAAGGTTGCCACCTTGCATGTTTTTAGAAGAATCCAGAAGTGGCTACTTATGTCGTGCGACATAACCAGCCAGGGAGAGTTCTAGAAGGTTGCCACCTTGCATGTTTCTAGAAGGAAAACGGTTATGGCTTGTTATGTCGTGTGACATACCAAGCCCATGCAGGCAGCCTATAAATAGAGGCCTTCACCTCTCATTTGGGACACACCTTTTCCACCCCTCAGTCCCCCTCTATAGGGAATACGTCCAGAAGTATCCTCTCTCCTCACATACCCCCCAAATCACACTAATCCTCCCAAATCAATCACACACACACTTCCCACACACACACTTCATATACACATCAAGAATCAAGGAGTTCTCAAGGAACCAAGGCTCAATCTCAGCCCCGGAAGGTTGCTGTTTTGAAGGCCCCTATATCTAACTTGATATAGGGAGTCGTGGCCTTCAAGGGTAACGATTTTCTACCCTTTTCCACTCTCTATTTTCCTTTGAATGTGAAATCTCTATGCTAAATGCGTTGATAATATAGTATTCTGATTAAAGTTGCATACTTTAGTATTATATTGCCCAGATCCACATCTGATTTCATCACATTTCATGTAAAAGCCCCGATTTGGCTGGTTTTGCATGAACACTCAAGATAAGTGTGAATCCCTCATATCCACACCCTCTTGAAGCGTTCATTATTGATAAACATGCTCTCTGAGATTTGTTTGTGAAGTAACTTGACCATTTTGGCGCCTTGTTACCTCTGCAAATCTCAATTGTTTAGGCTTCGCAAAATGGCTTGTTATGTCACGCGACATAGGCGGCCTATGTCACGCGACATAAGTAGCCAGCTTGCGTATTCCTCATCTTTTTCAACAGTAATCGATGTTTGCCTTTTCTAATGCATCAATTTGCATTTAAACTAAAACATTTTCATACGAGCAAAGATCATTTGCATTAAAAGAATATCTTTTTCATCAAAATGACATCTTTGCTTTAAAGGTGCATCCTTTGCACTCAAAAAACACTAATTTTCCACATAAAAATGCATTCTTTGCATAAAAATCTTTTCTTTGCACAAAAAGCATCCCTTGCAACCAAAAGACATTCTTTACACCAAAATTTCATCTTTTCACTAAAGTGTCATTTTTATACATTCCCCCATGTCCCCATTAGTAACCTTGGAACGGACCGGTGTAAAAGATCCTATCTTTACATCGTTCCTTCCATTAAAGGTTCCACGATTTCTTTAGAAAAGGACAACCTTGAACCCTATATCTCCAATTATCGCTTAAGATCGAGTGAGAAGCATCTATATGAGCTCGACCGTCTTAAAGCGTAGGATTGATGGGCTAAGGACCTTCCTTTTCTAAAGAACCTCATCTTTAACTATAAAGAGAGTCATTCTCTCGATCACGCAAGTCCCGAGGTTAAAATGCGATGATCGCAAGTCCAAGATGAGGACGGGATCATAATCCCGAATACATAAAATCCAAGAAATCCCGAGCGACAACCAACAAATGGTTTGTACGTCCGGAAGACGACTTGGGACATTCCCTCCTTTATTTTCAAACACATGCACACAAGAAAGCACGCAAGCAAGCACGATTAATGGGATCTTAGGAGACTTGCTCCGGCAAGGCACCTTGGGTGAACGACGATCCGTTCTTCCCAAGGGGTAACTTAACCTCCGAACCCATAAAACCTTTTTTTCAAAGTTTTGAGGTAATCAAAATGGCGTGGCGACTCCGTTTTTCAAATTAAACCGGATGTCTTCAAACTCGCGTGAATCCAACAAACACAAAAATTTGGGCACACATTCACAGTTTGGCGACTCCGCTGGGGACATCCCAAAGGAGAAAAGCTTTTATTTTCAAAACAAAAAATCGATACTCGGTATATAGGTGGAAACCACTTGCCCTTCCTATACACTCCCTGATGTGGGAGTTGGGATAACCGGTGGTTTAACAATCCCACGTACCAGTATCCCTTTTCGAAAAAAAAATTTTGAAAAATAAAAGAAAGCTTTTCCCTTTGAGCAGGTTAGACTCCCGTCGCCGATTTCATTAATCGTGCTTGCTTTCTTTACCTTGCATTGCATCATTTGCATCTTGGAATCTGTGCATACTTTGAACGGGAAACAACCCGAAAAATAGCAAAAGGAGTGGAACCTGGAAAATTAATCCATGCGCCGTACGGCTCAATCCTCCTTGGATTCTCGACCGGCGACCTCGAGGGCAATTCCACCAAAAAATCATGGTTAATCCGGTAGTCCTAGCAGCCTTGGCGCTACTCACCCATGATCGATCGGGGCTCCTTAAAATTTACGTGCTAACGTGTTGCATTTTCCCCATCCCGAAAATCATTCCTTTAAAACACATTTATGAAAATCTCTGTTTTAACTCAAAAAGGAACATTTTTAGGAGACCGCACACTACGCGCACCTGATATATCCTGTACACTTTGCACGCACGTCCTTCAAACCCGAGGGTGGTTCCAGCTGCAGTCACGGACAGCCTTACGATGCTCCCGGGCGCGCACGGAATCATCCCAACCTCCCCATGGCAGCCAAAGGTCGACCAATGCACAGTCCGTGTCACACGTTTCAAAAAACCGTGACTTTTTGGTTGGTTTTTGGTCTAGTCCGTGTCATATAGCCCAGTTGCATACCCTCGTAAAGGTCAAGCCTTAGTTCATGACGGAAGAGGAACTCTGCCAAAATTCCGACAAGGAAAAATTGGCGAGATCTTGACTCCGACATTGACTATTGACCTTGACCTGTACGGAAGGCGTAAGAGTCAAGACCGAGTCTTTGCCAACAAATCAAAAGATCTTTCGCTCAAAGCGAAGCTCTGCCAAAATTCCGACAAGGAAAAATTGGCAAGATCTTGACCCGACATTGACTTCGATTCTAACTCACGCCCGGCGTATGCAACGAAGTTCAATGTGACACTGTGTCATCCGGCTTTTGCCGCCCGAACCATGCCTATTATCTTCTCGGACATTACCGAAAGTCAAAACGTCATTCGCTCAAGCGAAATTCTGCCAAAATCCTATCAAGGCAGAAAGACGAGACTTTCTCGGTATTGCCTTGACTATAATCCGCATCGCTCGTGCGTTGAAAGTTCCTATGACCCGCTAGACCCGTTAGGAGCATTCTTTACTCTCGGTCGGTGGGATCCGCGTGCCCTATAGGACCCTCGCCCGGGGCTGTCCACCCTGGGAGGTCGAAATACAGGTGGAATACGAGGGGCTTATAGACGTAGTGATGGAACCCGCTGATCCAGGATCTAGAGTAGTTGCGAAAAAGAAGGGCAAACCCCCTTTTCCAACCAAATAGAAATAAATAAAAGACATGATTTTAAGTAAACTTGAACAATTAATGTAATCATAATTGCATTTTCCTATCTCTGATATCCCTAATCGAGACCTCCTCGGTCCGATTTCCGATTTTTTCTGTCCTGACCTTTCATGGTCAAACCCTTAATCGAGACCTCCTCGGTCCGATTTTCGATTTTCCTATCCCGACCTTTCATGGTCAAACCCCTAATCGAGACCTCCTCGGTCCGATTTCCGATTTTCCTATCTCGGCCTTTCATGGTCAAATCCTTAATCGAGACCTCCTCGGTCCGATTTTCGATTTTCCTATCTCGACCTTTCATGGTCAAACCCCTAATCGAGACCTCCTCGGTCCGATTTCCGATCTTCCTATCCCGACCTTTCATGGTCAAATTCCTAGTCGAGACCTCCTTGGTCCAATCTTCAATCTTGACCTTTCAAGGTCTCATCTTTTCCGATCAATTAGGATTAGGAGAAAATGTGTTTTAAGTAAAACTTAAGCGATAAGTGCATGTTACTTGAGCCTTTAGCCTAAACACTTACCTCCGAGTCTAAATCTTACCTACCTTCGAGTCTAAACCTTACCTGATCCCCGAGTCTAAACCTTGCCTGTCCCTTTCCCGCATCGAGAAAGAAGTGTGCGAGAATACCGGCCGCCGGCTTTTCAAAGCGTAAAACCTTAGTGTAATCGTCAAAAGTCGAATGGCAGATTTGGAAAAAACGGTGAGGGTGCAGGGAAATCGATGGTTAGGAAGGAAGAGTTAATCCCGGCTTTGGAAAATGCCCATAAGGTTCATCAGAACAGCAAGCCATGCTTATTGACGCACTCCGTCGTCATGGAGTTCGTGTCACGCTGAGTCGAACGGTTCTCTGGTGGTAGTCGAAGATGAGACTTCGGAAACAGTGATTTCAGTCCCTTCATCCTATAACCAAGACCTTCCAGCCTATAACCAATACCTTCCTCCATCCACATATGATCCCTTGTCAAGGACCACTTCTCCTCGGTCCTTTCCAACATCCCAGCTCATTAGGGCTTCATCGCCCTCAGTTCCTCAGAACGGATTGGGCTTTACCCCGCCTGTCTCTCAGTTCCAGCAATACCTGCCAGTTTATGCTCCGGCTTCGCATAATCAGTTCGAGCTATGTGGCTATGTTCTGAAGCCACTATACCCACCTGAATGCAATCATGAGTTGCCAAAGGATGATTCAAGTTTTCAGCTGTCACCTACCGGACTTAACGAATCCAGCCGTCAGTCTCACCAGTTTGCTACTGTGGTTCCTGTTAGTACCCGGTCCGAAAAAAGGCATTTTAAATGCTTGGCCCGGTTAATATTAAAGAAACCCTAAAAATCCCTTAATCCCTTCATCCGTACCTGCGCCGTCATTGCTGCGTGGAAAGTACGCCAGGATATTGTGCCGATCGGCCCTTTTACCCGTGGTATGGCCGATCGACCCTTTTATTTTGTGCCGATCGTACCTAGCATCCTTGTGCCGATCGACCCTTTGTTTTGAGCCGATCGACCCTTTATTTTAAGGCCGATCGACCCTTGCTCTGGCCCAGCCCAGATACCGAAGCACTATAAATAAGTGTGCCCGGCTCCCCATATTCACACACAATTTACTCGGGAGAAGCGAGATTACACTTGCTTTACCCACAGTTCTTTTTACTCTCTTCGAATCGCCCTAGATTCGACCCCAAAGTCTTGCTACAATTGGTAAGGCTCTTTTTAATATTTTTGTTCTTTATTATTGTCTTTATTATTATTGTTTGCATGCTTAGTATATTTTAATTACTTTATTTCTTGCTTATGTCATATATGCTAGATTTAGGGCTGTTTTAATATATTTAAATATGCCATAGCCGAGGATGATCTAAGGTTTCGCCTTAAGAAACCCAATGGATCTAGGAACTATTTCTTTCCTTCCACCTTAGTTATAATTATCCCCTGATCAACAATCCCCCAAGGATGAATGTTGATTAGTGCACCTTCTGAGGGCCTAACTCAAAGGTTCTAGGGTGTGATCATTAATTAATTCTTTCTCTCCCCTCCTCCTTATGCATGATCCCGTTTCTTCTATCTATTCCTGTAAACACCGCACACAACCAACACCCCACATGCTAGAAAGACCGATCCGTCGGGCAATAGGAGTGATAACGTTTCTTCTTCTGTTGTAACTTGACCCCCGAACCCAATTAACTGTTTAGCCTTTTTTCAAAGCTTTGGGCTATATCAAAGTGGCGTGGCGACTCTCAAAATTAAACTAATATTTTAATATGGTTTAAATCGAGTGTCACTAAATGAATATCCCATTTCGGTCCGACATTTTTATATGATTAATTATTTCAAACCTCCGAATGCGCGTTGCATCGGGACGGGGTATTCACAGTGGCGACTCTGCTGGGGACTGTTTTGAAATCTTTTCAAACTAAGTGGGTCGACTTTCGTTTTTTTTTTTTGGTGTTGTATTTTGCTTTCTTTTTTTATTTTCTTTTAACTGTTGCATTGCATGCATGCATTTCATGTAAATAAAAAATCTTTCTCTTTTTTCTCTAAAAAAGAATTAGACTTCTTTACCTCACACTACCACTAGAGTCCGTGTCACACTGCACAGACACCCTTTTACCCTTCGGAGAAGCCAAAGTGCGGGAAGTGTGGTGATCATGTCGCCTCCCTTCCGAGTCTCACTTGGCCATCCACTCATCAGTGCGCTTCGGCTGCACGGTGGGAGCCTAAAACCTAACCCTTGCGTCACCCACTTTTCTAGGAATACACTCCGTATGACCGGTTGGTTTGACTAGCTTTTTTATGTAGACAATTAATGGGGTCTTTATGTTAAGTCACCACGAACCAATGATAAGTCAAGATCTATCGAGAGATTAAGAGCACTAAAAAATTGATTTCCTTTCAAAGGACGTGCTATGTGAGGTCGAGTGATATATTGTTAAAGGATCTTGGCCTATCATTGGTTTGCAGTACTTTTCATAAAAATCATATTAATTGTCTATGTGAGAAGGTTAGTCGTTAGGATTCACAACTTTAGGATATTTAGTTAGTTGCGAAAAAGGGGTATCCCTTCCAACCTTAGTAGGACTAAAATGTACAAAGCTTTTGTAAATAAAAAATTCAAGCTAGTACACTGCATTGAGTCAACCCCTCTCCTAAAACCGAGTCTTTTCTGATATTTCCACAGAGCTAAGGTCGGGCCGCGTTCTTCATTCAACAATGACAACCTTGCCTCCATCAACTACTCCAAGCGCACTCCGCCGCCTCTGCAACCGGCTCTACACCAGTCACTTCAATGGAAGGTCCTGCCAACCCCAACTTCAATGACATTCCGCCTGCTCTGCACGCCTACTTTGCCGGTTTAACCATGAGGGTTGAGAAACTTGAAGAGCAGAATCGCACTTTGAAGAACCACAATCAAGAGCTGAAGGATCATTTTGTTGAGGAACTCAGTAAAAGGGGACACAAGGTTATCTTGATGGGGAATGAAGTGGTCGATGTTGAAGATGAAACTGTCAATGCTCCTAATCCCGCCAACCCCAATGCACCTACCTTCCCTCTACCCAACTACGTTCCAAGCAGCTACAATAATGTTCCACCACCAGTCATGTATGGGAGCTCGAGCAAATCCAAAAGACCTTATCAACCTCCTGCCGACACACCCAAGGACCACTTTGCTAATCTACCCCCTCCCACTTTACCCTTCAATTATTCCGGCCATCATATTCCTACCTACTCCACCTCCCCTACCATCACTCAACCCCCAGTCATGCAGAACTCCAACATTGCTACAGACCCGACTGTGTTAGCATTGATTGAACAAGTGAAAGCATTGACCGAGCAAATGGGAAAGCAAGGTGTGTCCCCCATCAAGATGCTTAATCCGAGTAAGGTTGCACCCCTACCTCAAGATTTCAAGATGCCCAAGATGGCCATGTTTGGAGGAGTTACTTGCCCAAAGACACATTTAGACAGCTATACGTTGGCGATGAGGGCTAAAGATTGTACACCTGAACAAATGGCAAAATGTTCCATAGCACATTGGAAGGGGCTGCTCTCCGTTGGTTCTTGAAGTTGAATGAAGAGGAAAGGGATACTTGGGACAAGGTTAGTAGAGTGTTCTCTGAGAAGTATCAAGCAAACATGGATTGGCAAGTTAATCGAGCCGATTTGGAGCACACGCTTCAAAGGAATGGGGAGTCGATTTATGATTTTTACAAGCGTTGGAATGATAAGTTGAGCGAAATTCAGTATCCGTCCAAGGAGAATGAACAGAAACAGATTTTTTACAAGTGCTTGTTGCCCGGACACAAGTTGGCAGTTGGTAATGGTTATTTCCCCAATCTTAGGGAAATGGTGGATTCGGGAGTACGATACGAAAGTGGCATCACCGGAATTACTCCACCGAAGGACACTGGGGCTGTTAATAATTCGTTCCGCTATAGAGCTCCCGCAAATACCGCAGCAAAGAAGGAGCCAGTGGGGCAAGTAAATTATGTGCAAGGAGGAGCTGCTTTGGATGTTCAAGCTGTAATGAGGGGGAATAACAATGTTCACCGCGAGAGGGAAGTGTTTGACGATTTTGGAATGCCAATGGGCAAGGTTTTTGAAGTACTGGTAAAGAAGGGCTTGGTCAAGCCACTTGAGAATTATGAACCAATAAACCAAAGGGAGGGCTTAGATGCTTCTAAGTATTGCCACTACCACAAATACAAGGGTCACACCACTGATTACTGCCTTCAGTTCAAACGGTTAGTGCAAGACTTGATTCGGCAAGGCAAGGTAGAGAAGCCGAAGTCTCCGAATGTTGTGGGGAATCCTCTCCCTAACAATAAGATCCACATGGTGGAAGGTAATTTTATCAGTTTGATAGAGATGGAAGATGCTTTTGAGAAACTGGGGCTGTCGACAGAGGAGGTATTCTCAGCTATTGTCAGAAAGGGATTGTTTGTGTCAAATTTCTCCGAGTATGCCGGTTTTGCTTTGAAAAGGGTTGTGCAGAAGCTCATCATTGAAGGGAAGATAGAGAATCCTAGTAAGATAGTTGGTAGTGATGTTGCTATGGTAGAGAAAGACCTCACTGATCCAGTCGAGTCTGTTGTGACAGACAGTGAGGCAGTTGTGTCAGTTTGTAATTTGAGTTCAATTTATAAAGAATTTTCTTGTTATATGCCGTCTTTTGAGGAACCTGCCCGCAGAAGTTGCCTCGTTAAATGATGATTATGTGGAAGAGAGTCCTAAACCTCTCTCGTTGGCCGAAATTCACGCAGAAGTATCCGACATGGAAAAGCATGGGGTTAATCTACTCACGAGGTCCGGAAGGGTGTATCAAGCAGAAGATAAAGGGGCGAAGAAAGTCTTTGGTCCGAAAACTGAAGTAGTGAATCCTGATAAAGAAGACCCTATTCTCACTCAACTGAAGCTAACCCAAGCCAATATATCCTTATGGTCCTTGCTAACGTCCTCGTATGCCCACCGGATGATGTTGGAACAAAATCTTGCTGCAACTTTGGTGCCGTCTGATACAAAGCCAGAAGATGTAATGCAGATGATTGGCAACATACACTTTGGGAATATCATTACATTTTCAGAATTGGACATGCCGGAGTTTGGATCGGATCATAATGAACCACTGCACATTACTATTGAAGTAAACGGAAAAAGGTTGCCACGTATTTTCATTGATAACGGTTCTGCGGTGAACATACTGCCTTCCAGGATGATGGACGTCCTTGATTTAAGTCCCACAGATTTGAGACCTTCAGTTCATTCCGTGCGAGGATACGACTCTACTAGCCGGTCAGTGTTGGGAATAATCAGTTTACCTCTTACTTGCGGAACCACTACTATGATCGCCGAGTTCCAAGTCATAGACATACCTTCCACCTTCACCATGCTGCTGGGTAGGCCATGGTTGCATCAGATGAATGGAGTCCCTTCCTCATTGCATCAATGTGTGAAATTCCAGTCGGGCGATCAAGTGACAGTCATTTACAGCGATCTGGTAACAGCTCAAGGATCAAGCACCGGGGAAAGCCGGTCCTACGTATTCAAAGCACGAAGAGGGTAGTTCAATGTTCGGCGGTTTTCAGCTAATAGCACAGTAATGTGTTTGCGCGGTAGACCTCACAAAGACATCGGACAGAGTACGACCACCGTTAGAATGATGAGGAACATGGGATTTGTACCAGATCGGGCCGGTGAACATCTCCAGTGGACCTACGCAAGCAATGGAGGCTACCGATCATCGCAGCAGACACGGTTTAGGCTATGTTATTACCCCTGAAGATCGGGCTGAAGAGAAAAGAATTGAGTTCCTCAAGAGGGCAAAGCTACCCTACGAGAAGCCAGAGATGAGGCCATACCGCCTTTCCCTCAATAGTTACTTTGTCAAGGAGGGCGAAGAATTCTCTTGCATGGAGTTTAGCGAGCCTTGGTTTGATCACACGTAAGCCGCAGAAGGGTTTCAAATCTTCAGAGATACAGAGGTTGACCGATCGAAGCCGAAACAGCTTCTCATGGATTCACGTCAAAAGAGAGGCAAGGTTGTCACAGTCCAGAGCCGATACATCATCAAGACTGAAGATGAGTTGGCCAATCAGCTAGGGCAGGTATCTTTGGATGAGCCGTTGGTTGAAAACATTGCAGTTGCAGAGGAGTCAGAGGAATGGGATGGTCAGAACCTACTACAGCATTTGGGGAATCTGAATATGGAAGATGATATGGTTGCAGTCATTGGAACAGAGCAGGCAGGCAATGTTGATCCAAGGACGTTGGTGACACCCATGGTTGGAAAGCTGAAGAATTGGTGCGTATTTGGCGGACCCGTAGCCACGAAGGAATACATGGTTGAAGAGCTGGGACTGATGCCTCCTCCTGTCGAGTCTCCCGTTGGTTCCCCCAAGTCCTCTACTTCTTCAGAGTCGTCTGTTTTGTTTGAGTCTGATGTGTTTTCTTTTGAGTTTGAGTCTTCCTCCAAGTCTGATGACCTCACATCAGAGGACTATGACTTAGTTGCAAATGTTGTTTTCCCTTTCGCTATGAATGAAAAACTAGATCTTTCTGAGTATCCCCTCATAGCCAATCTTCTTAATGATAAATTAACTAAAAATAATGCTCAACTTAATCAAATTAACTTAGTTAATAATGATTCATTAGAAGAAGCGGACACACTAAACAATGAATACATTAAAGAAATTTCTAAGCAAGTTATCAATCAAAAGGAAGGTCGAGCCCAAGCTGCCGATGAGGTGTTATCATGTATTAATTTGGGAACGGAAGAGGAGCCGAGAGAGACACAGATTGGAAGCTTCTTCGAAGGGACTGAAAGGGAAGCGTTGATCGAGCTGCTTAAAGAATATTCAGATGTGTTCGCATGGTCATACAAGGATATGCCGGGGCTGGATAACTCGATAGTGGAGCACGTAATCACCACTAACACCGCACGCCAAGCCTCGTCAAGCGGAAATTGCGCCGCATTAAGCCGTAATGGTCTCTGCAAGTTAAAGAAGAGATAGAGAAGCTCCTCCGAGTGGGCTTTATCGAGTTATTGAGTATCCGACATGGTTATCTAATATTGTGACGGTCAGTAAATCAAATGGCAAGGTTAGAGTTTGTGTTGACTTCCGAGATCTCAACAAGGCTAGCCCAAAGGATGACTTCCCGTTGCCCAACATCGACATGCTAGTGGATGCCACCGTAACTACGAGGTCAAGTCTTTTGTAGATGGTTTTGCAGGATATAATCAGATTAAGATGGCGGAGGCGTACTCAGAGAAGACGGCTTTCACTACACCATGGGGAACATACTGTTACACCGTAATGCCATTCGGATTGAAAAAATGCAGGGCTACATACCAAAGAGCGGTCACAAGATTGTTCCATGACATGATCCATAAGGAGATCGAAGTGTACGTCGACGATATGATCATTCATTCCAAAGGGTCGACGGTCAAGATTTCATTGATTTGAGAAAGTTCTTCGATTGCATCGCGTGAGCATGCAATGCGTCTGAATCCTGTCAAGTGTACATTTGGGGTTATTCGAGGAAAGGTCCTGGGCTACATGGTCACCGAACGAGGGATTGAGGCAGATCCAAGGAAGATTCAAGCCATCATGGAGATGAGGCCACCACGCACGTAAAAAGAAGTTAAGGGATTCATGGGACGGTTACAATACATCGCCCGCTTCATTAATCAATTGACTACTATGTGTGAACCGATTTTCGATCGATGAAGAAGACCGCAAGTATAGATTGGGACTGGAAGTGTCAAGAAGCCTTTGAGGAAATCAAGAGATACTTGGTCAATCCCCTATCCTTCGCCCCCACATTCGGAGAAACCGTTGCTATTGTACCTAACAAGAATCGATACAGCCGTTGGGGCTATGGCCGCACAGAAGCCAAGGACTCTCGGGTGGAGAACGCCGTTTATTTCGTTAGTCGGAAGCTACAGGGGAGTGAACTAAATTATTCAGCGTTGGAAAAACTTGCACCGGGCTAGTTTGGGTGGTTAACAAACTCAAGCATTACTTGTCAAGACATCCGATTCTATCGGTGTCAAAAATGGATCCGATTAAGTATTTGTTCGACAAACCTTCTCTCGTCCATGAGATTAGCCAAGTGGCCGCATTCCCGGGGGAATTCGATATCACCTATGTGCCGAGAAAAGCGCTTAAAGGGAGAGCCATGGCGTATCATTTAGCAGAGTTTCCAAGCAATGTAAGAACAGTGGGCTTGAAACTGTAATTTCCAGACGAGGGGATTTTCAACCTTGATACGTAAGAGAGATGGCAACTATTCTTTGATGGGGCCGCAAACAAGAGAGGCAACTGAGTGGGAATCCTTTTGGTAGATCCCAAAGATGAGCACACCCCCATCGCCATCAAACCGAATTTTACAACCACCAACAACGCACTGAATACGAGGCATGCATAGCCGGTTTAGAAGCGCCTTTGGAGCGTAATGTAAAGGAGTTGGAGGTATATGGAGACTCGCCTTTAATTATCAATCGACGTCTAAGAAGTGGAAGACTGCTGACCCCTACCGCAGCTAGCACTGCATTCACATGGAAGAGCTAGTTAAGCAATTCAGTGGAAGTGACATTCCATTATCTACCCAGAGACGTAAATAGATTTGCCGATGCTTTAGCTACACCGGCTTCTTTGGTCGAAATTCCTCACTGATGTCCGTAAAACCATTCGTAGTTGGCCTGAGAGAGAATCCCGCCATCGCTACGAAGCCTACCGCTGCGAGATTCAAGCCGACATCGAGGAGAATAAGGATCCGTGGTACGCACAAATCTATGAGTATCTCAAGAAGGGTGATGTGTCTTTTCTAGGAGACGTGAAAGCCAAAAGCTTGCGTGCATTGAAACGATTGGCCTGGACAGCTTTGTTCTACTAGATGATATGTTGTACAAAAGACACTACGATGGTCTCCTCGTTACTCGTGTAGACGCGAAACGAGCAGAGATGATCATGGAAGAAGTACACGATGGCTTATGCGGCCCGCACATGAATGCCAGAATGTTAAGACAAAAAAGCACACGGTTGGGTTATTATGGGGGCACTATAGAAGCCGACTGCATCCAGCCAGGCGGAAATGTCCCAAATGCCAAATGTGTTCCAATTTGAACCATGTGCCCCTCACGAGTTGTATAGCATGGTAACTCCGGCCATTTGCGACATGGGGGATTGATGTGATTGGCAAGATTACACCGCCGGAAGCAATGGGAATTGTTTTGTATTAGCGGCCGTGGATTACTTCACCAAGTGGATCAAGGCAAAGTCTTACAAGGTGTCGACTTCCCAAAAAGGTGGCACATTCCATTAAGGAGGACATCATGTGTGCAGATATGGAGTACCAAATGAGATCATCTCTGACAACGGATCCCACTTCGGCGGAGATTGTGACAAATTACCGGCGTAGTTCAAGATTACCCGCACAAGTCTTCCCCTTATAGGCCTCGCATCAACGGAGCAAAGCGCCTAACAAAACGATTGAGCGTATAATCGAAAGACAATGATTCGAGGTAGGGACCGGCCCGAGAAACTACCATTGGCACTTTGGGGATATAGAACTTCCGTTCGTACAGCTACAAGCGAAACTCCTTTTGCTCGACATATGGGATGGAGGCAAGATTCTGCTGAGTTGAAGTCCCGTCTTTGAGAATCTTATTAGAAAATCAAGTAGCGTGTTGAATGGCTCCGCAGCCGATATGATCGCTGGCACACACTTGACGAGCGCAGACTCAAAGCCATGGAACACATCCGAGCCTATCAAAGACGGACAAAGAAGGGCTTTCAACAAAAAGGTGCAGCCCTTAGACATTAAGGAAGGAGATTTGTTTACAAAGAACTTCCCAATAAGTTCAATCCTCTTGGGAAGTGGGCCCCTACATGGACTGGCCCGTACGTGATCAAGAAGATATTTTCGGGTGGAGCAAGCTTAAATGGCAGATTTAGATGGCAACGAATTTAAGGAGCCCACCAACCTCAAAGGCAAGCTCGGGACGCTACTATGATTAAACTCTTCCTCCCCTCTAAAAAAAAAAAAAAAAAAAAAACGCAAAAGAAGCCCGCTAGATTGAAAACCCGTAAAGGGCGGTCCAAAGAACAAAAGAAAGGGTGCGTTCAAAAGCTCGCTAGGTTGAAAACTCGTAAAGAGCGGTCTAGGCAAAAGTTAGAGCAAACAAATAAAATAAAAATTGTCCCGCTTCTATCTTCCCTTTCTAAAAATAGTAGCTTGATGAAAATGAACTACGACGACCTGAGCCCCTTGGTTCTCATTGTAAAAGGGGAACGTAGGCAGCCTTAATCGGCACGGTCCAAAAAATAAATAAAAATCCAATCTGTTTTTATTAAAGCAATAAACTTCTTTATTCCCACAATCAATGCATGATTACACTTATTTGATGAGTCTAAGCTCGACTATACTAATGACTACATAACTTGCAAAAGAAACTAAAAAATTAAAAGACAAAATAAATAACTAATGTGTCTGCATATGACTGTGGGTGGATACTCGGACACATAGGTCTACTCCTTGGCACTAGGCCCCTCATCTCCGTCCTTCTTCTTCTTGGCAGCTCGTCGAGTCGGTTTCTTCTTACTCTCTCTTAAAGTAAGGCGAATACTTCTTCTTCAATGGGGGAACCTCCTCGATCGCCTTACCCCTCAACTTCCGCTCAATCTTCTTGGGAGGATGCTCCTCCACTGTGTCTAAAGAAATCCCCAAAGCTTCCCTATCTCTGAGAAAACGACTCGAAGATATGTTAAGAATCAATCTCCGTCTCAAGTCATATAAGGTCTCCCTCATCGGTCCCAAGTTTTCTTCATACCATGTCAAATAAGCGTGTGACAAATGAGTGCTAAGGGTCCGCTGCGCAAGATAAACCCGTGGCATCCCATGAGAACTCCATAAGCTTACCATCAAAACTGAAACACCAACATCCATTGGAAGGACTCTTGCGTAATCATCAAACTCAGAAGTTCCCCAAGTTTGAGGACGGACTTGCTCCATACCATATTGTCGAAGTACCCGCTCTGCATAGTAAAAAGTGGTGGTCTCAAAAGCTGGCACACGGATCAAACATTGCCCAAGCTGAAGGCTCCGGATAAAGGAGAGACCCCAATGCTGTACTCGCCAATGAATCCTGTCGGTATCCACTTCCGCCAAATACATCTTCCACTCTCGCTCCGATAAGCCGTAAAGCGGACCAACCTTCCTCCCGCAACCGTGAAACCAAGGCTTCGACACTCGAAGGGGGAATCTCTAGAACAAAAAGTCGATCCTCAAGCCACGTGGTCGGTAATTTGGCACCGCCCTAGTCATAAGTGGTGCACCCATAGCTATCTCGAGATATACCATGAAGCCTCGCCCAAGAGAACCTGAATGATGCTCCTCCCCGAACGGGCCTCGATCAACCATATCCAAGCATCCACTGGTAGCTACACCCACATAAGGAGAAAACAGAACCTTGGAAAACAAGCAGAGGGCCAAGCAATCCAAAGCAAAATCCGAGTCAAAGTCATCACCATGAGCGAATCTCCCTAAGATCACGTATATCTATGTCTACACCTTCAACCAAACCTCTAGCCACACTGTAGGGACGCGCAGAAATTTAGCCACCCTAGTCACCAACGGAACTCGATCCCGAGGAACCAAGCTATCAAACTAACATCATCTCCGCCGCACAAAGCAAGAAAACTCCTCATAGGTAGGTGTAATCTCGT